>BMAW01038947.1:0-36380 GCA_019974015.1 Nephila pilipes
AGGAAATATAATTTTTCCTACAGATGGGATTTAAATATTGAAACAATCGAAATAAAATATCTACTTCTAAAATGAAGGCGCTGTAGTAATTTAGAAAAGAAAATAAAGTAGAATTAGGAATTAGAATAAGCAGAACTAGGAAAATTAATTTTGAATAATGCTTAAAAAAAAACAGTCCGAAAACAATATACATATTTTCTTTCTTAAAAAATTTGTTTATTTATGGTTACTTCAATTTAATTATCGCTTAGTTTAATTATCGTTATGTTCTTAGTAATCAAAACATAAAAAATAATGGTGGAAATAAATACAAGTTCACATAAATAGAAAATAACACTATTTAATTAGAATAATTTTACAAGTTAATGCGTTTTTTCTAAATCGACTCACTTTTTAATTTATTTTACATGTATTGCTCCTTTCCAAATAAAAACTCTCCAAAATTTTGAAAATACATTCCAATAGTTAAGGAAGCAAAAAAAAATACTATAGATTAATCAAATTTGTTCTTTATTTATATAAAAATAATCTTGTTGTCAGATACTATTTATAAAACATAATATGTCACACTTAAATCTTTTACCATTTAAATAAGTGAACATTATTAGTATCAAAGTAACATATCAATCTAGAATGTCAAAGTGAGAATTCATATAATTTATTTAATAAAATTATTGACTATATATATATTAGAGTGAAATTGTTATTTGGTGAAAAGTTTATTCAGCGTAGAATAAATTCAACACAGGGCAATTGAGTGCACGACAACACAACACGATGCAATATACATTCGATGAACCTTTTTAACACTATGTATGTAATCAGAACAACATAATTTACTACATTTGAATTGATTGGTTGGAAGCAACACGAGGACAACACGAGGGCTACACGACAGGGAAGTACTACTCGGAATACTACTCGGGAAGCAACACGAGGGCTACTGACGACAGACCTCGTAATTTTGAGCCTTGATCAAGTGACGGGAATAACACTTGAGCTGGTGCCTCCCTCTTCTAACTTCCACACCACACCATGAAATGACTTGAGTCTCAACAGATTTAACGTATATCAGCCCCAGCTACACGGTGGGTCTGTAGAAGCTTCAACTCGCAGTCGGTTTTGCTTCGGTCAAGTTATGGGTTCGAGCCTAATGCCTCTGAAGATTCGCCATGAATCGGGGCAGATGAACATTAAATATGATGAGGATCACAGTCATTCCTTTGGCGTGGTGTGGGAATTTGGCTAAGGAGGTGCTCACTCAGATGTCATCCTTGTAACTTGACATTTGACAGAGATTAAACATTACAAGGGCCATCGCCTATTGCTTTCAAGTTGCTTCTAAGTGCGAAGTTATTAAACAGTCAATCTGTGTTCGGGTATGTTAATTGAACCATTCTGAATTTGTTCTGCATTGAATTGTCACAGTTTTTTAAAAATTGCTTAGCCATTTTAAAAACAGTAGGGGAGTATTAATTGAAAATACAAGGCTCAAATTTATCTTTGGGAATTAAAACAGGTAAAGAATAATTTAATATTCCATAAGTTTGAAACATTAGTATTCAAAAAATTTGATGTATATAAGTCTAAAATAAAATAAATATATTCTTCATTTTTTCAGTCTTAAAATGTATGCATATATATCTCTCTCTCTCTCTGTGTGTGTGTGTGTGAATATTGTCATCGTTTGTAATATGTAGTATTATTTCAATCAAATTGTTTTAATCAGACTTTTATCATTTTAAAAAATTCTGAGGTCTTTTGCGATTTTACAATAAAATTAATACTTGTCGTTTTCTGAGAATTATTTGTTTATTGCAGTTTGTATTTGTTACTAAAATAATTATTTTCAATTTTTTCTTCGTTAAGACTTCATAAAAGAAAGTATAAGCACTAAAGTGGACTTTTGATACTCTTTTATCTTCTGGTATCTCGGAAGAAATTTCTTATACTAGTTGTGTGTTAAACTTTTTTTCTTTCTTTCTATATGCACACATTGAGTAGTAAAACATTCTAAAAATTTTTCTCTCTCTTATTTCTTCCTTTTATGGGTTCAAATTATATGCTTTCGTTATCACAAGCATTTTTATTTCTATTATTAATTTTAAAAGTGCTATTTTTTAAATTTTATATTTATATTCAATAACAGTTAATTTCTGGAGAATTTGTTTCAGTATTACGTTTCGGTACGTATTTTAATAATGTGTCAGTAGTTAAAAATAATCACACTATTTCATTTAGTCTGATAATAAAAACAGATTGCAAATGTCCTTCACATATGACATGAGGTGATACTGTAGAACGAATTAATAGTGAGATTTCTTTAAATATTCTAAGTTTTGCTCATTAAGCGAAACTACTGACGTCCGTGGAAAAGAAATAGGTAGAACTCAAAATAATTCAGTAGAGAGAGTATCGATTATCTTAGACAATGGGAACTAGAGATATTCAGATAATTGAATTTTCGCATAACAGATCATTCATGGAAAAAATTAAATCAGTCTCATAAGAACAATGTGAAGCAAAAAAGGTGATATTAAACACAAAACTGTATATATTTTACATCGCACAGCTTACAAATAACACTTCGTTTCGGATGAAATCATTTACTTTTGTTACATTTGTCACAAACTTCTTCCGGATAGAATTTTTTTTCCTGATGAATGGAAAAGTTTTGTTTCTTATTTCAATACAATCTTAAAAACGGCATTTAATGAACTGTATCGTTCAAAAGAATCTTTTTTTTACAAAGGAAGTTTCAGTTCTCTTGGTTACAATTCTAATTAAAATTTTGTCTTTGTTTGCCTAAATACATCTTGGTTACATCTAAACTCATTTTAAAGTTTACAAGATACAATATTGTACGAATTTTCTTTGGTAAAAATTACACTCTGCATTACAATAATAGAAATAAAAGAAACTTACAAATAATTACAATTTATCTTATTCTTATATATGAGTACATACAGCACATATATCACGTTAACAGTGTTTGTCTTCAATAACTCGAATCATATTACTTCAATCAATCTCCATATCAACATTATTTTTGCTTGATTTAAAAAAATCGAGACAAACAACTCTTAACTAAATTCTTTTAAGAAAGAAAATTACTAAGCACTCATGTACAAATATAAAGTAACTGAAACCATATAAAACATGAATATAATGAATTCTAATGATTTTCATCACATTTGTATTGATTTATTATCAACTAAGATTAGAGAAACATTGAATTCATAAGTAAACGAACATTTAAATATTTTTCTTATATTATTTAATATTTCGTTTTTCGTTTATACCACAAAAGATTCACTCATAATCGTAGTTATAAATATTAGGAATATAATATTGAAAAGAAAATAAAACTAAACTAACAATAAACATATCTTTAATATATTTATTGTTATTTTATTTTTTTTTAGTTTAGTTTTTTAAAACATATTTTTAAAAGTTTATACGCACATAAACGTATGTGCATATAAAAGGTTTATATGCACATACGTTTTACACATAAATATACATTAAGAAATGCACTGCTGGCCATTAAAACTGAAACATCAGAAAGGAATGATCTGATGAACGTCAAAATCACATGAAAGGAAGAAGAGGTTGGAATATGCAAATGATTAGTATTTCAGCTCATTTAGATGTTACAGGAGGAAGAAACGAAGCACTGCATAAAAGGAAAGATTATAGAGGATTACTCATTCGGAAACTGCTTTGCAAGGTTGGAGTTGTACAGAGAGAGATGGCGACTCTATTACACCGAACGACAAAGCTAGATACAGGAGTGGCACACTGTCGTCTTTTCAAATGAATCCCGGTTTTACTTGCAGTATTCTGATTGCCGTAGAGGTATCTGAAGGCTCTTAGGAGACCACTCGTCATCTACATGCATTCAATGCCGGCATAGCGGCCTTACACCTGATGTGATGGTTTGGACAGCCATTAGGTACACGACACGCACGTCTCAAGTTCGAATCGATGGTAATTTGAACGCAGATCGATAAATAACCGACATCTGATGTCCAGTGGTTATACACTATCTTCGAAGCCTGCCTTACGCCAACTTCCAATAAGATAATACAAGACCACATGTTGAGCATCGTGTTCTGATCTTCCTCGATACATAGAGTATTTGATTGTTGCCCTGGCCTGCACGGTCTTCATTTTTGTCACCTATTGATAACATCTGGTCATGGGTTGTTGAGACACAGGTCGTCTTCCTCTCTCCAGCTAATACGGTTGATGAAGAGGGAAATAGACTTGAAGCAGCAAATAATGAGTTACCCGTTTCATTTATCCAATCCCAGCTCGACTCTATGCCTAACCGTATACGGGCCGTTTAAACTGCTAGGGGTGGAAGCTGTTTCTACATATTTCAAACCCCTGTACTCACCCAAACTGCTTACAAATTTAATCATGTATCTTCGTTCTATACTGTTCACTTACAATAAATATCATTTTTGTATTTGTTTCTTTCATGGTGTTGCAATTGTAATGGCCATCAGTGTATACAATAAATATATTAACGATATTTTTTTAGCATTCTTAACTCTCAGGAAAAGTTTCAATGTATTACATGTTAATTAAAACATATCAAGTGTCGTAGTAGTGTAAACTTTCCATATATTTTAAATAAGTTAAATAAATTGTTCTAATATATCAATTTCATCCTTGGTATTTCGAAAATTTGGAAATTTAACATGAGTCCACGCGTAACATATTTTGACATTGGTGTCTAAACCCAATTAAAATCATTAGTTATAAAATTTTAATTTTTATACTATAATTAACTCTGATCAAGTGTAGAATTAAATTATCTATATCTAACAACTACTTTGATTTGAAATGAAAGCTTAACAGGGTTATGAGGTCAATATTCCTATAGCATCCTACCTTTTTTTTCATTGTTTTCTGTTTCATCCGTAAGCGTTTTTCAATTATTTCAACGGCCAAATCTTAGCATCTCTTTTTCATTTACATTATCTCTGGCCATTTTGGAATCAAGTGATACGATTGATCCATAATAGCCAGAAAATGGTAGAGTATTGAAATTACTCTGTACTCTATTTATTATAGCGGAAGTGCACTTTTTTAATTTAGGGTAGAATGGTCGAAAATGGTAATAAAGTCTACTTTCAAAACAATGGGGTCGTCACCTTTCTTCGAATTCTTAATCGTAGTTACGTGTTTATGTTTCCTGGAAGGGTACAGGATTATTCCTCGATGCAATTGTACTCCGGTTTTCTGATGGATTGTTCCATTTCTTGTTCATTGAAATCTTTACTTTTGACAAAAAAGCTATCTACTGAAAAGGTCTTATTTTATTTTCTTATTTTTTTTTTATTTTATGAGAGAGCTTAGCTGGAAATATTAATAATACCTTTTTAATACAAGAAGCCTTCTTTAAATTCAGTATGACCCCTTCTCAATATATTCTCTATTAACAATAAATCTTTTAGATTATCGAAGGTAATAATAGTTATCAGTTCAAATAAAGTTCAGTGAACCACTTTTCGAAATAGTTTTGAAGTAGTATAGAACCAAACAGTTACTTTAAATAATAGGCTGCATTGCAGTAGTTCCAATGTGGTAATGGGTTCTAATATCTTGTTGCTTTTTGAATAAACTTTATTATACAATTAATTTTAGGATATATTCAACTACCATATTAATTCAGTTCACATTCTCATTCACTTTAAATTAGATTTTACTAATATATAAATTTGGATTAAATTCCGGAAGCTTATTATATTCGGATTTCATTATCCTATTACTTTCGTTAGCAGTATGCTTAAAATTGGGAAACCAGATTAAGCCCACAAATTTATTTCTGCATCAAAATTTAAATAATTGTAATGAATAGACCAAAAATAATATAAATAATGTAATATAATTATTAATGTAACTAATAATTATAATGAACAGAGAAGCGAATGTAAATTAAAATAATAATAATAATAATAATGATAATAGTAATAATATATATATATATATATATATATATATATATACGTATATGACAGATAAATTTGTTTTAAAGCAAATAAGCAAAATAAAGCTACATAAATTTTCCTTTATTTGTACTAATATTAATGTATTATTTACTAACGTTACTATTTATACTTGAGTAAGTGTGTTATCCTATTTTATGCAAAAGTGTTTAGTACATTTTATTTATATAGGAATTATTTTTATTTCCTGGACATTACTCAATATTTGTCCCTAGCACTCGAATTATTAGGGTTGTTCCTAAATGATTGATTATATTGCATTATCCGATTAGGTTATAAAAATATTCAAGAAAACTAATGCCTGTAAAATAAAAGCATTTTAACCTCGTTATACTTTTCCAACTTTCTTAATTAACTATTAAAATATTCTTTCTTTATATCATGTCAATGGAAAACATTTTGTCAGGACTATGTAAGTTCCATTTAAAAATAAACGGAAAATGTAAAAAAAAATTCGTGCAAAAACTGGAGTGTTGTTAACATCTTTGCAAGATATTTTTAATTGTTAGATTGATACACAGTATAGCAACCAATTTTTTAAATAATATTTATTTCGCCTTATCAAAAAAATTCTGTAGTTTATTTTTTTTATCTTATTGATTATCATCTTAAAGTCTGTTTTACCTCTTGAAATAACAAATCCTTAAGTCTTCATCTGGTATTTTCTTTCTTGTGAAAGTATTTCGGTTTCAATTTATATATAAATAAATCACTGTCATAAGTCTTCTAATTTAGTGAATGACGACATGTGGGACACGACCGGGATACGAGAAAAATTACCGGGTCACCCTGCCTACTCTACATAACATAACTCTTAAAGCGATGCGGAATACCTTTGAGATATTTTTCTCTTTTAAGTAATTTAAATTTATTCTTACAAAGTAATAATATCACAGTTTTCAAAGTATAAAGAGAGGTTTGTCATTGCAACAAACAATTCAATTTGTGGTCACGTCGTACAATAACTGGTAATTACGAAGCTTTTATAAGGCTAGCAGAATTGTAGAATAAGTATAATGTGAGATGAGTTGCAGAAGTTATTTCAACTCCTATCAAGGAACGCTTTCTAGAACTGGTTGATTAAGAACGTTTCCCCTCTATCAGCAACGACAAAGAATGGATAAGATTCCATTGACATTTAACTGGAATCCGCGACAGAAATGTTTAACCCAGGCGTTGAATTTGTAATCAAACATTCGCGTGACCCATCACTCATAGATGTGCGTGGGAATACTACTAATGAAAGTCTGGCTGTAGTGTTGTCAAGAATAGAATTTCTGTTACCTTTTGTCACGTCGAGGTTTTTATGCTTGAAACTCAATTTTTAATACCGTTTTTCGTGAAAAAAGTAATACAGAAAAGAATTGGAGATCGAACTGGATCTGAAAATTAAGTTAAGAGTCTTTTCTTTCTATGTGAAGTTTACGTTTATCAAGGAACATCCTTACACCTCTTGTTAATGCTGTTTTTTTTTTTAAATTTTCTTTTTTTTTGTAATCTGTTTTATAATAATTTCATACAAGCAATTGTCTTAGTGCATGATAATTTTATGGGCATCTAAATAATGTTTTATTTTACCAACGAATCTCAAAAAAGGGAATTAGGTTTTAGTGGATCACGAAAGAGAATATGAAAAGTATTAGGTTCAAGAGGAAAAAGGTTTTGGAAACACTGTTCTAGTTGTTTTAGTGGTAAATCTGCTACTCATTGTAGATGAAGCAAAGACTCAAACATGCCCTTTCTAAAATTTAAATAATTTACCTGTTTACTGTCGTTATTTAACCTGAAAAAGGAAAAAAAATATTGTTGAAATGTTTAAAATGAATTCTTTTATTTCAACCAGATTTGAAAATTTAATTTGATTATAAGCAATGACAACGATCATACCCAGCATTTGATATAATTAAAAAATTCTAAGACATGGAGATAACTAATTATTTTGATAAAATTTTCATAAAATAATAGCAGCATAAGAAAGTCGTGAGTGTTGCTATGGCAAAAATAATACATTAAAATTTCGCTTCTTTCCCACAAAAATATAAGAGTCTTCATTTGATATTGACCATGTTCTTTCTCCGAAAGAAATAATTTGCGAGAATTTGTATTCTCTTACACTTTCTCCTTAAATTATTTAGAGGACTGATCTCTGTCTACTGAATGACTCCAATAATACCTTAAAAATAAGTAGATGATTTTTTTTTTACTTTTATCCGTTCAGTAATCCTTAAAATTTCCCCCGGCTTTTAAGTTTTTTTTAGGTGCACAATTTTTGCATTAGGAACAACGATTCTTATTCTTATCATAAATAATTTTTGCAAAAAATACCTTTACTGCAACCATTATGGGAAACAACGATCGAAACAGTAAGCAGTGACCGTGACACGAAGCAGCTACAGTGCCGGGAAGCAGCAATTTTTTTACGAAGCAGCGAAGATACGGAAAGTGGCGACTGCACCACGAAGCAGCTTCGGTGAAGCAGTGGTGGCTGTTCCACAAAGCGACTACGGTGATGATAATTAACTATTCCACCACGAAGAACTGGCAGTGACGAAACGGTGATTACGAGAACCTCCCTATAGGGTTTATAATTTCATTACTTATAAAGGAGAATTTCTTGTTGACTTTGTTTTGAGAACAGAATTTCATACTTGCTGTATTGCAGGATTGGGCTCAATTTTTATGAGACTCCATTCTGATATTGGAAATTATGTTTTAACTTTGATTTCAAATTCATATAACTTTTTAATGCAAACTGGGGGTTATTGAATATTTAGCTTTTGAGTGATTTCCGGGTTGCCGGCGTGTGTCCCCGGGGTTTTGATTTCAAGACAAAATATGGAGTAAATAAACTTTCGTTAATTTTCAATAACTGTCTTTTAGCATTATATCGTAAACTTGGAATTATTTAGAATTGTTATCATCTGGAAAACTTTATAAACTTACTAATTTAGCAAACAAGATCATCAGCGTTAAATCGTTCTGTACACACTCGCAACTAATTTCAAAAGGTGGAATAAAAATTTTAAAATATTCGGAAAGTAAATTTAATGCGTATAAAATAAAGGTGAATTACTTTATAAAAATAGTTTTCGTGTCAATGAGTTTGGGACCTTTAAAGTTTTTTTTATCATCGGCAGGAAGCGTTTTGTAAGAAATTAATAAATGGAACTAAAAACGCCGCTTGGGAGAGATCTTGTACGAATTATGATGAAAAATATGGTATAGCCTTCGAAACCGCTTTTAGTCAATTTCCCGGATTCCCTTGATGCCTCTTTTAAAGATAAGGTAGAATTTCTTCTTAATTTGTTTTCTATTTTACACATTCAATCTTTCAGTAAACCGTTAGTGACGTTTCTTCCCATGAGGATCTACTATTTTAGAAGTTGGAAATTGTCTTGATGAGATTTAAGGGTGGTAAAATATCTTACCCCTTTACCTAATTTATTACACAGTTTAGAAGATCTTTCATACAAATTACCCTTATCTAACTACTAAAATGTTAAATTATTTTATTATATTAAGTTATTTTTCGAATATACTTAAAAGCACTAAAATTATATTTTTTATTAAAACTATGCCGAAATTCTTCATCCGTTGGTTCTAAGAGACCAATATGCTTATGAACAACTGTAGCGAAAATTTAGAAAGGAATTGCATAAATAGACTTTTATCTTCGATTGCTACAAATAATGGTACATCGATAAATAATTCGGTTGCAAAGAAACTCTAGCTACAGTGAATACCCTGTATAACTAAATCAATAATATAAAAAGATCTAGAAACATCTAACAAACTTTTTCTGCCCTAATAAATGTAAAGTTGACTTTTGACAATATGGGTTGGTTTGTACTTTTAATAGTTTTAATTCTCATAATATACTTCCACATTTTCAGTAATTAGTGTATTAATGTAGTAAAAATCGTAAAATCATTTATAATGGCACTATAACTTTCATAGGACATTTAATTTTTTAAAGGTTTTCTTCAAGATTCGGCTTACGACAGACTTATAAATTAATATTTAAATAATATACATGGTGATTATAATTAAAGTTAAAGTTTCAAAATGCTGTAAAGTAAAGAACGACTGATCAGAATGACGTCAAATTTGAACGGAATATTATTGAAGAAGGGGGAAAACGTATGGCATAAGAAAAAAGAATTCAAAATTTTAGCAACAGATGGCGCTTTAAGCATCATAATTTAAAAGGATTCAATTAGAAATGACAAATGAATCGTAAAACAACGACTAAGGTTTAAATTACAAGTTAAAACTACTGTACTGTTCAATGTGCATGATTGTAAAGGTGTGATAATGTTGGTCACATAAGCCCAACCACCACGGCAAGGTCATATCACATCGGATGAAAAAAATCGGTTTTTAATTGTCCTGAGGCCAAACACCGCATAAAAAGTATCTATCAAATCGTTTTTTAATTGTCCTGAGGCCAAAAAACGCATAAAAAGCATCCGTCAAATCGGTTTTTAAATTTCTCGAGATTGGCGCAAAACATGATCAATATGCTTTCCACCGTTGTGAGCAACAAGATGAAATAGAGAAACAGCATGTCCCTCAACTAATCGAAGTGTCTCCGGGGTCTCTTTCAGAATGTGTTGCGCAATGCATGCCTTCATTTCAGCTAAGTGTGCAATCTGAGCACTGAAAATTGCATCTTTCAGATAGCCCCACAGCTAGAAGTCACATGGATTAAGATCAGGTGATCGTGGTGGCCAGGCTGTATGGAAATGACGGCTGATAATTCTAGCACTTCCTAAATGTGATTTCAGCAGCTGCTTCACTGGATTTGTAATGTGGGGAAAAGTTCTTCACTTCTTTGGTGCGCTTTTCCGTTATGCCCGGATTTGATTCCTTTAAGTTAGATAATTTTCTTTTTTATTATTAAGGGAATAAATTTTTCTTCAAATCATGATTTATATTGAAGGACAAAATGGTTCAAAATAAGGGTAACTTCTGTAGCTGAAGTATATTCACCTTCAATCTTGCGAACTATTTTGTGGAAAATAGATACCTGATTATGTACAAAATACATTAATATCTCCTATAATTCATAGCTGAAAAAAAGATTCCAAAATTTTTGCACTTTTTTTAAAATTTTAAAAAAAAAAAAAAAAAAAAAAAAAAAAGAGCGGAGATACTTAAATAATGGCAAAAGACGATATATAGCAGGTGTTAGAGCGAGCCATTTAACTCATGAATATGCAAATAGTTTTTTGCATTCAACATTTGCGTAACAGTTTCGCTTGGCATCTTCGAATACAGAGATTAACAAATTAATTTTAAAATATCTAAAATGAAGACAGGAAGGAGGACACTTTTAGAGGATTGACAGAACCTACTAAAAGAGGACTGTCCTCCCTAAAGGAGGACGATTGGGCATTTTAAAGTCAGTAATCGTATTACCACGTAGATACTGGAGGATGTTGAATTGAACACACAATAGATATTTGGATAACGCGATTTATTAAGAGTAGCAGCTACACTTGGCCGAGAACTCTATCATACTGCGAATATATAGGTTTATATGCTACACGAGAATATACTGGAAGGTTTAAAAATGATAGTAGAAAACAGAAAACAGTTAAACAAAACTTTGAATTTTAAAAGTTATCAACATTGGGTTTTGAACCTGGCAAATATCATTATATGTAGACGAGTGCTTTATACCTAGACCATCGGTGATTGCTAACTTCATAGTAGCATCCTCAAATTATGGTATAATATTGCGATCAAACCTATAATCTCTTACAACGCAGGAATGTGGAATGGCTTCCTACCAACTTACATATTACGAAATAAAAATATTACGAATAATTTATTTATTAAAAATTTCTAAAGCTTTTAAAGCAACTGACGCGCTTAATTTTCTTCGCGAAACTTCTCCTGTATGCATGTTAGTTTTCAAAACATTTTTAAAATATTATATGTGGAGAAAATGCAATAATAATCGTTTTATGAATATATTCCCTTGAATAATATCGGCCATAATACCTTATTGTGTACCATTGTACTTAATCATAGATTAATTTTTTATGATTTATTTGAAGGGCTCTCGGTGTATACAGACGGATACAAAATCAATTCTGAGAGTGCCATACCCGTGTTACTCTTCCAAAAAATGTTTAGCTTTTTTAAATTTAAAACCTTATACTATCTTTCAAGCAAAAGTATCCTGTATTGGGTTCTTCGTCTTTGTACTATTTTGTATATTACTTGAGTCCTAACTTATACAGACAGGTTGTTGTCCTTTTCCATTCTTCACTGTTTATAAAATTAATATTCAAATTTAAAAACTAACTTTTTACTTATTGAGATTTTTATACTATTTTCTGGGTTAAGGCACATAACGAAAAATTTTACAAAGTTATTGAGTATTAATAAGCCTAACTCGATATTACAGGTTAGCAAGTCAACATTTTTTCCCCTCGTTTATATGTCGTAAAAACTATAAAAAAATAAGCTTCTCAAAATATGGAAAAAGTTTTTGCTCTTATAATTGTCTATTGTAAAGAAACATTTATAGATAACTTATAATAAAATGAACCTTATCCTAAACATATTGCTCAATTTTTATCTAACCATATCCCCTTTCTCTCATTTTTACATTTATTTAAGTTACATACTAAATCCTACTGTGAAAGTGATTCTGTCTGAGATGCAGATCACAATGAGTTTCACTATTCCCTTACTAGAATTTATCATTTTATTCAAACGACCGATTATTTCTCACGAATTATGGTTTGATTATTTAATCAACAATTCAAATATTCTTGCCAATTATTTTATAATAAAAGCGGAGAAAAATAAACTCACCCAAATGTTTAGTTACCGATCTTCCAAGGAAAAACGAAATTACCATCACAGTGAAGGGAAAAGAACAGCAAAATCAATAAAATTTAAATGAATTATCAACATTAAGTATTTCTATTCCATTAAGATACATATCGTATCAAAAGCATAAATATTCTATAATAACAATATTCTATTTAAAAAAAAATACATATACAAAATTGCTATTATTATTCTCTACTTATAAGTAAACTATTTACTGTTAATATAAATTCTATTGATATTCTACGATTATTCTTATACATGAGAATCCTATTATTATTTTTTTTTCTCAAAATTCCTATTATTATTTCAGAAATTCTGTTATTATTCTATTCTTATTCTAATATTCTATTCCATCATTATTCTATTATTTTATTCTAGTCTATCATTATTCAATTATTATTCAATTCTATCGTTATTCAATTTTATTATTATTCTTATACACATATATAACTATATATATATTAAATCAAAAACACAAATATTTGATAATGATAAGTCAAACAGATTATAAAAATAAACATGTATCGAGTAGACACAGAACGGGAACAATAAAAACAATTGTCCAAAATAAAAAATATTTATATTGTTTAAAAATAAAAGAAAATGAGTCATAAACTATATGTATAATACAATAATTTTAGAAAGGAATTCTCCAAGGAATTGAATTTTGCAATAACAATGAAAGATAATTTTATGCACTCGGGCAAAAACAATTTTTTTTAAAATCGTGTCCAGAGCACAAATAGAAATCAAAAGAAATATTCAAATTTCACTGAAACAAATTGATTTCGTATAGGATATCATGCTCAATCGTTATTATAAATAAATAAACTAAAGAAAGAAATCTAATGTACTTTATGGGAGCTCTATTTCCTTTGGTGATGTAAGCATAAATGACTATGACATGAAGCAGGGACCGTAATATGAATATATACGGAAAGATGTGAATACGAAGTCTTATGACATCTTGTAACTTTCATGTTATAAACAACGATGCACATTTAAACTATACAAACTACATAATTAAAAGTAATAAAGGGTTACGTCCAAAAAAGAAATGACAAAATTAATATAGTTTTGAACGGAACATATTATGACAGATTAGGTTCAAAACACGTAATACTATTATTAATCCTAATACGGGAAATAAGGCCTCCGTCCTACTCCTTTAGAGTTAAACGAAAACTGACGGAATGCCTCAACTGTATAATTTTTTTTGGTAACCGTGCTTTTACATGAGCGTAACAGTCCACAGTTCTGATGATTCTCTCACCTTAATATTACATTGCAGAATATAGGACACATTTAATTGGGGAACACATTTCTGTGGATAATTTTCAATCGTTCTTGGTTGCCTTTCTAATAAAACCGAACAAAGACGAATATTATTTTCTTAAGCATTTAATTTAAGTTAATTTTTAAATAAAAATTTATTTGATTGTGTCTTTCATTTAGATCGCTGGCTTTCGTGGCACGTGACATATTAGTTTAGCTTCTACCACACTTAGCAAGTTCGTTACTGGTCCTCCTTACTATAGAATAAGGTTCTAATTAAAAGCATCTGGATTCGTGAGAAAGTTCAAGCAACGTTTCTATTTCTCATGAATTTTGACCTTTTAGAGTCCGACTCTCTTGGGCACCAAGAACACCTCAGCCTCAGGTGTCCAGTTTGGCAGGTGTTAATTCATGCAATAGTTGGAGAGCTCAAGACCAATGGCTATTTATTACTTTCAGCTATTTTACCAAAACCAAGGCTTATGTCCCGTGGCTTACGAAGAGGTGTGGCAATTTTCATTTTACCAAAAATTTCCAAAGAGAAGGAACAATTAGAGTTCTACAAAACGTTCGATTAGACCATCGCTTCCGAAGAAATTGTAATACTTTTTAGAGCCCAACCTCAAAATGTACCTCAAAATGCAAAGAAAAAATAATTGTGACACGCTCTTTATCTTGCAAAGATCACTTTAAATATTTTAAATTAACTGTAATAAAGTAATATAAAAAAGTATTCTCTTGGTATAATATCATTTTAAGTAACCTAAACAAACCTACCAGCTAAGGTTTGGGCATTGAGTGATTTTCGACCCATCGAGAGGGAGGGAGTTTATTGGCCTTGAAGTGGTAGCGGTGTTTCGAAGCTTGGAGCAGTGTTGCCAATGAAAAGTTGACAGATTACTTTTTACTGTGCCTTTTCCAACTAAACTGAAAGAGATGTTTCGGGTAAGTTATTAAGGCGTTTTAACTTTTGGCGTTATTGTTGATAAGAGTCGCTGCATACTCCCCCTTTAGTATAATTGTGATTATAATAAACATTCTGAATGATATTTGCAGGTAAGGTCACTTTTCCAGCTATTGCTGCAATTGATATACATTTACCTCCTTGTTGAATTGAGTTTTTCCTTGGAATTATTTTCGTTTTACATTATCGACTATCTCTAGTTGAATTGTGGGTCTCGTATACGCGTGTGCCGTCCAGGAATATCACTAGCTGTGATTTGTGAGGAGTTGCCTTAGTTAGACACACAGAGACGAGTCTTTTGCTTTGGAAGCTGTTTTCTGTGAAATTAGCTGAATTAGAGCTGTGTAATTGTGATATCTATAGCTGGAATTTCCTGCGTCCTGTATAAATTGCTACGAATAAAAGTCTTGAGATTCTTAAGAGATTGTTTCATCGACTCTCAATTAAAGAAGTCATCCGAAGCACGGTACAATATATATATATATATATATATATGTGTGTGTGTGTGTGTGTGTGTATGTATGTATGTATGACAATAATTTTTCTTATCTCTTACAGTTTTCAGAAATAATTGGTTTATATGGAATAGGAAATCGGATTTATGTTTATGTACTTTTCATCATGCAAATGTATTTGGTTATATATTATAAGAATTATTTCAGTGTCAATGTTGTATAGGTTAGTAATAATTTTAAACTATTGATTAAAGCTAATCTTTGAAATAAGAAATATTTTGTCATTTATATTTCACGTGTCTGTATATAATTCTAATAAATTTCAAAGTTGTTTTTTTTAAATTCTTATTTTGAAATCATTGAAATTTGATTCATTTCCTCAAATTCTTCAATAACTATCATCTTTATAATCATACTACTAAAAAGTGGACTGTAAGAATAATAAATATTTGATATTTACTTAAGTTATTCTACACTTCTTACAATGTTTGCATGGTTTTCTTAATTGAATTTGCATATTATATAGCTTAATAACTATTAGGGAAAGAGAAACAGGATGAGAATATATGAGACGTGGTTACAAAATCGGATTAACGTTAAAAAAAACATTATTTTTTATTCTCTTAACGAATTTGGCATAACTAATTTCATATTTATTTCACTCTGCAATCCCTACAACACTCCATAAGAATTTTCATTGGTCAAAGCATTGTTGGAAGTCATTTTCAGAAAGTATGCACATGGACTTCATTTCTTTTTATTTTAAAAGCTTCAACATTCTCAAATCTCATTCCAAAACAAGAATCTTATGTTTGGTCCAAAACATTTAGCCTGATACTGCAGTATGGGACGGGGCATTGTTCCAATGTAGAATTTATAGCTTGCATTCCTACAATTCTGGCGGATTTCCTCTTACCTGTTCAAGGAAAGGCGTTAGGAGCTTAAGATAGTATTGTTGATTTACGTTACTCAATTTACACACACAACTCCATAAATACCAAAAAAAAAAAAAAAAAAAAAAACCGCTATAATCAATGCTGTGAATTTTGATTCGGTCAACCCAGTATTTTTTTTTCTGTTTTGGTACATTAAAGCTTTTTCATTTCATTTATTGACGTTTAGTCTGCGGTTCATAAGAAAAAAATTCGATTCATTACTTGTCAATACTCCTTCCAAGAATTTAAGGCTCGTTCTAACGGTTTTCCAAATGTCAGCACAGATGCTCACTCGAGACTCAATTTGTTCGAATTTAAGACTATTTGGTACTATTTTTTTGTACTAACTTTCTTTGTGTTTGACCATATTGTGCAAAATCTGTTAAACAGATTTTTTGTTGACCGCTATGGTTTCAGCAACTGCACGGTTAATGAAATAGGTGTTTTTTTTTTCAATTCAAGACACCGATTTTCTCAATATTTTCGTCTGTTGTTGATGGGTAGGTCGTCTTGGATGTGTGACGTTTTCAATATCGTCTCGTTCCTATATGAATCTAATAAACATTCGTCATCGTACACTTCTTTTAACGAAGAATGAGTTTCTGAAGCCATCAAAAACTGTTAGCTGATATTTTACAATATTTTCATGTAAATAACTCCGAAAATGATTTGAGCATTTAAGAATAAATAATGGACAGGTGAGTGGTTATCAGCTAAAAAAGAAAGCATATTAGAAAAGAAAGATTTATACTTAGAGAGCTGTCGAGGACAATAGTAAGGTAATGAAATTGATAGGAAAGGCTTATATAAATTCGAGCATGCATTTATTCCTCAAAAGAGTTCTGAACTCAATGTAAAACCTGCGAAAGTTGTAATTTGTAATATTTCTTGGAGACATTTCAAAATTATCTTTTCTTGGAAGTTCGCTTCTAGGATTTAACACATATATTTTTGTTTGAGTTTTGAAATACCGTGGGATATATTAAAATAGTATATCAAACATATTGCTCCAAAACCATTTTCAAAAGGAAAGTAAAAATGTCTTCTCAAAAGTGAGAAATTTATGAGATTCCATGTACTACCCTTTTCTCTACAGCATTCTCTAGCTTTCATATACCTTTAAGAATATACCAACGACATGAAATTGAAAACTGAAATCCAATAAATCGAAAAAATTTCACTACGTTTGAATTTTTATTAGATTTGGTCTTTTGGAATGATATATACTGAATGATACAAATATGTTGTGTGCAAGGTATTTCAAAATTCTGATGTAGATGTTGGTACTTAAAATTTACATTAAAAGGCTATTTAAAATGCTCTGAAAGTATCGCAGATTGGAACTCAAATCTTCTTCAATAACAATGTTCGGTTTCGGTTCCTTTATTACATTCCGTAGATGTAGTCATTTAAGTTCTTATATTAAAGGCAAAAACATGATTCAGTAAAGAGTAGAAAACAATCAACTCCATATGAGCTTGTTTTTCTCATTTAAGTCACAAACGAAGCGGAAACCAACCGTTCAACATAATAGTAACACTAGGAATGAGACAGTAATTTTTTTTTATTTTACAAATGGCGTGGTGATCGTACATGCAAGCATTAACAAACAACAAAGGAAGTAGCTAAAGAACAAAAGAATTAGAATAAAAATAATTTTGCTGTGAAGGAAATCAACCTATTTCAAAGTGTAGTGAATATTTTCGAATTTAATATTTTGTTATCATTGATAGTGCCATCATTTCTTTATTCCTATATAACTAAATATTAGTTTAATAGTCTAACAGTCGAATGTTTAGTGTTAATGTACCAAAATCTGCGAGGTCCCATTAAAAGGAATATTGAAGATATTTTGAATATTAAAAGATCCCACAAAAAGACTCTAATAAAAGTTCTACAGACAAATTCATAAATTGAATTTTCTGTTCATCTAAGAAACTCAGAATAATAATAAAAAAAGTATACAACAATTGTAATAATTCTATTTGCGGAGAGCGTTCTTTTAACATCTGCTAAAAGTACAAAAGCAAATTTATATTATTTTCTATATTTTATTCGAAATAATTTTTGAAGTTATGCTAATTGGTTTGAATTAAGTAGAGGAAACATAAAAATATACTCATTTTGATTCGCAGTATATGATTCGAATGATTAGTGGTTGACTAACACTGATTTAATTTTACTTATACAGGATTACAGAATATTTTCAGTTATCATGAACATGAGACATCGTATGAATTCTTTTGTATAATTTGAAAAATATTCAAAACCTAACTGAGCAAGATCTTATGTAACAGGAATACTTAAGGCAACCTTGCAAGATGGCATTAATTGCAATGATCAATTTAACATAATCAAAATTTGTCATCAAGTTTAATTCTTCAGAAGATGATATAAGCAATGAAATGCATTGAAGATATTTCAATATTTACATAGAAAATTTACTTGAATTATATACTATTTTTTTTTACTTTTCTGAAATTCCCTTAAACTTTTCTTGTTAAAATATAATATCTGCAGAAAATCTTTCTAAAGTTTTAAAGAAGTAAAAAATTGTTACTTGAGAACTAAAATTAATCAAGAATGATTTACCTCATTAACCAATTAATACATTGAATCCGAATTAGCTAAAAAAATGAAATTATGATGATATGAGAAGGAATTTGCTTTCACAGAAAATGACACGTCTTATATTGTGACTTATTCTAATAAGTCGCATTCCAAATTATATCTTATGACTATGTAAAGGAATCTTTTAAAACTAAATTAACTAAATTTTTTGTTTGTTTTATATATTCATTTCATTCAATTAATTTAATCATTATCTTTTTCATGCGCTTTTGACATTGCCAGTCTGTGCATCTTTATATATAGCACACAAAACTACATTTATTATTTTATTACACTCTAAGTGCAGCAAGTTTACACAAGTCCATGCATTTATTCCGACAGGCTGTCCTAGCTTCCAGTCTTTCTTGAATTACTGTGTTTAGCATTTAATTATTGAATTCTTCTTCGTAAATTACTAGAAATTCTCCATTAAGTATTAAATGAAATGAAACAGGATTTTTTATTTGTTTACTTTTATTTTTTTGTCATTCTAAATTCTGAAAATTTTAAAAAATTGTTCTATTAAAAATAGCTTTGTTTTCTAATGAATATTTTCAAATTCGGATTTGTTAAATCCTCAAATTGATTCAAATTCTTATCAATTCTCTTATAAAATAGAAACGAGTTTTTTTTATTTCTGATTCAAGGAATTTAGGAAGGGAATTATTTTGCAAATATAATTATTGAAATAGCACTAGTGTTTTAATAATTTTGAAAATCAAGAATAACTATGTGTCTTCATTATGTAACATACTGGTACTGATAGACTGAGGCATCCGCCGATTAAACAACGAATGGAATGTGTTTTAAACATTTAGAAGAGGAATATTTTTGATCTTTTCTATAAATGACTGGATAAGAAGCTCACTTTGGAAATTAAATACAAGTATTTATCCTTCTGTTAAAAGTTTATCATCATCTCATCAGTTATTAGTTGTGATTTCATTATAATTATAAAAAGAAATATTTCAATAAAATACTACTATTTTACCTTATTCAACGCCGTTAGATTTTAAATAGTATTTTCTTTTTGAAAGAATTCCATTCAATTCTTCTACAGTCTTAAAAACTTCTTTTCTCAAAAGGTATTTCATTTCTCCCTTTCTTGATCCGCTAATTTCCAAACTGTGTACTTTTAGTTATCGTATTTCTTTCTTCCATCCTTCACAACACTGCGATTTCTTTGTTTCAAGGAAATAGTTTGTTGTTATTTTTTCAGTTGAAAGAGAATTGCCAACTCTTTCACGCTTATATTTCCCTCACTTTCTTTTTGAAAACACACTTATCGTGCTTTCATCTTGAAGTTCGTGTCCTCTTTTCAGATATTTTTGTCGTATCATTTAATCTTTTACTAATGTTACGTCTTTCCTTCTTTTTGTTGAATCATGTATTTACAAATGCTATTCACGAGGTACTAGTTTCTTTTTTTACCTTGAACGATATATATATATTATTTCGTTTTCGGATTCATTAGAAGAACTATTTGTTAAAAGTTTATTTTTTTTAATTCGAGCCTTAAGTAAATTTGAAGTTTCATGAAATATAATTTGTTGTATATCATGTATTTGTTTTTATTTTTTTAATCTCAGATCTTTATAGAGGATTTTCAACATACAAAATACTTTATAAATGTCTCTTTATTTTAAATACTTTATAACATTTATCTTCGTGTTGCCTAAAAATGCTTAAAAAAATACTAAAAGCAATGGAATATATTTATTTGTTAAAAATTATTCTTTAGTACACTTTCAAATCAATATTATAAATTTATATTTTTTGAGAAGGTTACATTATTGGTTTTATTTTGGATGAAACATTTATATTTTCCTTTCAGTTAACTAATATCATCCAACTGGGCATTTAAAAGTGAAAAAGTTCATTTTAAATATTTTTTATCTGCAGATAGATCAGTATATTACCTATATTGTACTATGATTGAATATTTGTTTCAAAGCATAATTTCAAATTCAATGGTTTATGAATACACTCTTTTTTGCTTCATATTTTGTTTGTTTTAACTATTTTTTTTACCTGGAATAAACATTCTGAAAATTTTCATTTAATCTTTTTTGTGTAAATTACCAAAATAAAAATAATTACTCCGTATACGAGTAGTATCAGTGTTTCTGATATCCATCAGGCAAGAAACAATTAAAAACACTTCAAAAAATGCAAAAGATCAAATACTTAGTAAATAAATAAGAATACCTAAATAAGTGTATTTATAATCATAAATAATCTAATTCTATAGCTTTAAGTTTGTTTCAAAGCCTTAAGTAATTAAGCCTTATTTGAAAGAATTATTTTTAAAATATGCAGTATAATAAACTTAAGAACTGTATTTTTGCTTAGTGGTTTGTAAAATAAGAGAAATAGTTCAAAAGATTTTCAGATAATAATAACAGTCAGACAGCAAATTTAAAATAATTATTTGTGTGATGTTTTTTTCATTTTACTTAAGCATTTTAAATAAGTTATTTTTTGAATTTAAAATATCTTATAAATGTTTTCATATCAAAAGATTATATCAGTTTGTAAAGTAGTTTATATGGTTATATGCAAAACTATTTGTACGTCTTTCACAAAATTTTTAATAATAATAATTTTCCCTAAATTCAAAGTATTTTTATTTTATTTAATGCAGAGTAAATTCTTAAATGTATAGATAACTAGAAGAATTAGGCAGTAAATTCAAATTTGTATTAAATTAAGATTCTTTCTAAAAAGAATGTTATAAGAGTAAGTAGTGAAAAGTCGAAATATGTAATTAATTAAATGATATGATTTTATAAATATCTATGTACTCAGTGATTAAAAAATTCCCTCTAGTTAAGAATACGTAACTAGTACCGCCAAATAAGGCTGTTCTTGGAAAAAATCCCCCCCCCTTATAAAATTTTGAGGATTATCTACAAACAAGAAAGAATATAAATATGATAAATTCTGTTTGTTTCTTTTTTTTTTTTTTTTACATTTTCCCTTTTCTGTAAATTTTAGAGGGTTGCCCTTGTATCTCTTACCCTCATTGTCATATGATCAGTTAAATATTAAGTATATATTATATCAGTTACATGATATGAAGCGTTTTATGCATAATGTATTAAAAAGTAACGATTACAAAAATATATTTAGTTCTAATCACATTTTTTTCTGATTTATGATCTTTTTCTGGATTGGATAAATCCCTAAAAACGGGTCTTATAGCCTCCACAACAACATTAGGTAAACTGGTTTTATGATGGTAAGTTTCCTCAAGCAATTCTATTTTTTTTAAAATTGCACCATGTATCGGCATTTGATGGACAAAACTCATGCTGAGGTTTTTCATCGGTAGGCAGTTTGTGTAAAAATATTGCCAACACAACTTGTCGCACTTCGTTTACACTAGACAAATTTCTCCGTATACTAGACCGTAATAGGTTTGCAGATGGACAATTTCTACCTCTGCTGGCCTATTTTTCCCGGGCAAAGGTTTTCCTTCTGAAAGCTTTTGGCCTCTCATCTTTGCTTTCAAGCGCCGAAGACGTGCCCCCATTCTCTACATTATATGTCCAAGACATTCCAATTTTGTCTCTGAACATTGGTCCCGATACACATTGTTCTCAATAATGGAATCATACACCTTCGAGTCTCATCTCCTAAGTATTTTATGTATCGAACAATGTACTTCGATTCAGAACGACGAAACATTCATAGAACTTCCATCACTTCCCTTTTTTCACTATAACCATCAAAATTTCCTTTTGCTTTTTAAAAGGTGGTTAATTTTGATTGAAGAAATGCAATATTTTGATAATATTTCAACATCAATTACTTTGCCAGTATCTATATCTATTTTTGCCAGTCATTATAAATCACAATAGCAATGTTTCTTCCTCCGTTATTTTCAACAACTACTTCTCTAACAGCTTTTGTAAGTTTCTTTATATGCTTGTTACAAAGTATTATTAAATTTTGAAAATTTTGAAGGTGATAGTAAGAGATTCATAAAACCGCAAAACATTAATGCAAATTCTGCCCCATTCCCTATGCATCGCATGGCATGAACTAACCTATCCTTTAATTATTGTCACAATGCTTTGAATTGAAGAAAGTACAATCATATCTACAGGAGGATATTCTAAATCAAAATGAATAACTTCATCATAGTTTTTCTCTAGTAGTAACAATTTAAGTCCTAATTTACCACAGTTTAAACATTTCACAGTTTCAAAAATTGCACAGGAAAAATATTGATATCCACGTTTATTTCTTCCTTGGAATTGTTTGTTCCATCATCACAATTTTTGTGGACAAATATAATGAAAGTAAAAAAAAAAAAATCATTTAAAGAAGCACATTGAGCTATTGTCCAAAAATGAAGTGCTTTATTTATATTTTTTGTCTTTTCAATGGGCGGGGTCCAATTTTAATGATTATTTAAGTTAAGTTTTTAAAACTTCTAAATATCGTAGAGATAAAAAAAAAAATTAGGTATTTTTGGAAAGGCAAAAAATTTATATAATTTGAAAATGAAAAGAAAAAAAAATCACAAATCATTATTTTTTTTTAATATTTTGACGCTCCAAAATCCCTTAACTTATTAAGGATTTAATTAAGGCTGTTAAACATTTAGTAGTACCTAGTTTAGCCCAACAAATAAAGAGAATGTATGAACTGCATAAAAATTATTGAAAAGAGTGTTGATTCTGAATAATAGTAAAGAGACAGGTAAAATAATATTTGTATTGCTCCAGCACCTAATTAAAACTTATATCACACAAGCAATATCTTTGGATAAGTGTAATTAGTGTTACATAATAATGTAAAATGTTTTTTCTACCACTCTTTTTTAAAATTTGAATAAGCATTTAAGTTTAAAATATTAAAAAACGGTAAGTAACTTTTAAAATACACCTAATGAAAGTATAAAAAATTTAAAAAAAAAAAATCCCTTTTTTTAAGTTTAAAATTTCGGTTTCTACAAAAAAATTTTATTTTGAGTTTAAAAACTACATTTGATTCATTATCTTAGAATAATAGAATCTTAGAATACAGATTTCAATTTTTTCTTGTCTTAGGATAAATTTACAAATTGAAATGTATCCTATTAAAAAGTTTATGAAAATAACTGTTAGGCTCAATGCGTGCTTTTAATATATATATATATATATATATATATATATATATATATATATATATGTGTGTATGAATATAATAAATCTTGCAACTAAATCTAATTAATTTCTTTATTTCATTTCCTATACTTAACGATCAGAATAGGAGGTTCATTTTATTTCCTGATACAATTTCAATTAATCTTTTCAATTATTTGATCACGTGTCTTAAAATAAATATCTACAAATTCATTAAAAATAGTATCGTTAATTCACTTATATATCCGACAGGATGTGTTCCTAGCCGTAAACGGTAATTAAAAAAGAAATTTAATACGAGAGAGAGAGAAGCGCTTGATGTTGACTGCAGCTATTTCCATTTTGAAAGAGCGTCGCAAATCATCTCACCACACAATAAAAAAATACATTGGGGCTCAATACAAAGTAGAAATCGATAAGTATTCTCCATTAATCGAAAAGGTACATGAAAAATGCCATTGCATCTGGAACTTTGTGCAGACCAAAAAAAGGGAGACTATGGATCCATCTAAATCAGGGGTCTCCAAACTTTCCAGCCTTAGGGCCATATTGATTACTCCAGTAAATTCCAAGGGCCAAAACCATATTATCATTCATTGTTGCCGGTGGTAAAAAGTTGAATCAGTCCACTAGTGGTGTAAAATATGATTACTTTTTTGCCAGATGCCTCTAGCGACGGGAACGCTTTAATTTTATGCCTCTAGCGACGGGGACGATACTCATTTAATTTCTGCCAGATGCCTCTAGCGACGGGGAAGCTGATGTATTTTCCGTATCGTATGGGTATCCGTTATAATGGGGTACCCGCATCGTATCGCCATAGTAATCATTGATTACAAAAGTAATGAAATACACAAGTAATCATTGATTACTTTTTTCTTCAGTAATCGTTACTTCGGTTCCTAACGAGTAACGAGTACTCAAGTAACGAATGAGTATTTTTTTTACATGAAAAAAAAAAGTCCGAAAAAGTACGCCACGTTTAAAAAAGGCTGCAAATCGGACTAAAGTCCGCAAAACGGCAACACTGCATATTATTAATTTTCCTGTCATTATCTGTAATTTCTAGATTAGTCGTAGAGTACGAGCGAGCCATGAGGAGTAACGTGACAGGACATCTGGTGGACACAAGCGGAAATAGGTAGTACCTTCTATCGCTAACAGATGGCGCTAATAGCACTTACAGAATAATCTCGTTGGTTCGAGAAAGTTCTGGTGTCTTCCACTCACTTCTAGATGGCAGTAAGTGGAATATATAAGAAGGCTAGTGGCGCAACCACAAGTCAGTTCCTATGACACTGCTGTGAAATAAAATAGTGCGTACCTCCTTAAAACGTGTTTGTGCGTGTTTAAGTTTAAGACATCTTTGTAACAATATTTTGATTTGAATTGTTGCTTTTGTGTGTGATTTAGTAGAATGGAAAAGAAGCGAAAAATTGATAGTGAATGCAGAAAATTCAAAGATCAGTGGAACATTCAGTATTTCGTAATTGAGTCCAGTAACAAGGCGCTATGTTTGATTTGCAATGAAAGCATAGCCGTTCTCAAAGAATATAACATTAAACGTCATTATGAAGCAAAACATTTTCAAAATTACTCAAAATATACAGGAAGTTTGCGGACAGAAAAATTCGAAGCTATGAAGCTCGGATTGAAATCGCAGCAATCTTTATTTACAAAACTCAAAACTGAACAAGAGGCTGCAACTCATGCCAGCTTTCGTGTGGCTCTTGAAATTGCAAAACGTGGAAAACCATTCACCGATGGAGAAATGGTCAAAGAATGCATAATCGCAGTAGCCGAAGAAATGTGCCCTGAAAAGGTAAATTTATTAAAAACTGTCAGTATGTCAGCAAACACTGTGGCTCGAAGGGTAGAAGACATCGCTGAAAATATATCCTCTCAACTGTTCAACAAAAATGGACATGTTGAGTGGTTTTCTTTGGCCTTGGATGAGTCAACGGATGTGTCAGATACTGCTCAGGTGTTGATTTATATTCGAGGAGTAGATAAAAGCTATGAAGTGCATGAAGAACTTCTTGATATGTATAGTATTCATGGCACAACTACTGGTTCAGATATTTTTAAAGGAGTTGAAATGGCCATTAACCAAAAGAACCTTCGATGGAAAAACTTGAAATGTATTACAACTGATGGAGGCAAAAACATGAGTGGGAAAGATAAAGGAGTGGTCGCTCTTGTGTCAAAGGCTGTAGAAAATGACGGTGGATCAAAACCAATAGTCTTACATTGTATCATTCATCAACAGTCTTTGTGCGGAAAATGTTTGGATATGTCTGAAGTTCTGAAACCAGTCATATCAACTGTTAATTTTATCAGATCTTTTGGGCTGAATCACCGACAATTCGTGCAATTTATTGAAGAGATTGAAGAAAATGACTTACCTTATCATACTGCCGTACGTTGGCTTAGTTGTGGGAAAGTCCTTCAGCGCTTTTTTGAACTTCGAGCAGTGATCGAAATTTTTTTGAATGAAAAGCATCGCCCTCTTACTGAATTGCAAAACAACGCATGGCTGTGGAAGTTAGCATTCTATGTTGATTTGACAAAACATGTGAACGAACTGAATTTGAGATTGGAAGGAGAAAACCAGCATCTTCCTGATTTATACACTAATATCAAATCATTCCGGAAGAAATTGATACTGTTTTAATCACAACTACGAAGTAAATGTTTTTCACATTTTAAAACATGTGAAATATTCAGCCACACCACTGAGACCGAGTTTCCTATCGATTTTGCAATCGAAACTTTGAGTGCTTTAAAAATAAATTTTGATACTCGTTTCTCGGACTTTGATGCCATTGCGAATCAAATTAAGATTTTTCAGAATCCTTTTCATACTGACATTGAAACCCTAGCCCCGGAACTTCAAATGGAAATGATTGATCTACAGTGCAGTGATATAATTAAGAACAAATATCAAAACTTATCTTTGTTGGAATTTTATAAGTGTCTTCCACTGACACAATTTGATAATTTGCATAAATTTGCTCGTGGGCTGTTTTCTGTTTTTGGTACTACTTATTTGTGTGAGAAGACCTTTTCCAAAATGAAGTACACAAAAAATATTTACAGATCTAAATTAACTGATGAGCATCTTAAATCTCTTTTAATAATTGGTACAAGTAAAATTAGTCCACAACTACAAACTATTGTCAGTGGAAAATCTCAATTACATAAATCTCATTAGTATTTCATATGTCATTATGGTTGTTATAAGTTATTTTTTCATTTAAAATGTATAAAATGTTAGTTGGATTCATTTCAATAATTTGTTAGTTAGTATATAGTAACCTACAACAATGTTATGAGTAGTTAGCCCATGACCATATCAATGTAGATGTCATATTAATAATTATTCAACATAAAAATAGATTACTTCAGTAAACTAAATTTAATTTGCTATAAAAAATAAATATGTTCTCTAGAAGGAGTTTTCTTTCAAGTATGCTAGCTCTCCGCGGGCCGGATGTGGCCCTCGGGCCGTAGTTTGGAGACCCCTGATCTAAATAACCACAACAACCAAACAGAAACCCATTATACAACCCCAAGAATACAACGAAGCCAGATGCTTCTAAGAAGTTCCCGTTGCTTCCTCTAGTTTATTTGTAAATAAGATGTGTTTCTGTTGTCTTACAAGCATTTCCTTAACTCTGATTATAACATTCAACAATGCTTGTGAACTGAATTATTACATCGGTAATGAAATACGATGGAACTGATTCATCAAATGGTTTCTGAATTGGATACATATTTTTAATGTTTTTTTTTCTCAATTTATGAAATAGGACTAATGTTCAGTAAGTAATGTATGTATTATTTTTTCTATTCTATAAAATATGTTGCATGGTTCATAAAACATTATATATTGATATATTTTTGAAGTTTCTTTGACTTGGTTCTGATTTGCAGTTTAAATTTCTGAAATATTTGAAAAGAGAACCCAGTAGTGTTTTGTTTTATTTAGAATTTGATATATAATAAAATAAAAATATCTATAATATGTCACTTTATTTATATTTCTGGTTTTTCTGATAATATTTTTGAGAAAGTGAAACTACTCTTTTATTTTTTAATGTTATAAAAGTATCTTACTAAAATTGTGTTGTATCCGAAAGTTTTTGATGATAAAATTGCTTGATATTTGATTAAATTTGCTATTGGTTTTATTTTAATATTTACTTTTTTCAAATGAAAAATTTGGCATAGGTGTATTTTAGATTTAATTCAAGGATTAAAGGATTTTTGAAAAAAGTGTTGCTTCTTGTATTGCTGAATTGTATAAAAATCCTAATTTTTGAAATCCTTCTTTTTTAAGAGTGTGGGGTTTCTAAATATCTTAGGTACGGAAAAATGTAACATTGCATGAAAAATAATTGAAATATTTTTGAAATTAGTTCTGATTTGATTTTTAAAATGTGTGCATTATTTGAAAAATAATTACAATAGCGTTAAATTTTTATGTGTGTGGTAAAATACAAATTGTGCATATAATAGTAATAGATTAATAATATTTAAGAACCTTTTTAAATATAAAATTTTTGAGTACATGAAGTGAAACTTCATTATTGTTATATAAATTAAATAAAATGATGAATCAAGAAATTTATTATTATGTGATATATAACTGGAGATGATTTGATTCTTAAAACTTGTGCATTATTAAAGAAATTATTACAAAAATGTTCCATTTTATACGTCTGGTGAAGATTTTAAAATAGATATTATAAGAAATATTTTACATTTTATAATCTCATGATCAAATGAAACACGTTGTTCTTTTGTTATAATAACTGAAAATAACTGATAAATATTATGTTGTTTTGAAATGAATATTTAACAATGATAAATATTATATTGATTTGAATGAATATCAACAATGCGCTTTGTTTTGAAATGAAAAATTAGTTTAGGTATAATTGTCAATGATAATTTAAATTTTAAAAGAAATTTTGTATTGAAAAAGAATGAAAGTCTGGATTAGATGAATTCTCTAGAGAAAAGTGATTATATAGGATTTATAATCACTAGAAAGGAAAAGTGATTATAAAGGGTATATAAATGATAAATAATATAAATGACAAATAAATAAATTATATAAAGGAAACTGTATCACGTTTGACAATTGCTAACAAGTGTGACAAAGTTTTGTCACACTAAACTTTTTTGACTAAAATAGCAAAATGAATGATCGAGAAATTTTTGTACGCTGGAATAATTAGATCATGATGAAACATGCTTTTTAAATGTTTTAGTTTCACTGGTAAAGTATTTGTAAAAAAATAATGAAAAGTATTTTCCATGTGATGTAGACAGTTCTGTAACATTTCTGACGAATATTAAATTTCATTTTGCTCATGTTCATATTTTGAATCTTGAGATGCATGTGGTATAATTTGTAATTAATATTTCGGAGACTGTGTCAGAATCTTGACATCTGTGGGAATCTCATATCAAATTAAACATTGTAACCTGTACATCTGTTTGAAATTTAAATATTATTCATTTACAAAATGTCATCCGCAAATATTTGTTATTTATGTACTTTTATCCTAGGTTCAAGAATTCATGCCAAGGTGCAAAATTATATTACTGAACATAAACTAAAATTTGATTTTTAAGCACATTGCCACTCAAATACAACATCCAATGTTAAAATTTAAATCACATATTACACAAAATATTTTGTTATTAACAATATCATTTATTATTTTGATCTCTTTATTAAAATTGCTTACGTGTTTTTTGTAAAGTTGTATGTACTTTTAGGTATAACTGTAATCTAAGTTTCAATTTTACTTTCATAATTAGACACTCCTGTAAGGCACGGTTATGAGTAAAGACTTCAAGCACACCCGCGTCTCGTGGAAGGGAGAAATATTTAGTAAATCTAGCCTTTAAATTTGATTAATTTTCTATCCTTAAAACTATCAAACATTAGGAAGTTCCTTTTATTTCCTGATGCAATTCTATTTAATCTTTTCAATCATTCGGTCACGGGCCATAAATCTCCATGACTCATCACCTTCACACGTTTTGAAGTAGTAGGGACAAAGCTTCTAGACTTTTAACTTTAATATAATATACCGAAAGATTCCTAATCATAATATCATATGATCTTTACAATTCATGCATTAACTTCTCGAACAGAGAAAATTTTGCTCTCTTCTGATTTATCTAAGGAAGTAAAAAGACGCATGTTGCGTCCTCCACCAATTTCATGATGTATCTTTTCTCTCTTTGAAAGTAAAATAAATCGACTTTAAACTGCAAAATTAGCATTTTTTGAGCCATGACTGCAACTTACCAAATAATAGAAAATGTTTTATAATCAACATCTTCAAATTAATTAAAAATAGTATTTTATATATATATATATATATATATATATATATATATATATATATATATATATATAAAATATGTAATTATTTCCTTTGAATATAATTAATTTCCAAATTTATCTTATATTTAACTGTCATAGTACTGCGTTCATTATTATTTCATGATCCCCTTCCTTTTAATCTGCTCATTTATCATGTAGTTTTCAATACTGCTAAAATCAGCCTTTCACATCCTCTGAACTAATAGGCAAATCACCTGTCAATTAATCTACTTGTAAAATACTTAACATTTCCTACATTTATTTGAATGTCATATATATAATCCTTAATTTAACTTCCCTGGAGAAACAAACTGGGAAAAAACTGTCACTTCTTATCTTTACCAGATCGAGTGGACGTATGCTCTTACCACCATTCTCTGTGCATTTGCCACACACGCACGCACGCACACACACATATGCGTGTGTCTAAGTGTTTTGAAATACTTTTTTGACATTGACACTGAAAGATTCGGTATTGGAATGTTAGTGTGAAATATAATTTGTGTAAAATAAAATAGGCAAACATTAATCTTTTAATTTAAGAATTTTTTATATGCCTGCTAATTGTTAAAAAAAACCTTCATGTATTACGAAACAACATCTGAATGCTTTTAATTTTAAAAGAATGTGCTTGTGATGACATAGTATATCTTTATTTCGAAACACATACTTAAAAAGATTCTGAAACTGAAACTTAGAATCAACTTTACGCTGTGTTTACTCTGTGTGTAAATAATGTATTATTTTTCCTTTTATTCTTTTTATTAAAAAGTAATCTCATTTGTAGACATTGCCTTTTTTATGGTGCAAAGCTAAGTGTTTGAATACAATGCTAAAAATTTTATCTAAAACGTTTCTTCCTTTTACGAGGTAATCCAGACCAAGAGGGAGAAAAACTGAATAAAAAGGATTGTTATGCTCCCCATTCATCCAATGAACTTTATTCATACTTGACTATTATTTCCACTTTCAATGCTTTTGATTCTGGAGATTATGTAGGGATTGTATGATGTCTTAAAAAAGTTCTGTTTTGTATTTTTGCTTGGCCTAGTTAATGAAAATGTGATTAAGTTAGGAACTATATTTAATTAATTTTAAGATGATTGATCAGTAATAAAACTTGTTTTTAACTCTTAATCTTTGCATAACAATCTTTTCAGTGTTATCAATTATTTTCATAAATTTTGATTCTGAACATCAAAGATAATTAAAAAGGGGAGAAGTTTTAATACTCTTTCAAATGTTACATGTAATTGTAATGAACATAATTATAATTAAACGTAGTATTTACTTTAATTACTAACAGATTAAAACTTGAAATCTTTTTAACTATACTTCACATTGAATTTAAAATATTTTTGTATGCTTAATGATAAATGTCAAAATTTATAAATTAAAAGTTAGCAGTACGTTTCTGTTTTTACTTGAGATGCAAGTTAGTTCTAATTAATTTAAATAAATTTATATGTTTATTATTAAATCAACCACTATTGCCAAATAATTATAAGTCTATCTAAAACATTTACGCGTATATATTGTTTTCGTTTCAAATGTTATCTAGCTTTATACAGCTACTACACTAAATATGAACAGCAGAAGCGATATTACATCATTACATTTTTAAATTTATAATTTTAAATCTGCTTAAAATATTGAGTTAAATAGTATAGTAAAGAAAAATTTAAAAAGTACTTTAGATTTTCATTATGATAATAAATTTCTACTTACGATGCGAAATTTAAAGGAAATCATTTTCTGAATTGATTGTAATTGATGCACTTTAGTATAGAATGTGCTAAATGTAAAATTAGCAGCAACAATCTTTGAAAATTATTTTAAAAATACTATTAGTTATTTTTATACAAATCATAATAATTTACCCTTAATTTGATAGAAGTGCATCGGATCATTTTTTGACACTTCGGAATTTTCCTTTAATCGTGTATGGGATAACTTTCTAGTAGTGTTTATTATTTTAGAAGTAAATAGTCACATAAAAAGATAACGATGCATTAATTTTTAGATAAATGGTTTCATACAAATGACAGGTTTTGAAAGGTGTGTTTGCATTATTTCGCACCCTCTGTTTTATATCTATATAAAAATTGTTATCATCAGTACTTATTGAGTAATATATAGTTTTGAAAATGATAATTATTTTTCCTTGACAAAATGTCCTGTTCTTTTTCATGTCAAGATATTGTAGTATTTTGATTCTTTTGAAAACATATTACTCTTAAAAATATAAGTTTTGCATATAAAATGTACTTGAGAAGTGTGCTCATTCTTTAAAATAATGCTAAATAAATGAGAATATGCATAAATAAAAATAAACCCAAATAATCCTTTGATTATGGTGTTTATTAAATAATGCTCTAATATCTTATTACATAAGAGCTTTTATATTAAGGATATTGATTATATCATGTTAAAATATTGAAGTTACTATGTTTACAAAAAGAATTGTTCAAAATATTTCATAAACTTTTCATTCCATTTTACATTTCTTTTTTTTCCTTGTAGGATTATTCTAGAATAGAAAGATAGAGGGAAGATCGATTTTAAATCACGAAGGAAAATCAAACCTGCAAAGTCACATTTAAAGAATTTTTCTCGGTACTGATTTCGTTTTTATCGACCTTACATATCCTTTTTTAAAACATACATTCATCCATTTCCAGAAACTTCAGCTGAAAAAGTTAAAATTCAATCTTCACATTGTTTCCCAAAATAAAAATAATTTTCTATATTCTAGAGAAAGTAATAAACTATTTGTAACCTCCTTTATACATATTGAAATTTAGAAAATTCCAATGCAATTGTATTTCTTTGGTTAGAAAATGAAGTTCCTTTTGGTAAATATTGACTTTTCACTCAGAGCCATAATTTTTATTCTGATCCTAATTCTACTCTTGTGCGCAGAATTTTCATATGGCAATCCATTTTTTATATTTCAGATAATCAGCAACAAACAGAAATATTATCATGATTGACATTATCTAATGTATCACTTTAAAAGTATTGTGATACATAATATTTTTTTAAAAAGTTAATGAAAGAAGTACAAAAAAAAAAAAAAGAAAAACCTCTTAAGATTAGTAAGTTAAACAACAAAAATAAGTAAAGATTCCTCTCTGTATATATATATATATATATATATATATATATATATATATATTAAGTATAATATTGATTTTAATAGTTGTGTACTGTCAGCCTTGTTACAAAATACCTTGTTGAATGGATAATGATTTCAATTTCGAAGTATTAAACAGACGAATTATATAAAATTAAATAACTTCATAAAAGCCTGCAATACTATTGACGAAGGAAAATGGAATGAAAGTGAAGATAAATCTTCTGAGTAAATGATACTAATGGTATAACGAAGGGAAAACTAAAATTTTGTGTATTGTATTTTGTTACAGATGGGATATCATGCATTTTAGCAGGAAAATAAATTAAAATGCGATTGCACTGAGAACAAAAGAATTAATTCAAAATTGCTGCTAACCATAATGAATGACAAAGGACTCGGTATGTTCAAATGAAAGCAGATTATCTAAATATTCCTCAGTTAAACGTTTCCTTGATCACAGTTTATGTTCTGCTGATAAATTTAAAAGACATTCATTGAATTAAAAGGTATATTTTTGAAAGTTAAACAATAGAAGGTTGAAACAATAATCACATTGTTTAAATTTTAATAATATAATAATATAAGGTTCTCTGGTAATGTAAAACTGTCACTTATATAATCTGTATTGAACAATAGAATACTAAACAAACTTAAGTAAGAAATAATCTATTTTTCAATAAAATATATTATTTTGTTAAAAACTGGAATTTTTATCTAAATTTCAAAAAATGCATAAAAGTTATGCTGAAATATTTGAATTTTATTTATATAAAACTGTATATTGATTTTGATGTTGGATATTAGTAAAATAAATTATTAATAACATTGTGCTCTTTATATACTTAATAGAGACACATGTGTTAACTTTAAATGCGTTTTACAAGGAAAACATGCAGAAATCATTACATCACTGAGCAATAACTTAAAATTTTAATTTTAAAAGGCCTCATATTTAAATATTTTTAATATTTAAGCGTCCTCAGAATTTTAATCCATATGCATTATTAAAAGTTTTCCACCATTTCAATGTTAATAAGGCAGAAACATGTTTTAAAGCGCCCTCCTGTTATAATTTAAGTTTTGTTGTATATCTTTGTATATATTTCAAGCATATCAAATGTTTTCTTTTATCGTCATCATAAACACTATCTTCATCAACAGGTAAGAATTATATGCTGCACAAAAATAATTTTTTTAAGTAGGAATTTTCTGAAAAATACTTTGTGTGTGTTTCTAACGAATATTCATGTTAATGAAGAGGAATATTTTGATATCATTAAATTTGGAAAATAATAAAATTTTGAGTAATATTTATGATAAATGAATTATGTTCTTCTTCAGAATTTTAAATTTTGTTGCAAAGTATTTGTCTTTGTAAGATTTTAGTATTTTTAAATCTTGTTCTTTAAATAATGGATTGTTCTTTTTTTTTTTGATGAATATTTTAAGTTTTTCAAAATATATAAAAATTTTGGTTTCTAATTTTACTTTCTTTTATGATATTTTTCATTTATTTTTTCTCCTGAATGCGCTCTCTGTGAAACAGTATTTGGCTGACAAACGCATTACTGTGCTAGAGCATCCACCGTACTCACCAGATCTGGTACCATGCAACTTCTACCTGTTTCCAAAAGTGAAAAGTGTATTGAAGGGAACACATTTTTTATCTGTTGAAGAGGTAAATGCAAAAATGGCTGACTCGCTAAAGTGGGGATTCCTAAGGACTCGCAGCACTGATTTGAATGGTGGGAAACTCGTAAACAGGGGTGGGAAAGGGAGTATGTTGAAGGGAACTGAGAGGTATTTGGAAAATGTTTTTAATAAAGCTAATTGTTAAGACTAGTCTTGTTATTTAATTATCATACCTCGTATGCTTAATATGATTATAAACTACGTACATTCTAAAAAATATTTCAGTTAATTATTTATAGTCGTTATTTATCAATAGACTTAACTTTAATCTACCATATAGAAATTCTAAAAAAAAAAATTAACCAAAAAATGTTAATTTTATAGTTCATAAAATGTAAAAGTATTATATATATATATATATATATATATATAATCTTTTTGTTGTAAACATTCGCAACGTTTTCGTATTTTAGAATGTTTTGCTTCCGAAAAAAAAAATGGATTAATAATTTGAAAAAGGTATTTCCTTTTCTTGATAATAATTGTTTCTGTGAAGCCTGGGCTGGGAATGTTAATTAGTATAATATTAATTTATACTAATTAGCATTCATTTTTAGTAACTATACTTTTTCGAGAAAAAAATATTAGCACATGTTAAAATGAAATTTACAAATCCAATTTCCTTTTATACATTTTTTTTATTTTAAGTTTCGTTATTATATTGTTCCGTAGCTTTACATATAAGTTACAAACAGGGAAATTACTCAAATTCTAAACTAGGAGATACTTTTTATTGCAGATTTCTATGTTCAGTGACCCAAAATTTAAATCAGGTGAATGTTTTCATTTTGGTTGAAAACGGAAATAAAAATGCTGAACAATGTAATTTTTCGTTGGTATAATATATCAGTGATTTCAATGAAATTAGAATATACACTGTTTGCGGGTAAACTT
>BMAW01038947.1:39380-56949 GCA_019974015.1 Nephila pilipes
TTCCTCTCTCTGTATATATATATATATATATATATATATATATATATATATATATTAAGTATAATATTGATTTTAATAGTTGTGTACTGTCAGCCTTGTTACAAAATACCTTGTTGAATGGATAATGATTTCAATTTCGAAGTATTAAACAGACGAATTATATAAAATTAAATAACTTCATAAAAGCCTGCAATACTATTGACGAAGGAAAATGGAATGAAAGTGAAGATAAATCTTCTGAGTAAATGATACTAATGGTATAACGAAGGGAAAACTAAAATTTTGTGTATTGTATTTTGTTACAGATGGGATATCATGCATTTTAGCAGGAAAATAAATTAAAATGCGATTGCACTGAGAACAAAAGAATTAATTCAAAATTGCTGCTAACCATAATGAATGACAAAGGACTCGGTATGTTCAAATGAAAGCAGATTATCTAAATATTCCTCAGTTAAACGTTTCCTTGATCACAGTTTATGTTCTGCTGATAAATTTAAAAGACATTCATTGAATTAAAAGGTATATTTTTGAAAGTTAAACAATAGAAGGTTGAAACAATAATCACATTGTTTAAATTTTAATAATATAATAATATAAGGTTCTCTGGTAATGTAAAACTGTCACTTATATAATCTGTATTGAACAATAGAATACTAAACAAACTTAAGTAAGAAATAATCTATTTTTCAATAAAATATATTATTTTGTTGAAAACTGGAATTTTTATCTAAATTTCAAAAAATGCATAAAAGTTATGCTGAAATATTTGAATTTTATTTATATAAAACTGTATATTGATTTTGATGTTGGATATTAGTAAAATAAATTATTAATAACATTGTGCTCTTTATATACTTAATAGAGACACATGTGTTAACTTTAAATGCGTTTTACAAGGAAAACATGCAGAAATCATTACATCACTGAGCAATAACCTAAAATTTTAATTTTAAAAGGCCTCATATTTAAATATTTTTAATATTTAAGCGTCCTCAGAATTTTAATCCATATGCATTATTAAAAGTTTTCCACCATTTCAATGTTAATAAGGCAGAAACATGTTTTAAAGCGCCCTCCTGTTATAATTTAAGTTTTGTTGTATATCTTTGTATATATTTCAAGCATATCAAATGTTTTCTTTTATCGTCATCATAAACACTATCTTCATCAACAGGTAAGAATTATATGCTGCACAAAAATAATTTTTTTAAGTAGGAATTTTCTGAAAAATACTTTGTGTGTGTTTCTAACTAATATTCATGTTAATGAAGAGGAATATTTTGATATCATTAAATTTGGAAAATAATAAAATTTTGAGTAATATTTATGATAAATGAATTATGTTCTTCTTCAGAATTTTAAATTTTGTTGCAAAGTATTTGTCTTTGTAAGATTTTAGTATTTTTAAATCTTGTTCTTTAAAAAATAGATTGTTCTTTTTTTTTTTTTGATGAATATTTTAAGTTTTTCAAAATATATAAAAATTTTGGTTTCTAATTTAACTTTCTTTTATATTTTTCATATATTTTTTCTCCTGAATGCGCTCTCTGTGAAACAGTATTTGGCTGACAAACGCATTACTGTGCTAGAGCATCCACCGTACTCACCAGATCTGGTACCATGCAACTTCTACCTGTTTCCAAAAGTGAAAAGTGTATTGAAGGGAACACATTTTTTATCTGTTGAAGAGGTAAATGCAAAAATGGCTGACTCGCTAAAGTGGGGATTCCTAAGGACTCGCAGCACTGATTTGAATGGTGGGAAACTCGTAAACGGGGGTGGGAAAGGGAGTATGTTGAAGGGAACTGAGAGGTATTTGGATAATGTTTTTAATAAAGCTAATTGTTAAGACTAGTCTTGTTATTTAATTGTCATACCTCGTATACTTAATATGATTATAAACTACGTACATTCTAAAAAATATTTCAGTTAATTATTTATAGTCGTTATTTATCAATAGACTTAACTTTAATCTACCATATAGAAATTCTAAAAAAAAAAATTAACCAAAAAATGTTAATTTTATAGTTCATAAAATGTAAAAGTAATTTATATATATATATATATATATATATATAATCTTTTTGTTGTAAACATTCGCAACGTTTTCGTATTTTAGAATGTTTTGCTTCCGAAAAAAAAAAATGGATTAATAATTTGAAAAAGGTATTTCCTTTTCTTGATAATAATTGTTTCTGTGAAGCCTGGGCTGGGAATGTTAATTAGTATAATATTAATTTATACTAATTAGCATTCATTTTTAGTAACTATACTTTTTCGAGAAAAAAATATTAGCACATGTTAAAATGAAATTTACAAATCCAATTTCCTTTTATACATTTTTTTTATTTTAAGTTTCGTTATTATATTGTTCCGTAGCTTTACATATAAGTTACAAACAGGGAAATTACTCAAATTCTAAACTAGGAGATACTTTTTATTGCAGATTTCTATGTTCAGTGACCCAAAATTTAAATCAGGTGAATGTTTTCATTTTGGTTGAAAACGGAAATAAAAATGCTGAACAATGTAATTTTTCGTTGGTATAATATATCAGTGATTTCAATGAAATTAGAATATACACTGTTTGCGGGTAAACTTATCAAATTAGTACATTCAAAAAATTAAAATTCTCAGAAATCCGTAAGCTATTCAAAACTGTTTTTATTGGTGTATACACAGGAAAATGTTAGGCGAAGGCCTTATGAGCAGAAAACATTTGAATTGTCACGAAATTTAAAAAATATTCTTTCGTAAAGATACATTTATTTTACTTCCTGTATTTAATGAAATATAGCCGTTATTACTTTCTTACACACACACCACCCACCCACACCCACACACACATATATATATATATATATGTGAGTGTATATATATATATATATATATATATATATATATATATATATGTGTGTGTGTGTGTGTGTGTGTGTGAGTGTATATATATATATATATATGTGTGTGTGTGTGTGTGAGTGTATATATATATATATAACAAACGAAAAAACATAGTTCTGTCCCCAGTCATGATATGAATGTTTTGTTTTGTTGGATATTCGAATTATTTATTTAATTCCAAATTTGATTCAATTTTTGTTCATTTCTTTTACGTAGTTCTGTAAAGTTTTCTATTGTTAATTTTGTATTTTAATTATTCTTTTATCTTTATGTATTTTAATAATAGTTTCATTACTTTATCTTATATATATATATATATATATATATATAACATTACAAAAAAAACTGATTTCATATTAAATAATGCTTTTTTATTCTTGGTTAAATAATTGTGAACAATTTAAACATCAAAGAGCGAGAAATTTAACAAATTTTTAAAATATTGAGTTTAATTTTTCAAAAAAACTTCATGAATATTTGAGTAATCCCAACAACGTATTTCATGAAAGTTTTGATAGCAATTTAAAGTCGATGCAAAATATACAAGCACCGAAATATTGAGAAATTGAATGATACTTCTAAAACGATACATTTCAAATATCTGATTATTTTAATTATATTAAATGAACACTTAACAGAAATTTTAATAGTATTGATTAAAAAAATATCAACAGCTCATTCCTTTCATTTTTTTCGCGATGAAAAATATCAAATCTTCAAATAGAGAAAGGAAATTACTCATATTTAAAAACAAATCAGGAATCGAAGTATTGTTAAGGGAAGTAAATAAATTTAAGCTGGATATTATTCCATTAATTTTTACAATGTTGTTAGACATATATCTATGCTGAGAAGTATGAATGGAACCCTTTTTATTACAGCATTAGATTACATTCAGACAAGCTGTTTCAAATGTGTATCAGGAAGCTGCTTTGATTTCTCGAAAACAAATTTGGAATGCAAGAATTATCGCATTGTTCTGAAAATTATTCTTGATTTTTAATCGTATGGGAATTTACTATAAAAAGTGTTGTCTCTACTTACTCTAAGGAAATTTTGATTTTATGGGTTGTTGAAGATACTTTTTCAAACTAACTGCAGTTATTTAAAGTAAGAATCCAGAAAGGAATTGCACAGTTCCTATACACAAAATTATATATTTCGATTAAGATAACAGTAAATAAGTCTTTATAAAGCTTAAAAAATATTCAACGATTAAAAGTGATCATCTATTATAGTTAATAAGAAATGAGAATATTTTGAAATCAGTACCTGAACTTCTGTGTACTATTTTTTCATTAAGAATCCTTTATTTAAAATTAATTCAAAAGCAAACAAAAACTTTGAGGAATGTAATAAAATTATAAAATTTATCAGATTTGTTCAGGAAACTGCATATTTCTCTAAAATTATCAAAATTACGTCAACTTTATTTTTACTCTGCAAAAAAGACACATTCTTGAAAAAAATAGGTCTCTTTCCACACTATTGTGCTAATGTAAGATTTTTTAGGAGAATTTATACTCAAAGTGTGATTTAAACGATAGAATCACGATAGAATTTAAATAAATTGAAGCAATTTACATAATAACTGTTTATCGGACAAAATGGTCTGAATGACAAGTAGTGAACAAAGACATGGTCTTTTCGTGTACATTATTTTGTGAAAATGTTCTAAGAGAAATTTAATTAACCAATCTTGGACCGGAAATCTGGTGGATGTATTGGCGTCTTTGAGTTGCTATGAGCAACTAAGTCTTCTAACGGAAATGCGAGATTGGTTTTCCTTTTAAAATATTATTTGTTTGAATAATGTTACTCCGGATGCACTGCAATTAAAATGAAGACGTTCCTGATATAATATAAATTTCTAAGATTTTGAAAAGTTTAACCCTTTTCATACTACGGTACTTTTAATTAATTTGATAGTAATATTTTCTTACAAAATTTTAAGCGAAGCGGAATTTTAACTTACTTTAAATTAAAATATGTTCGGTTAAGAGTTTTTATTAATAGTTTCTTAAGAAATCTCTAAAAGAATAATTGCTCCCACATTAGAATTTTATTTTCAGAATTTCTTAATTTCATAAGGAAAAGATAATGTTCATTGAAAAAGAACATTTAGTAATAAAGGTTTTATCATACATAGTGAAAATATTTTCAAAATATATCGATATTTAAAATCAACATGATTTTGTTACGTAAATCTTAATATTTATCGAAGCGAAAAGAATTATAGAAATAATGTTTTATTATTTTTTAGACGTTTAATTCCATAAATTTTTTTCATTGAAGTTATAATTAATTGGATTTAAATTTTGAAAGAAAACCCAATTTTAGAGTTTCGAACACTTTAATTGCTTTGTAAACCAAACGATTTGTCTTATTTTATGAAATGAAAAAGAAATCGCAAATTTGTGTTAATAATTTTTATCGCAGATTTTAAGAATTTTAAACAAATATTTGTATATTTATGCACTGACTGACTATTAAGTTATTATTTAAATTTATAAATACGCTATTTCTTATTTCCACACATGAAACAAACTAAAATGTTCCAAATAATTATATATTTGCGTTTGTAAAAAAAATACAAAATCTTGAAGGACTATTCATAATTTGATGAAATTTATCCCTCTAATACCCTGGATTATTAATAATAAATTAGTAAATTTAAACGCCCAAAAAAACAATATCACATGCTGAAAATTAACATTTGGCGAGGTCACTATGGTCTGCAGTAAGTACTTCTATAGAACAAGGAATTGAATCAAACAAATTTTGAATTCTTTCCTTGAAAAAGCAATTCAGAATTTGCTTATCCGAACATAAAATTCAAGTTTATCTGTTACGGAGTGAGCTGTTACGAACTTGATTTGATAGCTGTTGAAATTATTGACATGCTCGATAGTAGTGAAATTCTTGACATGATCTGTAGACTAACATAATTTTTAAGTTACATAAGATAACACTAACTTTTCTCATTCATGAGTGAGTGAGTGAGTGAATAAAAAGTTTATTTGCGCACGAGCCAGATATGGCTATGCTGCGCCAAACAAGATTAAACTGTGGTCTAGACGTGAAGTTGAAAAAAAAGGTAAAAAGGGTTGACAAGAAGGAGGGTCGAAAATAGAGAAGGATCGCTAGGGTATCCCGGGAGTGCGTCACCCGTGTTTACCAAAGACAGTAAACCCCATGTGAAAAAAAAGATCACTAAGGTGCCTCGGGATCATGATGCCCGTACTTACCTGAAGAAGGCAAGTCAATGAGGTCCCCTTACATAATCCCCAGGCCCGGCTATACCCCAGACGCTTGGTACCCATTTTAGTCGCCTTTTACGACATGCATGAGCTACAGTGAGACTATTCTGTCATCCCCGGTCACCACACGGGTCCTTTTCTCATTGATAATAAAGCTATAAGCAGAATTATAAATAATCTGCAATAAATTAAGTAATTGTTTTTGAGAATTTTGAGATAAATGCAATAAAATGAATATTAAAATATGTTGAAGGAAATTAAAAATAGCTTATCAAAACACTCTTTGTAATATGAATCGTTCAGAAAATGCCAAACCTTTCATGATTCTCAAATTGTTTTATCACGTACTCCTCGACAAATTTAAAAATTTAGCAGCACATTAACAATAAGAACAATTTCAAATAATTTTTATAAGTAAATTGATTGATGTACCTCAAATATATTTTGCAAAAATGGCATTCAATAATAATTTGAGATGAAAAGAAAATGAAATTCGGTTGCAAAGTAAAAAAGAAAATCTTTATTTAATGTTAAATTACTTATAAGTAATGAAAAGCTCTTTGCTCTAGTATTGTCAAATGGCCAATTATTGTTTTAATTATCACTTTTATACAGTCATTTGGAACTGACTCAAATTTTTCTAAAAAACCTTCTTGTTCATTATTGAACTATAAAAATATTTTTTTGAAATTCCAATTCCTTACATACTTGTAATTGCGTTATTAAAAACAATAAAAAATATCAGATTAGCAAGCCAGCTTCACGCACCATATTTTGTTATAAAAAAAAAAATATATATAATCATTATTATATTGTTCAAAAAACATCTTTATCTTTTTCTTTATTCAAGGAACCATATAATATAAAACATTTCCTCTGGATAACTACTTTACTTGCATCTTTTGTGTATACGGTAATAAAGATTTGTATTTAGACTCCATAGCATTGCATAATTGGCTAAATAGACAATTTTTAATGGTCCTAATTTGATATAATTCATGATTTAACGCATTGTTTCCTCCCCATTTTCAATTATAATGCTAATTATTTCTTAATGAGAGTCTCCGGATGCAAACAAACAGTGGGTTACTAATACATCTGCGTTATGTTCTCTTTTAGGAGTTACAAAACCTTACAGATCTAGACATAGACGGAACATCATCTGCACAAATGCCAATTTAAAACTCCACAAAATTTTAATTTCTTGTAAGTTAGAATTTATTTCAGTAAACATATCTTTTTCTGTTGAGAAATGAGGTAATTCACTACGACATAAAAATCAATTGAATAAGTAGTTTCCGCGAATGAATTGAATGATTACAATTAGGTGTGCCTTTAATGTAAGATAAATTGTTTTGTTGATTTGTAGAACCAAATTTGAATTTAAAGAGTTTTAGCAGTATTTTCTTCAAAGATTCGTGACAAGACTATAACTCTGCGATAAATTTATTTTTTTAAAGTGGTTTGTTCAGATATCTATTTCTGCTGATTCAACGATCATTCTTTTTGCAATTTTACTAAGCTGGTAAGATAATTTCTTCAGCTAAATTATGAGTTTTGATTTGAACGCAGTTAATTCAGCATTTTTATAAGAGGCTGCCTGAGTTTTTTACGTATAACTGAAATTTTTTGAGCTTTTTATACAGATTGTATTAGGAATGGATTAATAAATTTACATAATTAAATTAAAAAATAAATTTTCGGAAAAATAAAATTGCTACTGCGTGCATTCTTTATACAGATGTAAGGAAAGAAGGCTCTAAATAATTTCTTTTTCAATTTTAGTTCGTGTTCGATTGTAAAAATATTCGTAGAAAACTATTAAGAGAACTTTGAAATGTATTACTACTTTTTGTAAACGATTAACTTACAACGAGTACATTTTACGATAGAAGTAATGATTTAACAAAGTATATATATACACTCAAGAGCCAAAACATTATGACCACTTGTCAATAACGAGTTGGCCCACCTTTGGCGCGCAAGACAGCTTCAGCCCGCCTTGGCATGGATGCCACAAGTTCTTGGTAGATGACCGGAGACAGATTGTACCAAATTTTTAAGCAACGGTCACTCAAATACGAGATATTGCGAATTGGTGGTCTTTGAACTCTGAGCTGCCGTCCCATGACATCCCAAATGTGTTCTATCGGATTGAGATCTGATGCTTTAGGCTGCCAGGACATTAACTGGAATTAAGCATCATGTTCCTGGAACCACTCCAACACAATTTTAGCCTTGTGACATGGGGCGTTGTCCTGTTGGAACATTCCATTTACAGCTGGAAAAACAGAGGTCATGTAAGGGTGCAACTGGTCCGCAATGATATTCAGATACCCTGTACATTCATAGTCTGCTCTAACACAACTACGGGTCCATGAGATGCCCAAGAGAACGTCCCCCAAAGCATAATATTACCACCACCACCGGCCTGTATATGACCTACTGTACATTGAGGGAGCACCTGTTCGCCTGGAAGACGGCGTATCCTAACATGGCCATCGGCGTGATGAATGACAAACCGTGATTCATCTGACCAGGCAACTCTCTCCCACTGATTCATGGACCAGTCGCGATGTTCTCGGGCCCAGTGCACTCGCAGTTGGTGATGACGCTTGGTCAGCAAAGGCACACGAGTGGGACGTTTGCTGCGTAGTCCCATATTCAACAGTGTCTGCTGAACAGTGTGCTCCGATACTATTCTACTTGGCCCTGCATTGTATTGGGCTGTAAGATGAGCCACTGTCTGGCTCCGGTTTTGCTTCACCATGCGACACAGTCTCCGACGACCTTTTTCTTTGATAGCGTGTGGACGTCCAACACCATGTCGCCTACTGCTGGTTTCACAGTAATTAATCCACTTTGCATAAGTACTGACAAATGTAGATCGCGAACAACCCACGAGTCGTGCAGTTTCGGAAATACTTGTTCCGAACCTTTGAGCCATTACAATCTGCCCTCTATCAAAGTCGCTTAGATCCGCAGCCTTTCCCATCATACACAGAAGTAAATGAAAGAATGATTCTTCAGATTCTCCAGCAGCAGTTAAATACCACTTCCACCTGATCACGAGCTTTCCACGTCATTCAGGCGAGTTCATTGCAAAATGTAGGGTGGTCATAATGTTTTGGCTCTTTAGTGTATATAAATTCTTGAATAGAACCATGATAAATAGTTAGATAAAAGTATACAGATGAATACGGCTACTTAACTTCAGTTAGATTTAAATTCATAATTTTGATATTTAATTAATTTATTATTGAAATTGTTTTTCGTAGTTATATATAATTGCATAATATTAAATTTGTGAGTTTAATACAAAATGAATACAAATATTTAAAACTTTGTTATGTTATTATTCGCTATTTAAAGGAGGAACTCTTACTCATATTTTTAAAGCGACATTTATTTCCCTCCTTTATCTTTTAAAAACGTTTTCAGCGATTCATATAAATATGTTTAGAAAGAGTCATGTAGAAAATATTATATTGTCAAAAGTTTGAAACAGTTTACTTATCATTGGTTATCACATTTTTTAAACTATCAAACCGAAGGGAGCTCCTCAGCAAAACCTTTAACAAAAACCAAAATTCAGGTTAATTTCCTGATAAAAATTAAATTATATGGAACATAATTCCCTGTATGCTGAAAAAATTCTATTTTCAGTTACTAAATAGCTATTTTAGTTTAATTAATTAATTACTCTATTAACACTGCAATTTATTTTCCTTTCAGCCATTAGTAATGAAATTAATTTTATTTACTTGCGATGAGAATATCAGAAGTTGTTGAGGGAGCACCGCTTTTTTTATGACTGTATCCTAATTATTTGAAATGTAATCCACTAATAGTGACTAGTTCCACTTCACTGAATTGCATCTATATTTTATTCAGAAAAATAAATTAACTTTTGAAGAGGAGAAAAATATGTATTGCCTTATTATTTTGTTTCAGAAAGGTTTACGTTTTTGCTGAGTTGGAATTATGTAATCGTGAATATGCGTATTTCATTACATTAAACAGATTAAGAACTCCTTAGACATATTATGTAATTGAAGATAGTAACGGTTATCTGTCTTTAAATAAAACGGAATAACAAGTTAGATATTTGTGAATTAAATGTATTTTAGATATTTCACTGTTGAATTATATAATTTTTCAAAGTTTTTTAAATTCAACGTTGGTTACAAATATATGCATCACGCTTAGAAAATGTAGTTCTTTCGAATTTTATTCATTATTTAAAATACCATCAGATGTAACATTTTATTGGTTGTGATAGAGAGAAATTTGAATTATTGGAAGAAATACATTATAAACATTAAATCATAGTTATATACGACTTCTTATAACTATATAAAACTCAATTTTTCTTATGAATTTTTTTAAAAAAATTTAAATTATATTTGAAGTATTTCTGTGATTAAGAATTAAATAAATTATAAGTACATAATGTAACATTTTATGAGTTAATTATTTTAAAGTTAATATTTTGTTTTCTAATTTGTACAATAGATTTACTCTTTATATCAGATGAGAAGAAATCCAACCATGTATTCCTAAATATTTTTAACTACAACGCTCTTGAAGAAAAAATCACTTAAACTTGAATTAGGGAAAAAAAATTATTTTTCTATATTTACCTTTTATGTTACTTTGACTTTTTCAAAATTTATTACAAAATATTTTATTCGTAATAGTTTGACGATGACACCAACTATAAACATTTAAAAGTTGTTTCCTTCTGAGCTATTTGTAACAGAAACTGTGTTTCACAAAACAACATTTTGGATAAAAATACAAAAGAAAATGATGCAATGTAATAAACAACTTTCTACTTTCTCTTAATTTTGAATATTAGCTTCAGTTTATAGCTTAAAAACAATTTCACTTGTTTCAGATTATGTGTTTATAAAGCTATTGCATGAGCATGAAATAATTTATTATGTGTTATCAAGTTTGGCCTAACTCTAAATTGCGATAATTCCTTTTCTTTTGGTCATTTTCAACGACATACTTTTTTTTTATTCAAGGTCATCCCAAACATATTTAGACAAAACTCTATTTTAGCTCACATCTTTCGAATGAAAGTAGAAATGGCACCAAATGCGTGTTTTTCAAAAGTGAAATTGGAAAGAATATCTAATAGGTTTTCATTGTTACGATGGTTACCAGTTTGTCGAATCTATCTCATTTTTGGCACCATATTTTTATTCATCGCTAAGGTGAGTTAAATAGGATCGAATTCTCATCACTTTTGTATTATAAAATATAATTGTTATTCAAATCCTAATTGGTGTGTCTTAACATTCGTTTCATTTTCATAAAAATCGTATTCATTTGGTTGGAAAATAAACAATTGTAAGCTAACTTTTTCTATTTTCTGAATTCTTTTTGAAATGGTTTGTTATTCCTATGTAATAAAATTTAACTATACAATTTTGCTTAATTTCGAAGATTAAACAGTTCTAAGATTAGAAGTTTCTTCTATTAATAATTAGATTATCAATTAAAAAAATAATAAAAAATAAATGTAGTTATGTTTTTACATCAAGAAGAACTACGACATGATATTTGCTGAAACAAAATTATCTAGCTTGCTGAATTTTGTTTAAAATGTTTATTTATTTAAATATTTGTTAAACAATAACAGTTTTAATGGTGCGCAGATAAATAATCATCATTTGAAAAATCTAAAACGTCTTATCAGTGAAAACTATAAAATTGGCATCTCTAATATGAATATGAAAGATTTTGTTGATTTGTACATCTTAATGTACGTAAATTTATAAAGCAAATATTAAGCAAGAAATAATTTGTAATAAGAGTTCTAAGTTGTTACCGAGTTTTTTCTCATTAATAATATTAATGTAATTAGTGTTTCTTTCCTTCTCATATAAATTTTGCAAAGTGAATTGTAATCCAGTCCTGAGCATAAATAGTTTCATGAAAATAAAAATGTGTGAATAATTACTTCTATGCATTCTTTTTCTTACCAAAATCATTAAATTTACTTATGTAAAAATTGTGTCTTGCTGAATTTTGAGTGTTTAATACTATGTATTTATATCGTATTAGAACTAAACTATTTATTTTGTTTGTTATTAGTTATAAAAATCATTTAATGAAAATTTTATTGTATTTAGTTTCTGTCATTCAATCAGAATGAAATTTTAAGTAGAGTGATCAGTTAATGTGTTTCTATCAAATTCTTCCTGGTTAAATAATTAAAAATAAGTACCTTATTACCTGATTTTTCTCTCTCTTTCTCTCTGTATATATATATATATATATATATATATATATATATCATGATCACTTGTCAAAGATATGATCTTTTGAACCTTTGCCCTTACAACTATGAAATTTGAATTGAAATTCGATGAAAAGCACGGATTCGGGTATGTAGTTTTTAAGGTTTTTAATAGGAAATATTTAATTATAATGTTTTATTGTTTCGAAAAAAATCTTAAATTTTTAATTGGATATTTTTAATTGGATAATTTTAATGGATAATTTTAATCGGATAATTTTAAAAGGATATTTTTAAATGGATAAATTTTTAAATGGATAAGTTTTAATTGGATAAAAAAAAATTTCTTTTTTGTTTTTGAAAATAATTATTCATTGAGATATCTTGCCCTTCAATTTTTCTTCTTTGTTTATTGTTTCTTTTCTTTAAATTACAACTTGAATTTTGGAGTGATCCAATTTTACCCAAACAAGATGCATTGGGGGAGAGTTGGTACCATAGAACTAGTTTAACCCCACAATTCAGTCCCAGTCTGCATGCATGTTTTGTTTTGTTGGGTATTAGAATTATTCGATTTATTCTTTGATTCAAATTGATTTCAAAATTGATTCAAATTTTATTCAGTTTCTACTTTTTACTTAGTTCTATAAATGTTTTTTGTTTTTTTTGTTGATTTTGGATTTTAATTGTTCTCTTCCTTTTATGTTTTTTAATGATAAACTAATTGCTTTATCTTATACACACACACACACACTTATCTTATACATAGAAATATATTCATAATTCCTTACGATGAGTGAAAACATTTTATATTGAGAAAGATTTGTTTTTGAAACAATCCACCTGAAACTTATTTAATTGTGCTGTCCATCTTATTTGAGGCTATTTTAGATCAGTAATGTACTTATCTGCCATATTCGAATAACAGCTTTATTATTCATATATACAACTTTATATCTCAGTCCTTGAACATCTATTCGAATGATGCAGGACACTAATCAGCTGTTTACAAATCGTGGTTCGAGACTCAGATGGACTCACATAATTAACCATTTTTCAAACCTCATGAAGATTTATGGTAGGTTTTCCCCGTTTTAATGAACAATGATTGCAATAAACAACGTTTTTAATTATGTACTTAAAACGACGTCTGGATAAACATGTCGTCAATATTTAAAATTTATGCAGCTTGAATGATGCTGACATTTACTTGAAATAAATTCCGTAATCTGAAAATGTTATGATTTGGTTTCCGACTTTGTGCTAATAAATATGAGGGTTATGTTTCATGAATGAAGTAACTTTCAAAGCAAAGTGTCCTATAAATAATCAGTTTATTACCGATTAAAGTGATTATAATTCCCAGTTTAATCTACTTTTTCATCAAAGTAAGGAAATTACATTTCAAAACTCTGATTATCGAAAGAATACCAAAATCTTATGAATGTTTAAAAATTAAATGTTATTGAAATATTTAAAAGTAATATATTTCTTTCAAATGATTGATGTATGTTTTCAGTCAGAATTATTTGATTAAAGTTTTCAACAATTGACCAGCGTTAGACTATGGTAACTAGAAGTATTTAGATTCTGCTTATATATATATATATATATATATATATGTAATGATTTAACTTTTAATTCAATAATTACTCTAAATAATAACTTAACTTTCTATTCTATCTCATTCCCTAATATTAAAGTAAAGAATTCATTCTTATTTCCTGATCCCCTTCCAAAGTATCCTATAATTTATTACATCACGTGCTCTTGAAAAGGATTAATTCTGCTTAAACTAATTATAAATCTCTCAAAAACAATCCCTTTTTAATTCCCTATCTACTATATTTCCCTGGAATCCCCTTATTCTTACCACGTGCTTATGACGTTTGATGGGAATTTTCCCTAGTATATAAGCAAAAACGCAACGAAAAACGTTCTCTCTTTCATACTGCGCTTGCTCTTTTTCACACAACTGTTCTGCTCTTCTTACTAAAATGATGTAACCAACTACCTAATGAAAATGGTCTCTCTCTCACAGCTTTAAATAAAAGTGAAAACTCAATACGCCTCGACTGTACTTGATATTATGTTACTTTACAAAGTACGATAGGAATAAATGTTACATATATATATATATATATATATATATACATATATATACAATCCATCAGAGAGCTAGTTCAAGCAATTACGTGAAGTATAAACGTGAAATTTCAATTCCCAATTTCACTTTACCCATGTAAGATGTGTGGAGTTGAAAATAGTGTGTGATTTAAGTAAACTAACTCGTAGTTTTAACCTTATTTCTTATCAAAATTAAATATTTAAGTGATTCCCGATTTAAATGTTAACAGAAAAATTTGATATAATAATTTAATTGAGAAAGCTAAATTAAAGGAACTTATTATAAGTCTACGAAAAGTAAAAAATATTTTTAATAGAAATAAAATACCCGATTTTCAATAGTTTTATAACAATTTTTATAAGTATATGATTTCCATTTTCAAAACTAATTAAAATAAGAATAGATCAGCAATTATAGTTTTTGTTCATATTTTTGTATTCATTTTAAATTCAAAGAGTCCCAATTTCTTCGCGTAAGCTTTTGGAGTCAAATCTTTTTCTTTTTCTGAAGAAAATTTTACGTATTTCACTCTTTACACTACATTTCTTTTGTTAAAATGAATTATATATGCATTTAAAATATGATTTTGCTGGAATCATTCACGTAAATAAATATGGATCCATTTATTCTGCCTTCCATGAAGTAAGCGAATAGTGAAACCAAATTAAAAAATTGCTTGATAAGGCCTAATACTTAAATATAAGTTATAAATGAAGCATTTTCCTTCATTTAAAAGCATAAGCTATTAAAAAAATGGGGAAAAAATTGTTCTTAACCTATAGCAATGTTTTTAAATCATTGCTATGACCAATCTGAAATAATTGGTCAAAGCAATTACGTGTTTTAAACCTACTTTATAAATATTAACTTATCAATCAATACGAAATTTGCGATACCTTCCGTTGGTATCAAAATAAAACTTACAAACAATTCAATATTTTTTTTTACATGTGATGCAATATTTTCCTTTTAATGGAAATATATTTTATTCTAAGTATCCCACAAAATATATTATTTAATAAGAAATTTCGACATGCAAATTCGGGATATTCTATGTTTATTATTTTCATACATTAAGGGTTTTATTAAGTATGTTCGAACTATGCTAACAAAATAATAAATTAGCAATTTTGTAAAACTATTTGACTTAAAATTAAAAGATGGGAAATTTATAATTCAAATTTACAGTGAATCATCAAAATTAGAACAACAAGATGTTAATTTTCATTGTTTTTAATGAAAAATTAACATTCTGTAAGCAAACTTGATTTGAGTTCTGCTGTAATTAACCGAAAATAAAAACAGTTCCGATTAATTTTCTTTCTCTTCGATTTCTTGAACGCAAGAATTTTTGTTTTTTTTTAATATTTTTAAGAAAAGTGGCTTAAGGTAAATCTTTTTTTTTTCTCACTTTCATTATAGTAATGCATAATTTCATAATTTATGAATATTATGTGATATGTGTCGTATATACTTAAGAAGATGACAAATTTTGAAAGATGTCCAATTTAATGTAATCACTTTTGTTCGTTTTTACAAAAGTATTTTATAAATTAGATAAGATATTTCTTCAGTTAATATTGCTATCCATTATTTATCATTGTGTTATTATTTAATCAGTATTTAAACTCATCCCTAGTATTCTACTTGCTTGTTAAGTTTATCATCGTCACCTGTGAATCATACGTAAATCATTATCACCTGTTACTTTATTAGATAAAATTCAAAACTTTATGCTTTAAAAATTCATGAATTTCATAAGTCTGAAATGTTCTCAAATTTTACAGAAAAACGAACTTTAACGAAGTCAAATATTGTGTAATGGAAAGTAAATAAAAACCAATAATTTCTTTTGATAAATCGAAATCATATGTATGTTAGTTATGTTTATAATAGTATTCCGAACATTGCTTAACTTTTCATATTCTATATTATAAAATATTAATTTTTTTCAGAATCAATATATAAACATAAATGTATAGATTTCTAGAAAAATATTCTTGAAAAAATTCTTTCAATTAATTTGTTTCAGCCACTCATATTTTTAAATAAAATTTTATGCATTAAAAAAATAAAGGCTTTTAAAATTGAAAAAGTTTTAAATGATATATTCGTTATAATTCTATCTATCCAGGTAAAGGAAAAATAAGTAATAAATACTCTTGTTTAAGATTTTGGATTATAATAAAAATAATTATACATTTCAATAAAAAGAATTTTACAGAAATATCATTCAAGCAAAAGTAAATATATATTCCGACAAATAATATAAGAGTTTGAGTTAAAACAATGTAAGAGTTATATAATAATCATATATACCAAATACATTTCATACTTACCCTTATACGTATTTACATATATATTTACAGATCGAATTCTGATCAACCGTAGTAGTAGTTATTGGAAAGTGTTTTCGGTCAGCAAATTCACACAACGCGCCATGCAGAATTTCTGTTTGAGACCGCTATTTCCTCCACCCCTTGTAAACTGGCTAATTTAATTATGTGGCATTGTCTTTGTTTTCAGTGGTGTGTAAGACTTCGATTGTAATAGATAAACTATAGTTGCTTTCAGTGTTTTCTAATATAGTGAAAACAATACAAAAGTTTAAAAAAATCCAGTGGTGCTAGATAAAGCACCAGAAAAGGAATAGATTAAGATTAGCTCCGGAATATAGAGTTGAAAAATATTTGAAGAATACGACCAGAAAAGCATTTCAGTCAGCCTCATATGTGATGTCAAAACACTAGGTATCAAGTAATGACGAACGATAAGTCAGTGAACGAATTGCCAGGGTCATCGACACCTAAGACTTTTCCGCCGAGGTAAAATAGCGTTGCGACAACGGGGAAGATAGTAGTGACGACACCTGCATTGAAAACGATCATTTGTTGAGAAAGCTTTTCACTGCCTTGAGATGGGTATGAAATGTTTAGAAAAACAAGAAAAATGAGATGCTGTTCTATATATATATATGTGTACATATATATATATGTGTATATATATATATGTGTATATATATAT
>BMAW01038947.1:66563-125236 GCA_019974015.1 Nephila pilipes
TATATATATTATGAATCGATATGTATATTTTTTACTACGAATATCATTAAATGACATTCATGATAATTAAGTTTCACCCAATTTGAGCACAAGATTTAACGTGAGACATAAATAATGTAATACATTCTGTCATATGGTTAGTTAACAGATGTTTTTTTTTCTGTAAATATACATAAAAATTAAGATGTAAGAATGAGATAGAGCGAGATTTAAAATGAAAGAAAATAAAAAATATTAATAAATGCCAAAAAAACTGTAATTATTTACATATAGAACTCGATTCTTTTTTTTTTTTTTTTTAATTCTGTTAATATGATATACTGTTTTTGGCATTATTTAACACTATAGAACCATTGAGCTACTACAGTAATGTGTAGCATTTCGGATTGCAATCTAAACATTGTAGCTTCTTTTTAATACAGTTGTTAAATAATATAGGAAACACAGATTTATTTGAAATAGTAGCCAAAGAATTTACCAAAAAGCGAATTAGAAAAAAAAAACTATTTTTTTTCTCTTCTGTAAATATTATTTCGAATACTTTGATCGTATATTTCACATAAAAATAATACAATGAAGTGAACAAAACTAATTGCTCCAATATGAATTAAAAATCTCCCACAATCTTTTAAAATCTACGCTATTTGGGAATAGTAATTTAAATTTTTCAATAAAATTTCAATACTTATAAATCGCATCTTTGTAAATAATTATTGATTTATGTCTTCTGCGTTTGTTAATTTGACAATGACGAAGATTGATTTCTTTATTGAGAGCACGGTTGAAGGCTTTTAATTTTAATAATAACATTAAGCTGTTTAATATCCGTAAAGTACCAACTCTAGTCATATACTTTAATTAAAATAATATTTACCTCACATTTTATTGACACACTCATTTATATATTTGAACAATATCTTTTGTTCCACGTAATTAAATTTCATTTTAATTAATTCATAATTATAAGCAGGAAATGAATTTTGAGTTATATATATCACGATTTTATTTTGAGGACAAAGCTGGAAACAATTCATTATAATTGAACAAGATGCGTGTGTAAAATGTAATTATTAATAATAACATTTCGTAACTTTTGTGAGAGGAGAGTTTCAGTGAAAATCATAAATTTCAATTAAAGATACTTTTGTTTCAAAAAAGAAACATGCCTCGTAACTTGGTTGCGAAAATCGGAAAACGTTTTGTTTCCTATATTTTATGTATTTCAAGTATTTTAAATTGAACTCGGGATTGTATAAACAAGAGTTTGGGTAACATGATGACAAAATTTCTCTACGTTGAATTCTAATTCACAATTAAATTGTATTCTTTTCTTCTGTGAGAGGGGATATTGTTATGATAATAACGCATTTTCAATTTATTTAGAGAAACTAGCATTATTATGAAATTATACATAGGCATGTTTTAAAACTATTAGTTTTTTTTAACTTCTTCATTTATTTTGAGATAAATTAAAAATACTTTCATTTCCTTTATTTTAAATTTTAATTTCTCATAAGAGACAGAAATTGCAGAATTATAATAAAAAATAACTTCATAAAAATATGAAGTTTGCTTTTTCAAATAACACTTTTGTATTCTTAAGATAACTATTTATATCCTTTTGCAATCTTAAAGATTTTATTATTTTAAATATGGTTTAAAAACTTCTGTAAAAATATTGATAGGAGCACTTTAGATTAATGTGTATCATTTTACAATTTAGGATTAAATTATCTTAATCCCTATTTAACTCAAATTGTGTAAATGATAGTAATGCAAACAAATCATACATAATTATTTAGTAAATAATGTAATAATTGATTGAATCACTCACAATACAATGTAATCAATATAATGCAATTGTATCAATTTGATAGGAATGAGTTTATCGAAATACAAATATGTGTTTATTATCAAATTTTCTGAACTGATTTCACAAATATATTAGAGCTGGATAACAAGTGTGAATTCCATGCAGTTGTTTAAAAAAAGAATATAAATGAACTTAAGCAATTAAAATACAAATTAGAATTTTTTCAAACAAATCGTTTGCCATCATTTTAATTATAATTATTAAATGGTATAAGTACGTAGTTCTTATTATGGTTTCAAAGGTTTAAGTATATATAGATTTACTCTTTTATATATCATAAAATTATTATAAAAACAGTAAAAATTTTGTAAAAAAATAATAACTATATATCACTTTTTCATAGTGTGCTTTTCTTGTAACTCTTGGCAAAACATCTCCTTCGTAACATGCTACCAGATATTGGAGAGGATGATATATAGCGTAGCTCCAGTAATATTTCTTCTATTAAGGTTACTCTTACTTATTTAAGAAAAACTTACTTCAACAAGATATAATAATACTTTCGTCATTTATTACAGTGAATTAAAAATGAATTATAAGATCCAATCATTTAGAAATAGGAGAAGGGAAAGAGCTCTATAATTTTTTCATCGAATCCTCCAAATCATTCCAGAGATCTCGAGTTAAATCCTTATTTTAGCTAGGAAATTAAACATGAATTTTAAGTTTTAATATAAAGGGTTACTTTTAATAAAAGTAATAATATATATTTTTCGTATTTAATAGTTTTAAAAAAAAAATAGTACATTTGTATATATCCATTTATATGATATGATACATGGAACAGTTCAAGCAGCTTATATATATATATAATATAACAAAATAGTTTTAAAAAAATTAAAATTATTAAGAAACAAGAAATAAACTTAAGCAGAAATTTTTAAAATTTCAAAGATAACTTGCAAATGAATTTTTAGGTTAAATAAGAAGTAAAGAGAAAAATAAATTTTTTGTTGCAAAAAATTGGAAAAAAAGAAAATAATGCCATAAAGTAATTAAAAAAGAGGACAAATATACTTGAAAAAACTCATAATACGAATAGCAAGATTGTAAATTTCAAAACATGAAAAAGTACAAATTAAGCCATGAAAAACAATGAAAACTATGAAGAGAGAATAATTCAAAAGAAAATAAAACATATTTAAAAATTTTGAATCTGGCTTATGATAGATTAGAAAGTTAAATATGTGTTTTACAATTTCCTACATAAAAAGATTCTATATATATATATATATATATATATATATATATATATATATATATATATATATATATATATATATATATATATATATATATATATATATATATATATATATATATATGATGTATGTATATATATAAATGTATATATATGGATTATATATACATAAATTTATATATAACTGAACACCTTAACATACCAACATAAGCAAGTTAGGAAATAAATCAGTGATACACTATTGAGTAATAATTATAAGCAAATAAAACAATGCAATCAAAGAAACAGGAATAAATTATACATATAAATGTTACTATAAGAGAAAAGTATTTTATACAACAGATAAAGTTCCAGTAGCAAGTAAATAAATTGAAAAGATTAAATTTACAAGTGCTAAAAGTATTAGTAAAAGACATAAGGAAATTGCATAATTGAAAAACCTCAAATACTAAAGAAAAGAAAAATAATGGAATGTAATATAATTAATGGGGTAACAGTATGAAGATATTTAAATACTGAGCACTTCCAGAATAAATAGTCAAACTTACTCAATCAGCAGTATTTATATTGAAAGAAAAGATTATAAAAATATTGATGCAACTAAACAGAAATCAACAAAAAACGAAATCTTTATGAAAACTTTTAAGATGAACTAGGAATCGCAAAAAAAATCTAAAAACACTTATAATATAAGACGAATAAAGAAAAAATTATTAAATAAAACCAAAAAAGACCGTGGTATAAAATAAATAAGAAAGTGTACTTGATTAGAGCAAAATGTGAATATAATGAGCAAACATGATCTCATGAGCAAACATATTTAACTCTTCAGGAAAGTACAAAGTGATTAGGCAAGATATACAAACACCATCTGTCAAATAATGTGAGAACTTTATGAATACCAGACGATGAATAAAAATACTTAATAATTTAAAATTTTAAGTAACATTAGCAGAAAATAATTGAAAATTTACAAATGATAATGTCTTAAAAAATGAATAATAATATAATATATATTTTTTAAATTAAGATAAGAGAGAAATGAATAAATATTATATATATATAACAATATATTCTTTCTCTTGAATGAGTGGCAACGGACCCCGGAAGCAGAAGTGAAAAGAGTAGAACCATCGCATGAAAAGAAAGCTCCGTATGACGGACGTGAAACGTGATGAACGCGCGAAAGACATTTAGAAAAAAAAAAGTAAATAAAAAAAAGATAGAATACGGCATACAGTTTTGGTTCTCTCTCTCTCTCTCTCTTTTTATTTTAAATGCTATATTACTGTTTGTACGGCCAAGTGTTTTGTTTTTATTTATAATGAAACATTAAAAATTAAAAAGTGAAATATATATTCATTAAATACTTCATCTGACACGGGTGGCTGGGCACACGTATGTGGCTCTAGATTAAATTAATACCCTAAACAATGCTTTGAAAAATAACCGTGAATTACTCATAACATCATTTGCAAACATTTGCCTGCCGTACTATGGTTTCTTTCTCTAAACGAAGAATACCTTCATTAACATAAAACTGTGAGTAAGTACAACTTCAATATCATTAAATAATCGAAAGAAAAGGTTCATAGTTCATAAAAAGCTAATATTCACTGAAATTTTTATTTGTTGAAGATATAACTATAAGAAAATTTATGAAATGTTTCAAAATTATTTAATTTCAGAATATGTATTCTTAAATTCTTATTCAGATGTAAAATTCTTATTTGATGCATATTTTTGTTGAAGCTAAAGTTATTCAAGACAACTTTATTTATTTGATGTTAAATTGATGTTGAATATATACATCATCTATTTTCTTGAACAAAACTCTTGATTTAAATTTTGAATAAAAAATGATTTGATGGCTGTTTGAATTTATATCCTCATTTTCTTGAACAGCTAACTGTATAGAAGAAAATTTTCTCTGATTCATATACATTTTGAAAATGATTCTTTGATTAAGAATTTTAAACTTTTATTTGAAACTAACTTCAAGAAATTTATGATGCAATAATTTGATGAATTAATTTTGTTCTGTGTTCTTGAACATATATTTTAGAGTTTTTTTTGCAAATATATTTGAATGGATATTTAGAATATTTCAAATTTTGAATATCTTAGACTTACTTTTATTAATATTTGAATAATTGTGTGATAATGTTTTGAAACTATTGAATAGGGGTTAATCTCAATGATTACCCCAAAATTGCAAAATCATTAAAAAATTGTAGTACGAACCAAATGAAACATTTACATCATTTAATCCTTGATACAGATAGATATAGACAGATTCGCGCTAGATTGCGAATGTTTTCAGTTTCGAAAAAATCATTTAACTTGGGAGATATTAAACAAAAAGTAATGGAAAAGTGTTTGATTAAATATTTAATTTCTATGGGCTATTTACTTCATTTAGAATTTTATACTGAATTTTCATGCTGTATTATTATCATTCTTACAAGTTTCAATGATATGTTCCTTCTAAAAGTAGAATTATCTTATTTTAGTGATCCCCTAAGTTTCATATCCACGTGAAACTTCATGTCAAGTGACTAGCTTTAGAAGAACGTCGATTACCCAATTCCCAACCACAGTTCGCATAAGCAGGCTTAAAACCATTTTGATGGCTCTTGAAAAACTACGGTTTGAAGGACATCTTTGATTAAATTAAACCTTTTTGGGGTCTCACGATGATTACAGTGTTGAAACTTTCATTTCAAATATTGAAGACGTGTTTAATTTGTATCTGATAAATAATACTCTTTAACCAAGTTATTTTTATTAGAAAATGTCTCAAAGCTTCTGCTTTAACTCTAATGTGATCATTTTGTTATATAATTCTGGTTTAACTCGAACATGATCAATTTGTTATTCAATTCAATTCTGCTTTGATTATTATCATTTGGGTAACAATCAAAGCAGAATTTGTTAGACGAATTTTCCGATAAAATTAATAGTCGTCAATTACATCAAAATGATCGTAACTTGGAGAGTCTATATTTGGTTTGATTTATCGTCGTATGAAATCATTAGAGATTTTACAAAAAATATTTATTATTAGTGATGATAGATTTAGCACACTAATATTCGCTTGATGATGCCTCTGATTAAGTATGTTATAAACAGAATACTTGAATCATCAAAACAATGTTATTTTGTAAGGTTGTAAATCCCTCCTGAATTTCTAAAGCACTGAAGCCTTACGAAAACCTTTGAATTTAAACAATTGAGGAAAATTACCCGAAACAAATTCAGACGATAATTTTATAATGTGAAATTTAATAAACGTATCCCAAACACTTAACAGTATGCTATTAATTAATGAGGTTTAAAAGGACATAAAAGCGACAAATATATGAATAAGTCACAAGGTGCGTTAAAGGTGTAAAATCTTTGGCCATATTCAAACAAATTGTCCCAAAAATTTCTTCAAATTTAATGCAAAACCCGATCCTCAGTATCTACACACAACTAACACAACTGAAACGTACTTTTCATTTAAACATTTCCCATAACCTATTCATGCCAACATTAAGCTTATAGGAATTCAGTTAACTGTGCTCTATGATTACCAACACAAGCCACCTAAATAAATGAGAAAACTTCTACGTAGAATTGATTCTCCATAATTACATCCCACCTGGCGTTCTCTGTGAAATTGGCCGGAAACACAGTAAAGCATTGGTTACTTTCAATATTCCATTGAAATCCAAAACAATAATTCAGCGGTTAAGATCCATATATAAAATGACACGATTTCTTTGATGCGATCATCAAAATCGACTTTTGTAATAAATTGTATTTCCATTTAATAAAGAGGGAATTCATATATAGAAATGATGATAAAATTATTATTAATTTTCTTTATGTTCCCGAAGCGATAAATCCTTCCAATTTGATATATTTCAATACATTTTGAGCCCTGATATTCCTAAGGAAATTCAATATATTGTTACTTACTACCTCCATAAGATTAAGATAATGAAATTAGAATGACAATTTTATACAAGATGAAAAAACCAACCCCTTTTTTTCCAGAAGATTTCTTATGCGGTGAGGAAAATTATTGAAAATCAAATTCGAGATTGGTTAAATGATAGAATTATTAAATCTAGCTAATAGATTATGCTGCGCTGAGTTTATGTGGAAAGAAAAGGGAGACTACAGACTTTGTGTTTATTACCGCAAACCGAACTGAAATTTTTTTTTTAAAGATTTCTACTAGTAATTGATAAATCCTTAGATAAATTTGAAATTTCTTGAGTTTCCTGTACATTCGATCTCAAAGCTGATACTATGTACCTTGGGCGCTAACAGCCCAAAATATACCTCTTTTGTAATCGAAGAAGGACGATGGAAATTTTTTGTGATCGATTTGCTTCACAAACAGTTCCAGCATTTTTTAAGAATTGTTTACGCAATTTTCAGAAACCTCATTCGTTGTTTAGTTATTATTGTTTTCATGGATGATCTTCATAACATCTAGAGACGAAATCGAAGCACTTACAAAAATTGGTGTCCAGTTTTCCAAACACTTTGCATATTATAGTCAAGTTTTAACTCCAAAAAAATAATGTCATTTTTTTTACAGCGAAAGATAGAATTTTGGATGTAATACTGAAAAATGGAACACTTAAGCTCTAACCTTCCGAAACATACGCTGTTCAAGAATCCCACAACCTATAACCTCTAAGCAACCAAACTTCTGCTAACAGTTTATTTCAGAAAATTTGTTCATGTTTTTGCCTCACATATACCATTATCCAATTTCGATAAATATTGAATTTAATTTAAGGACTGAACACAAGCAGCCTTCCAAGGACTCAAAATATTCTTTTCACAAAATCCAGTTCTCAGCATTATTCAACAAGTAACAAGATCAATTGAAAGTCCCCGGTCTGACACACAGATGGAGCCACTAGAATTAAATCCATATGTGTTTTAGCTAGCCCTTAACCCCAAGATACGTGTATAAATTTGACAGCTAATGGATCAATAGCTTGTGAATTATAGTATTTGAGTGAAGCCAATTTTGCTATTGTGAAAAAAATTGATAAAAAAAAGGAATTTGCGTGTTGATAAAATCTTGCTTTTTTGATGTAGAAAAAATACAGTTGAAGCTAAAACTTGGTTTGATGCCGAGCCTGACACTGCCCCAGGAAAATCAACCATGAAGGATTGGTATGCTGTTTAGACGTGGTGGAATGAGTACCGAAGACGGTGAACGCAGTGGACGCCCAAAAAGAGGTTGTTACCGAAGAAAACATTAAAAAAATCCACAAAATGATTTGAATGACTGTCAATTGAAATTGAATGAAATAGTGACACTCTAAAAGATATCAACTGAACGTACACTATATCATTCACGAATATTTGGCATGAAAGCTCTGTTGTGGGTGCCGCGCGAGCTCACTTTTGACCAAAAACACCGACGAGTTGATGATTCGGAGCAGTGTTTGAAGATGATCCAGCGTAATAAACCCGAGTTTTTGCGTCGATATGTGACAATGGATGAAACATGGCTCCATCATTTCACTCCGAAGTCCAATCGACAGTCATCCGAGTGGACTGCACACGATGAACCCGCTCCAAAACGTGGGAAAACGCAACAGTCGGCTGGCAAGGTTATGGCATCTGTATTTTGGGATGCGCATGGAATAATTTTCATTGACTACCTTGAAAAAGGAAGGACCATCAACAGCGATTATTACATAGCGTTATTGGACCTTTTGAAGGACGAAATCGCCGAAAAACGGCCGCATTTGGAGAAAAAGAAAGTGCTGCTTCCCCAAGACAATGCACCGTGTCACAAGTCAGTGAAAACGATGGCAAAAATCCATGAATTGCGCTTCGAATTGCTTCCTCATCCACCGTATTCTCCAGATCTGGCCCCCAGCGACTATTTCCTGTTCTCAGATCTCAAGAGAATGCTCGCCGGGAAGAAATTTTCGTCGAATGAAGAGGTGATCGCCGAAACTGAGGCCTATTTTGAAGCAAAGGACAAATCCTACTACAAAAATTGTATCCAAAAGTTGGAGGGTTGCTATAATCAGTGTATCACCCTTGAAGGGAATTATGTTGAATAAAAAAAAACTAATTTTGCCAAAAAAATGTGTTTTACTATGGTAGGCCGGGGACTTTTCAATTGACCTGTTATACTCTTTAGAACTGCATACACACGCAAACTCCTTAGGAGTTGGCTCTGTGCTTTTATAAAAAATTGAATGATGAATAGTTACGAGCTCTGAAGTTTTCGCCGTCATTGAGGCATTTAAGAAATTTTTAAACTACTAATTAAGTAATAAATTTAAAATTGTAAAAGATTGTGTGCTTTCCAAAAATCGATTCACAAAAAAGTCCTACCAGCTAACATCTCTCGGTTGGCATTGTTGTTAGAAGACTGATTACGAAGTTTGTCGTAGACAGGGAAGACACATGAAACACGTTGAAGCCTTCCATCGGAATCACATTCTTCTAATTCTTTCAAAAGTCATTCAGAAGATAGAAATGGACCAGATCAGGTTGAATTTATATCTAAATTTAAATCAGTGATTGAATCTACACCTTTCGAAGAAGTTTTTCTAAAAACGGAATTTTCTATTCACTTCATAAGGATACAGAACTTCTAGTAGTCCACAAACGATACTGAAAGAGATAGTATTTAATGTTCTTTCACAAGATCATTTCGCTTCACGAAAAACAGAATCAAGTATTTCTCGTAATTTTACATACCTGAACTTAAGAAATTAATTCAGGAAGTCAATTTAGATTGAATTTCTTGCATCTTATCATCATTGAAATCTGGTACATAGGAAAGACAAATTCATCCACTTTCAAATGGTGATCTCTTTAATGTAACGTGGCGACTTTTTAGGACCTTTGCCTTCGACAAAAAAAAATTCGAAAAATATCTTTTTACTGTAGTTGATGCCTTTTCCAAATTTGTATAGATCTATACCTTTATACATCTTAAGCAGCCGCCTTTAAAACATTATTCTTGCAACAAACTATTTTTGACAAACTTCAACAATCACCACAGACAAAGGAAGTACATTAATATCTTTCGAATTTTAAAGTTATTGGTAAAAACAGTCGATTGAATACAGTTTCATAACAGCGGATGTACCACGTGGTAATGGTCAGGTTGAGTTCATTCATGAAACAATTATTCCAGTATTAACTAAGTTAAGTATCGACGAACTTGGCAAATAGTCTAAATAAGTCCTGCTATTTCAACGAATTTTAAATAGTACCACCACACACGGCACAAATTTCACTCCTTTCGAACTTTTAAGTGGTGTCAAAAGAAGCAACAAAATGATTTCGACGAGGAACAACAATATTCTTGATGAAAAAGAGGCTTTGCATATTGAAGCGAAACGGAACATCTTCCATTTACAGGAAGATAATATACGACAATCTAATAAACGTCGCAAATTTACCTATAAATGTAATATTGGTGACCAAGTGGAAATTGAAACGCATCCAAATCGGAACCAGTTTGAAAATTTAACCCAAGTTCTTCGGACTCTATGAGATCAGAAAAATTCATCCCGATGATTATTATTAAGTATGGAAGTTAGAACATCATGAAGGTCCAAATATCAACTGCCACAGTTAAAATGAAATAGTGATGCACAAGATGAAACTTCCTCATCAACATCATGCACTTTGTTTTACACTTTATCTTTTTCTGTTTGTCTTTTGTTGTATCTTTTCAGATTTATTCTCTACACTAGATAAACCTCAACACAGCCACGGACTGGTAGCATGAATAACAAACTAGTTAGCAGCATTAATAATTAGGCAGGAGATACCAACTCTATATATCAAGTAATCTCAGAACTATATGAATGCCAGAAAATGAATACAAATATTAAATAAGTTATAAATTTAGAAATAAAATAAATTTTCATTCGTTCAAATAACACAAAGACTTTTTTTTGAAAAAGTTTAACAAAGAAGGTATAAGTTTTTTTTAACTAGGTGCATAAAAAATATTAATTGTAATTTTACAGGCAAAAGTTGTGAGACAGAGTCAAATGTGTCTCCGGAGTTTGTAACAACAGACGCATTATAATTTTGGAATAACATAACCAGAGCATTTTTACTTCAAAATATGTTGCTAATACAATATTCTTATCTCTTCCCCATACTTCCAGTTAAAATAACAATACTGAAGTATTTTAGAAAATAAAAGCAGTAGTTGAAAAGAACAGAATAAATTTGACAACGAGACATAATTTATCATATAATAGTGATTTTTACTTTCTCTGAAGTAGAGAAAGCTCTCTCGTATCTTCATAAATCATTTCCAGAACCAGACAACATCACCTTCCAAATTATAAACATTTATCAGAGAATTTTCAAAAAAAATTTTTTAAAATGTTGTGACAGGATATGGAAATACTTCTCCTCGTTCTTGAAATACGCTATCATTATTCCTATTTTAAAACTTTGCTAATATTCTGACGCATTTTTGTAATTATTTAACTTTGTAGCCATCTTAAAGTGTAATTAAATAGTCATTAAGCTCAAAACTCCAAAGGATTTATTACTTATCAAAGCATATGTGCAAAGTCGCTCTCTCTTGAATCCTTATTAACACAGTTAACCTTAGTGTACGTTCAAATATTAAAGTCTTAACTAACCAATTCACAAATTTCAATTCAAGCACATCTCGATTATTGCTCATTCGATTCCTTTTATTCTGACCATTGATATCCACCAAATACTATCAATATAAATAATTAATTAGGATGAACTACTCCAATCTGCATGCATCTATCAGCTTGTTGTTATTCTCTATCTCCAATGTGTTTCCATTCAATTAAATCTTTCTTATATATCACTATTTCTAATTGAAATCACTAAATTTCATATTTTCATCTACTTTACTAATCATCTTTCATTTTGTTTGGCAAAAAGTTGTCATTTTACGTAATTCAAATTATCAAGCATTCCCCGAAGTTCAAGAAGAAAAAATCACGAATAGCTCAACGTCCTAAGACCCAAAGAATTATCGACCCATACTCATAACTAGTTGCCTGTGTAAATTCCAGGGAAAGAAGGAGAACAATCGGTCATACCTTTTAAAAAATTTGTTCATCTTTTTAAAGTGTCACCCAACGAAAGAAATCTACTCTTTATAACTTAGTTTCTTTAGAGGTACAGATAAAAGTTACCTCCTTACAGACGAAACATCTTGTTTCTGTATAGCTTGATATTGAGAAGGTATATGGGATCACACATGGAAATATGGAATTCTTAGAGAACTGTACAATTATGATTTGAAGAGTAGCTGGCCTATTTTTATTCAAAATCTCTAGCAGCACAAATATTTTAAATTTAAATTTGATTCGACCTTAAAGGATGATGTTATTCAAGAAGAAGGGGTACCACTAGAAAGTGTTTTAAGTGTTAAATTATCATTATAAAAATTAATAACGGCAGTCCAAACACCCCACCATCTGTAAAAATCTTTATGTTTGTTGACGACCATCAAATTTTATGCTTGGGAGAGGAAAAGAATAATAACTAAAGACAAATGCAAAAAGCTATTAACAAAATTATTAAAGAAAATGGTTTCTGCTGTTCTTTTTGACAGAAACTGCTTGAGTTCCCTTTTGTAGACAAAGGAGGTATCACTATGGTCTAGATATTTATTATCACAATATTTTACTGAAGGTGGTAGTCGAAATAAAATACTCAGGACTTACATATGACAAAAAATAACTTTTCTTTCACATATTTTGTCTTTGCAAACGATGGGAAAAACCAATGAATGCTTTAAAAATTTATTGCATATATTATAGGCTTCTGATTTCCTTTATCTATTACGAATATATCATACTCTCATATGATCAGAATTAGACTACGGTTGCATTTTATGCGGTTCCGCTCGAAAATCTGATGAAAAGAAATTTAACACTATACACCATACTACCCTTTGACTTAGTTCCAGGGTATTCCGAGGATCCCCGATCTTTTTTTTCCATCGCCAAACATTTTATGCTTGCGAAAGAAAAGTTTATTCTTATACAGACGTTAGAAAACGAAACAAAACTGTCCATACCTACATTTCACAGAACTGTACATATTTTACCAAGAGCTATGGATTATTTATTGTCTCTGTCAAGAAAGCAAATTAAGGTTTATCATCCCAGTATGAACATAATTTTGTTTTTAAAGGTTCTTTTTAATATTTAAAATACCAGACTTTGCACACTTAAAATATTTTTATTCATCTTGTTAATGAATTTGCAGAGCAATATTTTTTTTTGTATTCACATCTACATCAATGGTTCTAATTCACCGAATTTTGTTGGTGCCTTGTTTTTAACTGATAATTCCCTTCATGATTTTCGACTTTATCTTTCATCTTCTATTTTTAAGAAAAGCATTCATAAAGCATTGGTCAGTTTGTTCAGTCGATATGAGAAAATTTTTATTTTATTTACATATTCCGTGAGTTCATTACTATCGTTAAGCCATCCATTGCTTATTGAAACTATAAATACTATTAATAATTATAAGTCTCAATACATTCAACTATTATTTTTTTGGATATAATCCCACATGGATATCAAAGTTCCACGTGGTTTTCAAAGGCATCCAAACAGTCTACATTGTTGCTAAATCTGCACCTGGTGAAATCCCTTCTACGCATACCATCATTGATTAAATGATTAAAGATCATTTAATCAATGTTTATTCAAAATCGTTTAACATTTTGTTACTTTAAGATGGAAAAGTGATGCATATAAAATTTGAAAATGTCGAAAATATAATGGTATGTGGACCACATGAATAAGAATACATGAACCACTACAAAACCACATAAACCATATACAAAAATGCTTAGAAATGAACACTTATAAGATATAAGGTTTGCTCAATTTTTGATACTTTTGCTTACGAATATTCACTTTAAATAACGCTTGAGACACAGTATTGTTAATAAACATTTGCAAAATGTAAATTTGCTTTTAAATCAAAACATTATAATAATCACTCTCCCGTTTGGAAATTTTAAGATGCTTAAATAAAAAAAAATGAGGGTTCAACTTTTTAAACAACATGTTATAGAAAAGAATCCAAAATATAATTAATAATACATCTCTGCAGGAATCTTATATCTTAAATGTATCTAATTTTAAATAAGTTACTTTAGTTAGAAATTTGTAAGTTTTTCTTGAATTCAAAAGTCATCGTAAGTACCAAGATAAAATAAGAAGAAATGATCAGTACAGAGAAAGAGAGAAAAAAAAAAAACTATCAACACACGATATCATCGCTGTCATTTAAAAATTTGAACATTCATAAGACAAATCTTTAAAGAAGAAATACATTTGCATTCAAAAATTTCTTATATTTCATGTTTTATTTATTGTGGAATTTTATGTATTCAATTTCATACACTAATAGTTCAGTACAATAAATAAGATATAAAAAATTCAAAAATTTAATATGGTTTCAAACGATTACTTAGCCCGAATGATGTAGCATAATTACCATAAAACCTATAAACTATTGTAAATTAAAAGAAACTATTAATTATCAAAATTTAAATGTACATGCATTATTTATGTGTAAATGTAATAAAAGATTCAATAATAGTAAACATTTTAAAATATTTTGTCTTAATGGAAATCATTTGTCTCAATGAAAATGTTACTTAGTATAAATATGGAATGGAGAAGTTTATTCGAAATTTTTTTTGTAAAAATTCCTATTTTGCTTCATAGGATCAAGTTTGTTCTTTTCAGTTTATAGATTGATTAAGATTTTTTTCTCGGACACTGTCTATTCTATTTTTGCTGAATGAGATGTTATAAGAATTTTCAATGCTTGTTACATCAACTTCATTTTTCATAATTAAATTTCAAGTTAGATAGTAGTCTTTCAACGTCAAATTATTCGTTTTCTCTTCTATAGAATATACTCACAGTTTAGACGAGTAAACTTTTGAGCACACTATTGTGGACAGCTCAGATTATTATTATTTATCTTCTTATTATAAAAGTCAAGCTTCAATATTGCGAAACAATAATTATTAATATTTTGAAATTAAATAGGACAACAATCGATAAATTTTTGAAGCTTGCAGACCAATCGCATTCGAGTGATTTTTATGCTAGTGGGAGTTTTAATAGGCATATTCTGTTGACTACTGAAGTGGAATAACAAACTTATTTCGAATCTCTGTTTATAGGGAAAAGATAACCCACTAATTTTGTTAAAGAACATTTCAATTTTATTAGCCTTTTAGAATACTCCCCATGGTAAAATTCCATAATTCTAAATATATATTAATAATTACATAACTAGCTTTCAAAATACTCACAAAGATATAGTTTTGAATAATTTCACAAAAAAATATGAACGCTTTAAAGCTTTAATATCATATGTATCTGAATGATTTTACACCTTAATGAATTAAAATATAATTTATGCTTTCCTATTTACACTCAAATCATAACAAAGTATTATTAAGTGTTTTAAATTAGTGTAAGACTTTTGGTATTGTATTTTTATATAATCATTAATAAGTATGTTGTGACGCTCTTTCTTATTTTTATTATGTAATTTAATGTGATTTTATTATGTGCTCTATCAATTCTATTTCTTCCAGAAAGTCCAAGAACACTTCCCGATGATAATGTATAACATTAAGTTACTAGAGGAAGTAAACTTTACAACTTTGGATTTATAGCTCTCTTTACAGAAACAGTCGATAGAGGAGATAAATGGAGAAATAGGATAAGTTGAGTATATGCCAGGAGATAATATCCCTCTCCATTGATAGTTCCTAAAGATGAATATAAATTAAGAGACGTCGGGTCTGAATAAGAATTTTGATAATAGTTTACAAAATTACACAGTTGTAACTAATTATCTTTTCCCCGTCTATATATAGATGATTGTTTGCTGCTTCAATAGAAATACAGACTCCGGAAACATGCAGTTCAATAACATACGAATTTACTTCACACGCGGTTTTACCATGTTTTCTCGATAAGCATTTACTTCTGATATCACTCTTTTATACATTGTTCGTCATTTCTTTTTCTTTCAATAATCTACTGCTAGGAAGGCGTCCTGACTTTTTGTGACGAGCATATATTAATAATTTTTTTTCCTATTTTATACATATTTATTCCAGCTTCTCTAAAAGTGAAATGTTCTTGTTATGATAGGTTTTTTTTTTGTAAAATATGATTTACAAAATCTAACGAGCATTGAGATCAGCTGTATATTCAGCCATTTTAGTTGACCAAATGTTAATAATTATAAGGATGTTTTCTTGTATAAGGAGTATACATAATAATTAAAAAATTCCTATTGAGAGAATGTAAATGTAAAAAAAAATTATGCAATCGAGGAAAAAATCAATGATATTGAACTAATTTGAAAAGGGAAAAGACAAGGCGAAATTGCCAATTATACTCAATCAACCAGTCTACACAACATGGGTGGTTGAAAAATGAGGATAAAATTTGTTAATTTGTTGTTAATTTTGATAAGGAAAAAGAATGGCTCGAAAAAATTGCTAGGACAGTGATCATGTTAACACGTAGATGTCGGGATCCATTGGTATTTAACCACGAGGGAAAGAAACCACTGTTCTAGCCCTTTTTTCTAGACATTCATTTTTCCTTATAAAAATTTTCAACAATTTTTTTAAAAAAATTGTCCTTATTTCTTGAACACAATTTATGAAACATTGTTTCGCTGATTTTGTTGATTCCAATCAGGAATATTTTATGGAACTTATACCTTAATAGGAACTTTACTAAATACCTTACATCTTGAAATGGGGTTATGATTGATGAAAACAGCAAGTGAATGCATACAACTGATATATAAATGGCAACTAAAGACGTTTTTATAAGCTCTAATAATATGCCTTTTTAAAATAACTACATGAATAGTTCAAGCCTAGTTTATTAATTTAAATAGTCACGTGAAAAATCCTCAATAAATTGTATTCGTATATTTGTAAATGTTTTGAATTATTTTTAAAAATAGATTCCTACAAATTTTTTTTCATACGTTTATGAGAAGTGATGTACAGTAATATTAAATTACATATAAGGTGATTATTTTTGTCGTATCATTTATTACATTTATGAAACATCTGAAGAAACTATTTGATTTCTTTATAGTTTCAACTAATTCTTTGAATAATAAAATAAACGCACAGATTAAACAGATTTTCCATTAATTTAATAAATAAATTCAACACAAAAGTCATACGCCATTATAAAAAAAAAAAGAGAAAAAATATTGGACAAATAGTTTTAAATATTTGATCTTGTATGAAAAGTAAACAAGTTTTTCCTAACAGTGCTGCAAATTATTATACTAATCAAAAATACCCAATTAAAAGTTTAATTCAAAAATTTCATATCGAGACCGTAATAGCGGAAATTTATTGTCAGGATATATGAAACATATTAAACAAAAGAAATAAAAAAAACCCATTTATACTCGAAAAAATCGATACACACTACCTATAGCTTAAAAGCAATAAAACAGCATATTATGAAATTATACTATTTAAGAGTTATTGTACAGAATAAAAAACGATTACATTTTTCTAAGACAGTAAATATCACAGCTAATAAAAAATGGGAATAGTATACAGCTTAACAATACAAAAATCTCCAAAATAAGATATGTTCGATTATAACCTTGGAATGAGTGGTAGGTAATTTGTGATATTGTTATAAACGCGCGAAAGAGCATGGCCTTTTTTATTGCAATTTAGAATCTAAAGATACTTTGAATGAAATATTCGTCTTTTAGTATAAAAATACAATAAGTAATTATTCATCTTTTTCAGGTAAACAGCAGAAAAAAAATTTCAAAATCATTTGAATGCAAAATAAAATCGTAACTAAATATAAGACTGTAAGAAATAACATACATATAAACAAATCAGAAATTCTACGTCTTTTATAAAAAAAAATACATATAATGAGTATAGCTTACATAATACCAAAAACAGATTCGGATAAATAGAATACCCTTAAGACATTTTTATAGACATAGTTAACTTCCAACATCTGTGCATACATAAAGAGAATATTCTTTTTTTTCAAACAATTTATCCTTCCAATTTCTAGTTGCTTTGAAAATAATAATTAAAATATTCAAGAGAAAGTTCAGAATAAGGAAATGCTCTGTTGACAAATATTTATTTTGGAATAAAAATATTAATAAATAAAAAAAATCTAAAAGCTTTTCCAATATGTTTGAAAAAAAGTAACAAAATGTACGATGTCTTTTATTATAAAATTGTAGTGAAATTGCTTTAGGGAAAATACTCACAACAGATTTGGAACAAAAGATCAAATAATTATTTGACTAAAATAAAGTAATGAAAATATGTTACCACCAGTTATTTTTAGAGAGGAATACAGAATTTGTAAATATTCAAAATTATTCAACAAAATGAAATCAACTAGTAAATTTTAATGCGTGGCTGAAAGAATTCCTAATTTATTTAATAAAAGAGTATCCTTCTGCGAATTGAAGAATTGTAAAATATATTTTTTACAGGCAATAACTGTCGCTTTTTTCAGTCAAAATAAAATCAACAATACCGGCATTTTAACAACAATGACAAATCTAACAATGTTTGCACGAAATGAAATATTGCGCTAAGTAGAATTCCACATAAAAAATAGGCCGTTAAAAGCAAAATTTATTGTGTTGAAAATACGTTATTTAGATGAACACATTTAATATAAATATATTGAATACATCTTTTTTTCTTTGACATTTGTGAAGGAATTACGTTTTATCTGTTATTGTGTTTTGAATGTAGAATGCTATATAGCGCGTTCAATGTGTTTTTTATGTCTTTCAATTTATGAATAATTAATGAACATCCGTTTTTATGAGGATTGGTTTTTATTAATATTCTAGTATTCATGCAGTATTTACTTTAAAAAAGTTTTCATTTCTACTATTTATTTTTGATTATTACCATATATTTTTTTAAAACAATGTCTTGAGATACAAAAATTAATTTCATTTTGTTTTCCATATAAGTCATACAAAAAAGTTAGTATATTAATAAATATCAATGATATTTCACAATACCTTTTTCAATATCTCTTTACTTTATTTCCATCATATTGAGTAGACAAATTTTCCTATTCCTCTTTTTTTTTTTAGTTTTTACTCTAAATGAAATATGGTACTTAACTTGAAAATTATCTAGAAAAAGTTGCACATAAAGCAGGTTTTCAGTTTATTAATAAAACCGTTGGTAAAATTCTTATCCGGAAAGTGTTTAGAGTTCAACTGAAAGTAAGTAAAAAGTACAAGTACAATCTATATTTATAAATTTTGCTCAACAGTTCATGTCACGCTAAATAGGAAGGATATTTGTAATATACATGGAAATGATCTTACGAAATTTACGTAAATTGACAAACCGATCTAGAAGTAACACTTTTTAGTCGTGTGGTAAATAATACAGACATTTAATTATTATTCAGTAATTTCGATTAACTTTTATGTGATTCATTATTTTTTGAGTAACTCGTATAACAAAATGCATGTGCACACCGTCCAAGGAATTTTTTAAAAATACATTGATATTAGCTATCAAAATATTTTTATTGCTAAAACATAACCTAAACTGTGAAAATCATATTTATAATCTGTTTTTAGTTTTAAAAAAATTTAGACTGGGAAACATAATGAAAATAGTACATAAATTAATTATCAGAATAAGGCTTATAACTCAAAAGTAAACAAAAATATCAGTATTCTGCAAATTGTATCTTATACGTCATAACATGTTTTGGGGCTGGTACTACCTTCATGATAAAAATCATATTATTACAATTTTTATTGCGATTCGAATCAAACGATGAAAAATAAAAAAAAAGTTATAACAATACATGATTTACACCTTTGGTACTAAAAACATATAAAATTTACAACCATGAAAGTAGTAGAGATTCTTAAAAACTATATAAGTAAGATACTTACAAAATTTTAATAAATTTGGTTCATAACTTTTTCTGATATCTATGTTGCCATATGTAAATATGTTGAAAAAAATCCTTTTGAGAAAAATAAAAAATAAACTTTGAGATGCAATTGTATTGATAAACATAATAAATATATTTAAAGTGTCCCTGGTTTATAAATAACACATTTTCGCTTTCTAATACAGTAATTTTTTTTCCTGTGAGCTCCACGTATTTTTCGACATTGCTTTACATTTGGTGTTGAATGACGTCCAGCATCAAAAATTTCTCTATTTTTCAGATGTGTATATTATTTTAAAGTAAAGTAACTCGAGTTTATATTAAGTTCCCTTAAAATATCAACACACTCCTTGTACCCATCATTAAACTGTGTGACAGCATCCGGCGAACCAGATTTTAAAGTTTTAAGGCACTCGAAAACCTCTTTCGGTACCCTCTGCCAAATAATGCCATTAAAACATTTATTGGTATTCTGAGTCTTACTGTGAAGGCACTTCGAGAGAAATTCTTTAATACACAATTCTTAATATGTGGGGTTAATCATATTTAGAATTTCATTTGATAATTCATCATATTTTTCTTTGGGCGTTTTGCCGCATGACAGTGCTCGTTGATAATAACACCATCTATCTTTCCCGATAGGGCACTGTCTATGCATTGGTATCTTGTTAATCGACGAACAATGGAATAAGGCACAACAACATTTTGTTGAAGTTCGAGTAAATTGCCTACATCATTACGAACAGTAATCCCATAGTAATTTTGCAATATGTCAATAAAAGAATCGGCAAGTTTACCTCTACCAGATAAACTTAATTTTTCGATTTTAACTTGGGCAATCTGACACCTATTCCTTTCTGGATATAACCAATGCATTTCCAGTTTAATGACACAATCCTTCCCATGTGTGTCTTTCTCGCTAATGTAATCTTTAAAATCCTCGTCACCTCATAATAGTGTGAATATTTCAAACCTCGTTTGACAATTGATAGTTTGAAGATTCAGTTAGCATCAACAGCTTCCATTTTTAACACAGAACGTTTAAAATTGCTTTGGTACACATGATCTGCTACAAGTGTATCGGATTCAATGCATTTAGGCATTTTTGAAATCTTTCTGGATGTCGAACAATATGACGAGATTTTTTCATTGTCTAATATATTGTCAGTGTAATTGATAAAGCAGCAACACACAAGTGTAACCTCTACGCTGATATGTTATATCAACTAAAACACCGCATTGAGCAAATTTATTTTTAAAAAAATGCATACCCAAAACTTCATTAGCCGCCTTTTGCATTGACAGCTCACTTACTTCTGAAATCATAGACATAAGTTGATTCTCACGAATGGTGTGTACAGTTTTGCTGAGCCTGAAAAAATTTCATGTAGCACTTAATTGAAAATAATTGACCTTTTCAGCAAAAAATAATCTTAAACATAACGTTATAACGATGCTAACAGAAAACAAAACAGATGTAACACTTCTCTTTTCTTGCCAGATTCCAGATTAAAATGTGTTTAAAAATCTGTAGCCATATATATTTTCAAATATTCTGAAAATTCTGATTCATGTCTTAAAGTTTATTTAATGTGTACCATTGTAAGTATAAACGATATTTTGAAAAATCAAAATTTATCAAAAACATTTTTTCTAACTTCCTGCCTGCAGACATGTACTTCCGGTTTCAAAAATTATCTATCGAGTAAAATTCAAATCTCTATAACTTATGTTCTAAATAAGGTATAAGCAAAATTCAAACACTATTCCAAAGGAAAAAAGTTCAAATTTTAAACTAACATTAAAATTATGAAATCAAAAATTTTAACAAAATTGACGTCTTAAAGATGTACGGATAATTAAAGAAGTATGTTATAAGTCTGTCCTAAAAAACTGCATAGTTGGGTAGTTTAATTAAATAGCAATAGAGTTCGTAAGCAGCCGAAAAAAAGCATTTTTCTTCTTTGTTTATTAGATATATCTTTTTTGTCTTTATGTATGCATTTAATTTTACTTAAACATATTATTTTTTAAATCTTTGATGTTTCGAAATTTCGGTTATATACCCTTCATTTACATAACATTTTTTTTGAAAGTTTTATCTGAATGATGAATTGATCCCTTTCGTAACTATCTTCAGTCAGGTGCAAAATATAAAAATATTTCATTTAATTTCTTTAAGGGTTTTTTTTCTATTTAACTTCGCTTTTCAATATCTTGTCTGTACATCTTTTGAAAATGTATGCTTTAATATTTATGAGATTATTTGTAGGTTTAGTATTGTTTTAGAAAAATTAATATATTTCATAATTTTATAAAAAAAAGTTTGTAATATTTCACTATTTCATGTGTGTATATTCAGTTAGGGAAACAAAAATAATTTGTGTGTATACTTATTATTTAGTAGTATATATTTATACTACTAAATTTTTTAAAGTATAGTTTCTTTTTCTAACTAATGATAGTTACATACTTTTGTTTGATATTTTCTTTTGTATTATTTTAATTAATTAATTTTAAGTATTTTCTTATACTTATTTGATTTGCTACTTAAAAAAATTACAATGGAAACTAACAAATATTTCTTAGAATGTAGAAAGAGTAGAAGGAAGTGTGGTTTTTTTTATGAGAATAAAACCTATAACAACAGGAAAAAAATACACAACAAAACCAATAAGAAATAGTATAATGGACATGAAAAGATATTAAACTTATTAAAACCTGCAAGAAGATATAGTTGAAATTATGAATAAGTACAAACCATGGCATGAAAAAAGAAAGAAAACCATGATCATATTGCCTATAAAGAAAATGAAATATAACATTAATAAATGATGAATCTAACATTTGACAGAGAAGTTGGTTAAGAAAGATTATTGGATTTTACAGATATCCAATAATTACAAGAAGAAAAATGTTATAAACCAATATGGAAAACCCATAAATTCAAAAAGAAGGAAACAAAATGCATTTGGAAAAAAATTACAAAAGAAGCAATATAACAAAATACACAGTAAACAAAGATATATGCTAACGAACGAAAATAAAAAAAGAACAATCTAAAAAATAAGTCAACCAGATTAGTAAAGATTGCGTTCAATTACATGGGAAGCTATGCATACCAACAAACATTAAACCATACTCTCGCGTAAAAATAAAAAGCTTTTCCCGTTTAATCTTAAATAGGAAGAATAGTAATGACCTCTATAAGGTAAATTAAAGCTAATGAAAGTAAAAGTAAAAAATTTAAAAAATAATGCAGAATGGGAAAAAGAAGAGAAAAAAACTTAAAATCAGAAAAAATAAAATTTTTATTTAATATGTTTTAAATAACTCTTAATAAATTCAAAGGAAATTCTGCATTTGACAATTTTTTTAAGAATACCCATTTTAATTTAAATGGTCGTTATTTTAATTGTAAATATAATACGTGAAATATGGTTATAAATTATGTTTTTAAGTTATTCAGGTTAGATGAACTCTCACATAAGAGTACTTTATGTATCAAAAAAGAAAAATAATAATCCCTCTTATTATACGAATTACTTGAAAATTTACTATCTTTTATTTTGGGGAAAAAAAAAAAAAAAAACTTAATATTCCGCTTTATTTATATAACATTAGTTTGTAATAAATTTAAATAATCTAGATAAGAAAATAAGAAAAGTTCAACGATTTTATTATTATTAGTTTGAAAGAAAATAACATCATTAATATATTGAAACATTTTAAATCTATTATAATAAAAAAAATTATCTTGTTGCAAATGTAAATAAATATTGGTTAAACTATTACTTTCAGACTCACCTTGTAGTATACACTTTTCCTGTACATATAACGTATTTTTAAAATATATAATTTCCTTTCTAGACTAACAAAACTAAGAAATTAAAATTTTCATATGCAATGATCTTATTATTATTAAATTTCTTATAAATTCCTTTTAGAACATCAGTTAAGATTTTCTAAGTCAAAAGAATTAAAAAGATCTTTAAGATCATAGCTTTAAAAACATAAATCTGTTCTTCATTAATATATTTGATTATATCAGCCCTATTTTTTTAATAATGGTTAATTTATCTATGATATTTTATATATTTATTTTGTAACTCTGTTACCAGAGAGTTATATACGTATTAGAATCATTTATTTTTGATCTAAATTTTATTGGGTTTTTATGAAATTTTGGTATTAAAAACATTTTGGTTAAGATAACATATCATTAATATTGAAACCCATTTTCTTTTAAAATGCAAGAAATTTCTAGATGGTGATTTCTCTCTTTTCTAAAGGAGTTATTATTCTGAAGATAACTACAAGTTAAATTAATATAGATTTTTTTTCATAAAATAGATAATTATTAGTAATTAATAATACACCGGTCCTGGAAATAAATAAGAGCTTTTAAAAAAAAATTCAAGTAAATATCCTTTTGTTATTAATACCTAATTTACTAAAGACTAATTTTTAAATATCATAATTAATACAGTATTTGAACTGTTTAAACGCTTCTAATAGAAGACCCCAATTAATTGTTAATTTAGTGATAAAATTACCAATATTTAAGCCAATTTGTTTCTTAACATAAAAGCTATTTATCGAAATGTTAAATCTGAAATTACCACCATGATTCCTAATATTTCTTAATATTTTATCTTCAACAATATCGAAATTATCTGTTGATATTTCTCTTTAATATATGTTTTATAACTTTTACGATTACATAGAGCTTTTCTTAAATATGTAACTTATTACCTAGAACAAAATAAGAAGTAAAAAAAAATTACAAACAAGACAATTTAGAGAGAAAACAAATATCTGAAAAAATGCTAAACAAATACAAAAAGCAAGAAGGTAAAATCCAAACCAGGAATGAGGTCAAACAAAAGCATGAATAACAATGAAAACAAAGAAGAGGAATGAAAAAAAATGAAATATGACATTTATAAGTTTTGAATTTCGCTTTCAACAAATTAACTGATTAAACATGTTTTGTAAGCCCAACAATTCCAACACAAATTGTTATAAACCAACATAGAAACTCTGTTATCTCAAAAGAAATATTCAAAAAGCCTCATTGTAATTGAGAGAATCAAGTACAAAATATACAAAGACAAATATATAGTTTATCTATAACCAATAAAAATCAACAAACCAAAATTAAATCAAGCATACTAAAGAATCACATTAAGAACAAATATATAACAACAAAAATACAAGAATCGAACGCTTACAAAAAAATTTTCCGTGGATGCTGATACTAAAAATATTGGAATGAACTCTATTAAAGAAAAGACTACTAATGCAGAAGAATTTTTAAAGATACTAAAACAAAAATGAAAGTTTATTAAAATTAAAATATTAAATTTAAAAGAAGAAAATAACTGGAAAAGTATCTTGATTTGATGAATTCAGGGATATAACTGGAAAATGTAAATATCCCTTATTTTAGTCACAGATGGGGGAAGGGGGATATTGCATAATATTCCTAATTATATTCCTGAAAGTTTTCAGCCAAGATGAACTTGTAAACAAGAGTATATATATATATATATATATAACACATCAATCAATAACTCCCGAGACTAACATTGAAAACAACATTTTTTTTGCAAATTTTTTTTTTTTATTTATCAACATAACACCTTTTGTTAATCACCTTTTAGGGTGATTAACAAAAGGTGATATTCCAAATCTTTTCCCCACCCCCAATTTTTTTTTTCCCGCAAGAAATCTTTTTTGTTGCGAGTAAATAGCGATAAACAGCTTTCTGAATCATCGACTCGTTGCTGTTTTTGTTCCATCGAAAGCAATCACGACACCCACTTGGAAAAAACCTTTTTCACTTCACTTCAAAAAACCTTTTTCAGTAAATACACTTCCATATGATATCTGTGTCATCTCAGCAATCTCACGGAGCTTCACTTTACGATTTTTCATTATAATTTTTGTCACTTCACTCACATTTTCCGGTGTAACGGCTTCCACAGGTCTACCCGAGCGTTCCGCGTCATTTGTGTCGACGTTTAAACTCGGCAAACCACCGACAAATCGTTGCTTTTGATGGACAAGAGTCCGGGTAACATTTTTCAATCCATTGTTTCGCTTGCACGGTGTTTTTACCCATTAAAAAACAATGTTTTATCAGAACACGAAACTCGGTTTTTTCCATTTTTTAAACAAACTACAAAACGACTTTACTCCAACCTCGATAACTCAGCTGTTTCTGGTCCGATCGACTTAAAATTTTGACACGTTTCAAACAAAGGTTAGTACTCTAGAAAGACCTGGTTACTGGTTTACTACGAGCGCCATCTCTGGGTTAGTCTCGGGAGTTATTGATTGATGTGTTATATATATTGATAACATATTATTACACATTATTAGTTATGTAACATTACAATAATAAAATCAGAATCATTTTAAAAAAAACCATAGAAAAGTTTAATTATTATTATATTAAAATTTCTACATGATAAAAATTCTGGTTTCATGGTAGTTTGAAGAAAAAATATTGAAAAATGCAAAGGAACAAAAAAATGTTGAGTGATAAAAGTTAAAATAAATATCAGAAATAGGACATTATTATACGATATTTACCAAACATTAACAAATGAATATTACGTGATTTTGAGATGTAGAAACCGTAACTGTGTTAGGCATTTATTCATAAATATTTACGTTGTTCGATTCAGAGTTGCAACGTACAAATATTTCGTCCTTTTTTTTTAAAAAAAGTTTAAAGTCTATCATTGATTATAAAAAATACTGTTTTCTAAAACACCACTAAAACGTTTATTTTATTTGGCGAATTCCAATTATTTGAAAGATCCATATTTATCCCGTTAGAAAAAAATTTAAGTATTAATCAATTAATTTCATTAGCACTGTTTTTGTGTCATAGATGATTTGCAATTCAAATGCATTAATGTATGATTCATTTTGATTGAATCAGATGTTTTAAAAATTACAGATGGGTAAAATGTTTTAATTATATTTAAAAATGAGTTCTTGTCTATTAGTTTCAGAAGTAATGCAGACTGAATAGTAAGAATTTAATATGACAATGAAAATAACAACATAATACCGACATATTTCCCCCTTGACATCATTTAATCGTTACACACACATACATATACGTATATATATATATATATATATATATATATATACTTTCTGCTCTTTCTATAATATATATACATATCTTTCTTTCTATATAACTTTCTTTCATATATGTATATAGTGTGTAAATTGTTGAAATTAAAAATGTACATATTTTAAACATGAAAAATTCATTTTAATGTTTGTGTTGTTTAATTGCTACAAATAAAAGTTCTGAAACCCTACGTATACGATATTCATGATCTTTTGCATTCGAAGAAACTCATGAGAAAATTTTGAAATGTTGTAAACAAAATTTCTTGTAAGTTTTTAATATATTTCACAAAACCTCAAGCATTTGCTTCAGTTGTTACATATATTACACACACACACACACATATATATATATATATAGAAAGAGAGGGTCATCAAAATCCATGACAAAAAAAATGCAAAGCATTATTTCAGAAAATAATTATATGTAACAACTGAAGCAAATGCTTCAGGTTCTGTGAAATATATTAAAAACTTACAAGTAATTTTTTTTTAACGTTTTAAAATTTTCTCATGAATTTTTTGGAATGTAAAAGATCATGAATATCGTATACGTAGGGTTTCAGAACTTTTATTTCTGCAATTAAACAACACAAACATTGAAATGAATTTCATGTTTAAAATATGTACATTTTTAATTTCAACAAATTTTACACATAATTGTTAAGGCGTTCTTCGTGTGATTTTATGCGTGATTAAACAAAATTTATTCAATGTAAGTCTTTACTAGGACAACATAAACTGTTACAAAATAATTCATATTATTTGAATTCCTACATGTTTATAGAAATTCTTGCTAACTCAAACATGATATGATTTCTGTTACCTCATATAATAATCTTTATTTTCATGAACTGAAAATATATCATATTTTTAGAAGAAAAAAATCATAATCTGTTGGAGATTAATATCCTCTCTCTTCATTGTTTGTCATTTTTTTATTAATTTGTTTGTTGAAGATCGAGATAATTGATTTTTTACACGCCTAAAAGTTTGTTGATATTTATGTTATACATGATAATTATTTGTAGATTGTAAGAATTTATTTCCTCACGTTCATCATTTTCGTTAGCCTTAAAAATTGTGAGTCACGCTAATGTTTAATAGGAAGAATTTAAATCACCTATTTATAGGTAAACAATAATATATTTAACCATAAACTATGATAAATTGCTTTCAGTGTATCAGGTTTAAATGCATTATTTATATGACTTGTTTTTTGTTGACAGCTGTTGGCCAGGAAACCAACTTATGAATTTTTTATTAGATTGTGGTGCACATTTTTATGGAATGTTATTCAATTTAGAACCTAATAAGGAAGATAAATGCTTATGAGAAATAAGTTCCCATTCTGGTTTTAAGACGTACAGCCTCTGAATATTAAGAACGCAAAAAGTATCAGCATGAGACAGAAATTTTCTCGTCCAGTGAAACCATTCTTTGCTGTGAATGAACTATTGTGGTATGTGATTACTTTCTTGATGCTCCTTTTTCATCTGAATTTATGTTGAATTATCTGAGATAAAAAAAAAGCACTTTTAGATAAAATACTATGAAATTTCCCTCAAAAATATCAGTTGCTGTCCTACCATCAAAGCATATGTTTGAAATAAACTCTAGCAATGACGGTAAAGTTGAACTTTCTGGAGTAGAAGGGAAATTTCTCAACTTGATTTCTTCTATTTTGAAATTTAAATATCAATTGGCTATTCCTCCATACAGAGACTGGGGACGTTTGGATGAAAATGGGAGCTGGACTGGTTTGATTGGAATGGTACACAGAAATGAAGTTGATTTCGCTTTGAGTACTGTAACCATATCTGAGGACAGAATGGAAGCTGTTGATTTTACTACACCTTATACAATCGAAGATGTAACATTCCTCGTGGAAAAACCAGGAATTGTTTATAATGGAATAAATATCTTCCAGCCATTTGATTTATTTTCCTGGTTATGTGTTTTGTTGGTTCTGATTATATCTCCAGGAGTATGTTATGTCTTCCTGAATTCAAAATACTCATACATCAAATTATTTTTGAATTTTTCTGGTTCACTCCTTAGACAACCTGTGAACATTAATGCTAATTCATTGAAAATGAAGTTGTTATTTTCTCCTTGGTGTTTCTTTACGTTAGTGGTATCTTGCGTATATTCTTCCATAATTTTCTCTTACATGACATTACCCTTGCATCAAAAAGGAATACGTAATTTCCGCGAACTGTCAGAGGCTGTGAGAAGTGGATCACATAAATGCTTGGCTGAAAAAGGCACAACAATAACAAAATACCTCATTTCTGACAATACGGAATATTTGAAATTTCTCGGTGAGTCTATTGAAAATAATCAACGATTTTTCTACATGTCAGATATAGGAATAAAGAAACTTAACTTGAGGAACACCGCAATATTAAACGTACGTTTCAAACTAGAGATGATAATAGGCTTAGTAGGCGATGTCAATTCACTTCGAATTTCTAAAGACGTATTTGCGTCTTGGAAATTAGCTTTAGCAGTTAGGAAAGACTTTTGTTGCAAAAACAGATTAAATAAAGTGATATCTAGAATGTGGAACTCAGGATTATTTAATAAAATTAAAAGCGACGAATGGTTCCATTTATTATTGTCAGGGTCTAAATCTGACGAAGTGGAGAAAATTAGACAAAAAATAAATATCAACGATATTCAAAGTGTATTAATAGCTCTTTGTGTGGGTTATATTTTATCTAGTTTTATTTGTATTGGAGAAATAATTTTTTTCCAAATGAAGCAAAACTGGTTTAGCATTTGATCACATTTGAAAATGTGTAAATATAGATATTTAAGAAATGATTCATTTTTCATAAAAAAAATCAGATTAAGTTATAACCTTGAATGTAGAAGGCATTATGTATTGTTTATAATTTTAAAATCATTATATATATATAATTGTGGGTGTGTATGTATTCTCTCTCTGTGTGTATTATAAAAGATAAAAGGAACCTTTTCTCCTTGGGGATGATAAAGTTCGCTTCTGTGTAAATTCTTTAAATTTAAATATTGTTAGAAACATAATTTTTAACCAAAAATTACGTAATATTACATTTGGTCTGAAATACAGTATATTTACATAAACTTGATCAAGTTTCAATGAATTTGTTAGGATGCAGAATTTCCTTTAAATTTTATTAAGTGTAATAGAAAATATAATAATTATAACTTCCAGATATTTTTCTTAGGTTTGGTATATATAAAAAATTAATTTTTATATTTATGCTTTTGCCTTTAAATATGGTCTTTTTATAAGGTTTTAAATATTTTTTTATCTTTCTTTTTTTTATATTATGGTATTACAAAGTCTCAACATTCATTTCATTAGCACTATTTTTATCTGATACAGGGCAATGCTGAATTTCTGGTCTTAAAAATATTGGAAAATCATGGTATATTACGTATTTTGTTTGAAAGGAAATTGTCTTCTGTAAATCATTTTTTGAAATCTTTTCAATCGGATTGATTAAATTTTAGTTTATTCTTCTGTGTTTTCTAAGTTTAAATTGAGTTTTTCTCTTTATATATATTTTTATTTAGTTTCTTGCTGTACATTATGATCTTTTCACATTTTGTTTACTTTACATTTCACAGAATTTACATATTTTTATACAATACTTTTATAGGGAATGTTGAGCTTGTAAAACGTATTTAATATGCTGATTTCCTACAAACCAGATTCAGAAATTCTGAATGCTATATTACGTTTTCATTTTTTGTGCATTTCTCCCCTTAGTTTTCATTGCTTTCTTACCGAGTTTTGTAATTTTTTATATTTTGAATTTTATCATTTAACTATTTTTATCATGTATTCCTTTAGGTACTTTTTCTGTTTCTCAAATGCTTAAAGGTATCATTTTTTCAATATTTCTTTCCCATTACTTTTACTTTTTCTGTATTCCAATAATTTATATGCAAGTTCTTGTTGTTATTTTAAGTGATTCTATTAAACTCTGTACCTTATATCTACAATGTCTTAAATTTATATAAACTATTTTGTTATATTAATGATTCATTTTTAATATCACACACACTCGCACATTTACACACACACACAGATATATATATATATATATATATATATATATATATATATATATATATATATATATATATATATATAAAACTACTGTTTTAAATTATTATTTTGTATTAATATATCTTACCCATTTCATTTTAACAAAGGATAGCTTTCTACAGATACTTAGATAAATTTCTATTATTTACAATACTATCATTAATAGCTATTTTTTTTACATAAAAGACGAATGTATGTTTATCATTGCTTACAAATAAACTATCTCATACTTTGAAATCTATCATTTTGTTATGATATCAATCTCTGATAACATTTTGAATATTTACAGGAAGAAATTTCTTAAATCATTGGATAAAAATTATAACGTGATACATATCAATTGATATAGTGTATTTGAAAATTTTAATCATATTATTTCAATCTCAAAATTTTATGGGATTAAATGCAGCTTGAACTATTAATACTCATATAAAATAACTATTCATATATGTAAACTAATTCTGAAAATTCAGTGAAAGTATAGCTTATGATATTGGTTATGTAAAATTAATTGTGTGTATTTAGTACACTAATTTGTGTTATAATTTTGAAATTTATCAATAGAACACAGATACATAAAATGTAAAGATTCTATTGATATCAAACCACACTTAAAGTGTCAAAGAAAAGTATTGTGTTTTCATTTTAAAATGTCCTCCAGGTGTTGATTTCATAAAAATACAAAAATTAATCTGATAATCCCACGTGTTCTTGACGAGTAAATTATTTTTTTTTTCAAACTTTCAGGTGAATTATTTATTTTAATTGCTCGAATGTTTTTAAAATTTCTTTAAATTTTCCTGTGGTACAAAAATGTTGCATTTACTATAACTTGTTTAATTAGCATGCAATCGTAATCAGTGTTCAATAGTTGTAAATTTGTAACTGGATTTAAATTCAAGTTATACTGTATGAAATAATTCACTGTAAAATTTTAAATTGAAACTTAGATAAGTCTCAAGATTGAATCTTATATCTAAAAAAATTCTTAAGTCTTCTTTCTTAAAACTAGAATTCAAATATTGTTTTAGTATTTATGCTAATAATGATTTGGGTAAACGTAGCTTATAATTATCAAAGATTCAACGTTAGAAACAGGGAGTTATATAAACTAGCCATGAAAATTATATTATATTCCTCTATTTTTATTGCAAACAAACTGTAATGTATAATGAGAATTTCTAAAATGTTCATGTATGATCATGCTATTATATTAATAAGCCCGATTTCATTTTATGAAGAATCTACTCTACAAGCTACATATGTTTAAAGGAATAGTAAAAAAAAGAAATGTTTTACACTAATTAAACAGCTCAAATGTATAGTAATCTTACAATATTGTTGAAAGCATTTTAATATCAATATACATTAAACATGCATTGTGTTTTTTGTTTCTCTGAAGTTATTCAAATTTTATAACTTTTAACAAAACATGAATTGTGCTAAATCTTACATTTTGATTCAAATTCCAAAATCTTAAGAAGCTTATACTTTTCTCTAAAAAAATAAATGATTACATAAGTCAATCTGTTTAATACTTTTCGAATTAAATGTATTACATAAATAAGTCAATAACATTTAATAATAATTTCTGTGTTTTCCTTCTTTATAAAATAGAAAGACTTTGATGAGTTTTCAGACAATCTACTGTCAGAATTTTTCCATACAGTATCACCTTATTTTGCATAAGAGCTACTGGAAACTTATTTAAAATTACATGCAGTTTACATTTTTTATAATTATTATGCATTTTTCTGTAAGCACTAAGCCTCGAATTTCTTATTTTCAATTCTTACAGGGAATACTTTTTCAAATACAGACAATTTCTGTTCTGTAACTTGAATAATATTCATTATTTCCGTTCGTCATAGTAACACCGTAAGCATTAAATTTAATCAATTTCATCCTGTATCAGTATTTAAACGCAAGCAATTTAAATACTATTGGAATTATTCGTTTCAGGGAGAATTGGGATCTAAAAAACCTATTTTATTCAAAATAAATTGTGAACTAATTCGCTTCTAAGAAATGTTACCGAATTACATGTTTTGAAATATCAAAATAAAAAATACTTGTTTAATTTTAAGCATGTGACTAAATTCAGAAATGATGCTAAGCGCCTTTGGTATCCAAAATAAGAAATTCAGTTCCTTCCATTTATCATATTATCTAATTGAAAATTATATAAAAATTTATAAGTATTAGAAAATAAAAAAGGGGAAAGAATTAAAAAAATGTATTGCGCATTTATGAATAAAAATGTTGTATCTTTTAAGATATTTAGGAGGATTACATGAGAAATGTGTTTGAAATTCAACAGGAAAACCGATTAAAAATGAATTTCTAATATAATAGGTGACGAATATAAAATTAAGGCTCAGCGAAGTAGAATATATTTTTTGTATTAGAATAATCCGTAGAAAAATGTTAAAATTCTTAATGCAATTAAAAATGCAGTACGTCTGAATTTTATACCACATAATTACTTTATAGATTTAAAATGTGTCTCCATTTCCAAGTAGGAAACATAGATTTACGTGTCATATTGTTAGAACATAAAACTATTAATAAGCAATATTGTACATTGCTCCAATGTGAAATATTCATCCTATGTAATTCCTACTTATAACAATGAATTAATTTTAGTCACTTAAATACAATAAACTGTAGTATTTCAGAATTTTATGCCTAAATTAAATTATTTATATTATATTATAATTAAATTAAATTATTTAATTCAATTATATCCTTTCAAATACAGGAATTTAATTTATAAAAGCTTGTTAAACATGAGGTAGTTATTCGTATTATCAAAACATGAATTTATTTGTTTGGATTAGAGAAACTGTTCCTGATTGAAAGAATTATTAATAACGATTTATTCCCAAATTATATGTACTTCTGAGGAAAAAAATTACATAAATACAAAATATGACGTAGATAAAAAGATTTCTTATGAATTATTAGATAAAAATTATTCCAATAATCAATTGCATCCTTTATGTTTATATTTAAAATAAAACAATTATTTCGCAAAGTTGGAGTTTTAAGATGACCTGATTGGTTGTCTTCTTAAATAATTTACATAAGTTTAAATTTATCTCGAATTTTTTCTCTAAAACATAGTTTTATTTTGAAGTTTCATTTCTTATAGATCTTAAAGTGATAAACTATTTTTATTGTTCTGTATTGGAAAATAGAAATGATAGAAATCCGCATCATATGCCATTCATGCAAGTGGAAAAAATGTTTAATATTATTTTATTAAAAATTTAATTAGTTTATTTACATATTTAAGCTAATGTAGATACTTAAAAAAATCTGAGAGATATATATTTTTTCAAAATATATTAAATTAAAATGTTAACCATACTAATATTAAATTACATAATATTGTTTGGACCTGAATTATGCATTAATATTCCTTCAAATACACTTTACTTTTTTCAAAATTTTATTTTTAATTGAATACTAAGCAAATATAGAAATAATTTTAATTTATTTTTCATTGTAAACCCAGGCTCTATGAAAATTCTTTAGTTCGAAAAGCTTTTGTAAGTCAGTAAAAGATAAAAATGATATTCTAAAATACAACTTGCATAATTTTAAAATTCATTTTCAATTTTCAGCAGATGTAACAAATTATATTTGCCTCGTTAATTATTTTATTTATAATGTATGCAAAAGCAGGTATCGTGTTTAAAATTATGTAAAAAATAACACAGTAGTATATCTTGTGATTGTACATCATATTTTTATCATTATCAGTGGCTAGTAGTCATGTTCGTGAACTCGTGGCGGGCATTGTTTCAGTAGAGTTGTGGGTTCGAATCCTGATGCCACTAAAGACATGTTATGAAGCGGCGCTGATGCAGGTTAAAACTTTTGTGATGGGAAAGTTTAGGGAAGGAAGGGCGAGTTCATTCATCATCCTCGTTACTTCACTGAGGCTCAAATTTACTAGGTCCTTCGCCAATAGCTCTAGTGTTGCTTCTAAGTGTGACGTTAATAAGAAATTAATCAACATAATAAATCAAATTTTCTTGTGATTTATCTTACAAAACGAATTCTTATGATAAATAAATATTTTTCATGACATTAAACGAAAAGGTTTTTCAAAGACATTAAATTGTCTTATTGTGGTTAAACATTTTTCAAGAAGGAGATTTCCATACTTGTAAGGAAATCAATGTCATTAAAAAAGCAATTTTCACAGATTAATTCAAATGGAATTATTACGTATTATGTTCAGACATGAAATTAATAACCTTAATGATTTGTGCGTAGTGTGCAATTAAGGTTATTTTTTTCGTATCATAAAACAATTCACTTCAAATTTAAACCAATTATTTCAGAAATTAATAAGAAATAAACATTTAGAAAACCAAATTAATGGTTGTCCGATGGATACAAAATTGGTGGATAGAAAAATTACGTTCTGAATAAAAATTGATTAAAATTTCAGAAAAATTGAATGATTTATTTCAAAGTTACATAGATCTAAGGAACGAGCTCAATAAGGTGTTGACCCACCTCTAGCCTGGATGCAAGCTGCCACATGACGTGGCTTAGAATCATAAAGTCCCTAATGATCTCCTGTGGTATTTCGTGCCAAATATGCTCCAATTGTTAAGCTAGGTCATCAACATTCCCTGGCAGATGCAGTCGCCTTCCCATCATATCTCAGATATGCTCGATTGGAGCTAGATATATCTAGCCAAGGAAGTGTGTGACAAGCTGTAGGACACTTCACAGCAACACATGCCGTATGTGGTCTGACATTATCTTGATGAAAAATAAGGCCAGAGTACAGTGAAAGGAACTGTAGCAAAACAAGTCTCAGAATGTCGACGACGTACCACTGTGTCGTAAGTATGCCTCTAATGACGACCGAAGGGATCTGACTATCGAAGGAAATGGCACCCCAGACCATAACTCCTGGTTTAGGGCCTGTGTGACGTGCGATAGGGAAAGCAGGATAGGCACTCTGCCCTGGGCATCTCCAGACACGTCTTCGATGATCGTCAGGACACAGTTGGAAGCGCGACTCGTCGGTAAACACTATACGTCCCCAGTCGGCATCCTTCCAACCAGATAGAGTCAAGCACCACTGTAATCTGGCTCAACAGTATTTAAGCGTGAGTGGCAGGTGGCGGAACCGTCTGTATGAACGCAGAATTCGCTCTATTAGCTATGAATGATCATGGTGGACACTCGTCTGCGGGTTGTACGTCTGATGGTTGATAACGATAAACCAGATACTATGACAACTGATCTGACAATCACTCTGTCTTCCCGATCTGTTGTGATCCTAGGTCGACCGCTAACATCATAATGCTGAAATCTACCAATGTTCACCCATTGTTGCCAGCATCTTCTAATCGCCGTATCGCTTCGACCCATATGTAGAGCGTTTCTCTGATTTGCCCAACCTGCCTCTTTCAATCCATTTATACGACCTTTTTCAAACTCTGACAATTGCTCGTAATGAGCTTGAATCCTGCGGCGAGGAATATTTTCAAGGTATCTTTGAAAGGTATCCTAAATCACGATGCAACAAGACATTTGACCATCAGATTGAGAATCGCTTCTTATATACACTTGCTGAGTGCGCAGTTCCGAAGCACTACAGCTTCCGCTATTCATGAACTGGACATCTAATTTTAATCATTTGCATATTCGATCTAAATGTTATTGCATACGAAATTTTATTACAAATGGGTAACTCTTTCTTGGTGCGTTTTTTTTTGTTATAGAGTGAACATTTTTATTTTCACACAAGCTTTACTCGCCCAAGCTTTGTTGTGGGCCAAATTGTTTAAATGGAAAAGAGGGAAGAGAGAATGTGCACATTTATAATGTTATTAATTTAAATTCCTGTGAGTATGCAATATTTTTATATTGTTTCATTTCCTTTGTAAAGATAAAGATTTTCTTTGCTTTTTCGACTCTAGAACACGCAATATATAACTATCATTGTGATAAGTGATCCATAGTTAGATTAAAAATGTACAGTTCTAAAGATTCGCATTGAGCCTTGCTAATGGTGATTGCAAACGCCAATAGAATTGGAATCGTATTCTCTTAAATTGAAATGGTACATCTGTCAAGATCATAGTAATTTGAGTAACGAGGAATTTATCAGCTGTGAAATGTCCTGACAAAATGGTTGTTTCCGCGACTTTACTCATTTACATTAATATTTTTACTGCAAGCCGTGTGTCATTTCAAAGATTTGACTGTTTGATATTCCTTTACATGATAACTGTCCCACCAATTTTTAATTGCAGTATGTGTAGTGAAATCCTTGGGGTAGATTGAGTGAATTAAAAAATTCTGTTAGATAATTAACAGCTTCCATCACAATGTCGACGGATTTTTATGTGACTTCTTCTTCTAGAATGTTAGACTAATAAATATTGTGTTAAATTCGTGGACGCCTTGTTCTTGGTCGGAAGAAAACATCTATCACTCAGCCATTGTGATTCTTATAACTGATTTGAATATTGGTAAACACTTTTTCAACCAATCGTTTTTTGACTTCACTAAATTTCAGATGTTATGAGATAAAGAACTTCGTCAGAGATCAGATCAACCTGTATCTTTCAGTTCCCCATTTCCAGCAATTGGGGTAAGAATATCTCAGCTGGGTAATCGTTTTGCAGCTAGATATTCGTATTTGTATTTCATTATAACGTCTTTACGAGTTGCCCTAGAGTACTTCTGGCAAACATTCATTTTGTCCACTGGTGCCGATTGAGCTGCAATGTGTATCTGACGTAGTGTTTACCTGAAAACTCCTGCAAGCAATAATAATGCTTTCCTAAACTGTCTGATGTTTCCTCGGATATCTTGCAATGATCGATCAAGTGACTCGAAGAAAATTTTGCGCCATTTTGTATTAACCCCAAATAATAATTTTGTATTTCTGATAATACTTTTCACAAGTTTGGTATTTGAATATATTGCATGTAGGAGTTTCAATGAACTGCATGTTCAATGGAAATTTCAAAGCGGAATCAGCGATTCTTCCCCCTGGAAGCAATATCGTAGCAATTCCAGACGACGCAAGAGCTAAGACTATGTCATTTTTGGGTCGAATGACATAGTCTTAACTCTTGCTTCTAGAATCCATCTCTTACTAGGAACATTTTACCAGTTCCTCCTAATGCATCTTAGCGGAAGATTTCTCAAACCTCGGTATTGACACTTTTTATTTCTTAATCATAAAATGACATTTTGATCAAGCATTAGCTGATGAATATTTGAATGCATGTACGACAAAAGATCACCCATGTTGTAATTTTGTTTACGATCCATTTCTGCATCGAACGAAGTAGCAGCAGATCGATTTGGTGATGGCATTCCCAATTAACTTAGAACTTTGTTCACAGTTTTTAAGCAGAAATCCGCAATCATTACCAACGCTTCGTTGTAGATTTATACTACGGAGTCCATGTTAGTATTTGAATTTTCCTTGCGTATTCTACGGAAAATACATTCAGCCATGAACTATTTATATGTCTCCCATAACTACTTCTGCTTCGCGATTCTGACGGCCTAAATGTGATCTTCTTACAAACTATTAGTTTGATAAGCTATAGCAGATCGAATGAAAAAAAAAGAAAAGAATTGTAACGAAAACTGCAAAACTAAACATTAAAAAAAAAAAAAAAAAAAAAAAAAACATGGAGTAAAAAAAAAGAAAAAACAACAAAATATACTAACAAAACATTTCAATTCATATGAAGATCAATCGACTCAGCAGAATGCCAACATAATGAGAACCGAAATGTTTCAATACGTTGCAACAAACTACTCTTGCAGACCTGAAAAAATCCTACGTGATTAAATTCTTCAAAATCAATAAAATCTCTACATGTTCAAAGTACCACCCCTAGACAATAAAAGCACTCCTATCGGTCAATCAGAATACAAACTCTCTAAATTTAAATTTGTTTTAAAATTAAATTTCTTAACCTCGTAATTTTAAGCCATTACCGTACTTTGGCAGTCCTCAAATGTTGAATTCATGCTTTGATTCCTAATTTTGACAGTAACTTAACTAATCATAGAAACATCTTCAATACTGAAATTTTTTAATTCAATTCACTATTAAGAGGGAAAATCTTTAATTTAAAAAACAGATACCTCCTAATTTATTACCGTTGCTCTTTTTTACCATAATAAATGTACCAGATTAAGCAATCAACATCAGTTTCCCCCCCCCCAAACTCTACTGCAATAGATGCCTATAAAAAGGATGATCCTCTCCTATTTATTAAGTAAAATTATTAATCATACTCTTAAATCAAAATCCACCAAAAAGAAATCAAAGCCATATGATTCCATCTTTTTCTAAAAATCAATTTTGTGGGGTAATTAAAACAATTCCGGCAACCGACAAAACTATATCATCACACAACTTTTCCTACTCTTCTGAATACTTAATTTTTGGAAAAGTCCTTCGATTACTTTAATCTTCAGGTATAGCTTAAATTTCAATGTATTGCTCGACTTAATTTTTAACAGTGTACTTCAATTTAAATTACCCCCTTCATTTTTTGCTCCTAGACACGTGTAGATCCACTGTTCAGCTTCCCAACAATTTCTTTTTCTGGCCAGATCAAGGACAAAAGCCTAAAAGGGTTGAGAGCACCGATTAAATATTTTACGCTAAAACAAATCACCCAAAAGAGAATTTCAGGATTATAATTTCAATTCAAATGAAAATCAATCAACTCAACTCAATTCTACCGACAATGTAAATGAAACTCAATCGACTCAGATCAATTCCATTTGCCAATTGTACTAAAAAATAAGTAAAATAATTTTAGAAAACAAAATGGAAAAAGCAATAATTAAACTATATACTCACGAAATTAAAGCTACGTTAAACGACAATTAATTCCAAACAATGCCATACGAAGTAATGAAATCAAAATGGGAACAAATCAAATTCTATGAAAATTCAGTTTAACAATGCAATCGGTATACTAGTAATGTTTTGTTAGTAATATGAATAACTAAAGATTAAATAGAATAGTTAAAAAACATTATCAAATAATTTTAGTAAACATAGTTAACAATTAATAAGAAGAAATAACATAAAAAAGAATTAAGAATAGCTCAAAAGCAAAATAAAATGAAAGTCCTTAAATATATTGAAAAAAATCTATTTATTCAAAAGACATTTAATATCATTAAACCATTTAAAATTTTAAAAAGAGAGAAAGAGAGTAGAATCAAGTAAAAACTAAGAAAAAAATATTTTTGTAACATAGAATCAAAATACACGAGAAAAATACCTGAAAAAGACAAATACAAATTTTAGTCACATATGTAATTTTTATATTTTAACTTTCACTTTAAAAATTAATAGACTTTTAAGTCTTTGCACATATAATATAGAAATTATTTATGTTGTCATGAAAATTAAAAGGTAAGTTGATTAATTTGATTTCATCATTAAATCATTAAATAAAATATTTCTAAATATAATCATATTTAAATTACTATCAAAAGAAGACACTTTATTAATATGGAAACAATAATTATCTCTCTTGTCAAATATATTATTTTTATTCCCATTGTTAACATATAAGAAATCTGTTTCATGTGAATTTATATATATTGGTTTTAATCAGATGTAAATATAAACGATAAAATGATAAGTCAGGTATATAATCTATCTTGGAATTAACTTGGAAAACAATAAGATCATCAATATATCTAAATAATTTGAAATTAATGTTATCTTTTAATTGATATTCAAAGAAATGTAGATAAATATTATAGCTAAACTATTACTTGCAAATTCAGGTTCACCTGTTATTTACTTTTGATTTTTCCTATTATAACAAATATAATTTTCTTTATAAGCAAATTTAATGGAAGATTTAAAATTTTTATACGATATAGATCTATAAATTTGTAAGTTATTTATAACTAGCCGAAATAACCTTCAATAAATTATCTAAATCAATGGAAGTATATAAATCTTCAAATCATAATTATAATTAGAGTAATTTTTTTAATCTTTTATATACTTAATAACTTCATTACTAATTTTAATAATAGCAGATTTATAAAAACTATCGTTAGTATTTTGTAAATGTTTTCCAGCAAACGTAGTATAAGTATTTGCACCATTATTTACAGTTCCAAATTTAAAAAGAATTTTATGAAATTTAGGATTAGAAATAAATGGGAAATTTCATTGAATTCAAAGTAAAGCTTATTTTTTTATACAAATTTTTTATTCTATAAGTTATGTTAATACAAAATTATTGTTTCAGGAAAAAAAAAATTAAAAACAGTACTTTTATTTCTAATTTCTAATTTTTAACCTTAACAATATTTAGAATACCAGTAATCACATGTTGGTAATTTGCCTTAATAAACTCTCTATAATCCTTATAATTACTTTCATTAAGACTCTGTATTCCTTCCAATTATTTTAGTTGTATACCATATGACGTTCCATATATATATATTAAGTAAATTCATTTCTCCTCTTTTAATTAATTCTAGGATATGAATAAAACATATGACAAATATAATAATTTTTTGGTAAAATTTTCATATAAATTGTGTTCGGTAATGCAGGATTGAAACCTGATCGAAGAGCTAAGTGGAAGACTGCTTCATACATTTTATATGACTGCTGTCAATATATTGCATAATGTTTAGACACAAAAGTAATTTTAATACAAACCTAGAAATACTTGCACTTAAATGCGTCAGCAAATATACCATGATACAAAAAATTATAAATGTTAATTGTTATAATTTTAATGGATTTTAAACTATATGTATTAGTAATTAATCATGCATTTTAAAATAACTGAAGAGTTCATATAAGTGATCTAGTAAAGATATTTGGTATTGATAAAAACAAATTAATAACGAAGAAGGAATAAGAAAAAACCCATATTCTAGAAAAAGACATTAAGGAAGTTATTTTTGTGAAAAATATGTTGTAAATATGTTTGAAGCTCCCTATGAGACATTTCCCATAATAATCAATTAATTAATAACGTTGGATTTAAAAATAAATATCAAATATTTTTGATAAAATGTTAAACTTCGAAATAAATTGGAGGTGAGGAATAATATCATAAAGAATGATACTTGATAAAATTGAATTAAAGTCAATGTTATCAATAAAAAAGAAAAATATATATTGTGTTCATCATTGCAATCGTTGTGTGATTCATATATTTATGGAGTCCCTCTGGAGTTCATAATATTTAAAATGAGAATTTCTCTGAGGAATAATAATGTGTTGAGTATAGGTGACTGACCTAAGCTTCGCAAGAAAAAAGAGAGAGAAAATAAAGTGACTATAAATCGATAATCACATTTGACACTTTCCCAAGACTGTACTTTCAACAAAATGGACATTATTTCTTATGTCATATAAATATCTAATATCAATTTTATCATATCTAAATATCAATTTTCGTCACATAACTAAAATGTTACAATGTAAAAGCATAGTTTCAAAATGTTAAATGTTTTTATGCTTGTAATCAAAGGAATATGTTGTTAAAATACGATTTGAAACAAAATGGATTAAATTTAAAATGATCCTTAAGGGTTCTCTAGTAAAGCTCTTTCGTTACTAAAGTGTTTAGTTTTCTTATTAATAAAAAAAAATGTCTTACCTCTTTTTATAAAAAGAAAGTATATTAACTTTCTAGGCTTAAAAGGAAATATATAATACTATTTTCTGACGAATCTTATATTTGTTGTACAAAACCTGCAAGTCCTCCCTCTAAGAAAATATTAAATGCAAGTTTTCTCAAAAGCTTAAGTGATATAATGTTTAGTGTTAGTTTTCGATTATTGAAGGATGTATAAGAAATAATAAATTACCTAAAAAATCTTGACAATAAAAGAAAATTTGATTATTTAATTTTGCTAGGCGTTTTGAGGGAAATAAACAGTAACATTGAAAAGGAAAATAATGTCCTAACATGAAATGCATATTATTAGAGCACACGCAACATTTTAAATGATACATAAGCAAATATTTAACAATTTTCCTTTATATTCTAGTTTTCTATCACATTCGTTTATATTCATTTGGTCATTCAATATATACAATAGAAAACTCAAACTAATATTTTTTTTTCTTTCAAATACCTGTTACAAAAATCATTAAATAAATTTCTGTATTACTTGTTTTTAGATAGTTTAAGTTTTCCTTTAGTATATTTTCTTCACACATTACATTTACTTTCATTATTATTTAAATTACTGTCTGGGTCATTTGGAATGATGTTATCGAAAGTATATTTGTATTTTTCTGCAAAGAGATTTTAGAAATTTTCTGAATAAAATTGACTGAACTACACAATTTTAATAGTCTCATATATTACCATTATCAGAAAAACATTAATAATTTATGGGAGAAGCATAACTGCGATAGAATTGTAAGCAAACATTTTCGTTTGACTTAGACATTAGCATCGATAAGCTAGAGTATCAATCCCATTAGAATGATTTGTTTTACCACAGTAATTAAACTGTTTACTTTGCAATACAGACATAAAATATAACATTAATTACTAGATAAATTAACCTGATAACTCAGTTTTACTAACATATTAAAAATTAGCAGACATATAAGCACGCATTTAATTATTGTATCATTCTCTTTATTACTTAAATCATAATATCAAAGACGAAAAAGAAATTATGTCCGGCTCTAACATTAAAGAAGACAAATATTACCTAAATCAACTATTGCTTTACATTACCCACATAATATTGTTATATTGCATATGTTTTCAGATTTTTTCGACTTAAGTACCTTTTTATAAGTGATGGAAACAGTAAAAAATTACGAAATTTAGAATCTGATAATTTATAGTAAGATAGCTATTTATATTAAGTAAGATAGCTAGTTACACTTCTAATAAGATAGTTTACAACATGCTAGTTTTAAATGTCAAGAACCGCATTAATTTCAGAGCTTCTAATTTTAAAACACTAATTCCTAATAATATACTTAATATCTAGATAAATAAAAATTACATTGCGGTAAAGTAAGAGGATATTTTGAACACTTGTACATATGAATCATAAAATTGCACATTTTTTTTACAAATTACTTGGTAATTTTACTTGGTCAAATTTACTTGTATAAGAAACGCTGGAAAATATATTTATTTTTACTACTGATTTACGTACAACCACTTGTTGGTAATATTTCATACCTCAATTCATATATTCAGCCTGCAGGTTTTTAAAATAATAAATAGAAATGAGTTTTTGGTAGTTGAATATGTGCAGGGTTTGCTCTATAAATATCGGTACTGATTTTTCTGTTCAATTTGAAGGGATGAAGGATGGATGGTATTCAAGCATTCCAGCATACGTTTCGCCAGTTTTATCATCTCTTCGCTACCACAACAGAAAGTTAAGCTCTAAACTGATAGACAGTTTTATAGTTGGGCCTGATTCTCGGCCTCAGATGGGTAAAATTCTTCTTCCCCGATTGTTTTCCAAATTCTGATACCAAGCTCTTTCTTTCTTATTGGTCAACAGAATCCTGTTTCTCCCTCCCTCCGTGATCATTCTCTACTCTCTTATATAGTGCACAATGTTTTGGCAGAAATAAATACCCTTTATATCTTTAAAATAATATAAAATTTAAAAAAAAATTACCGTCTCCTTAAATATTAACGAAAACGAAGATTTTCTTATGTTCATAAAAAAAAAACTAGTGAAGTTTAATACCAAGCAAACAAAACATTAAACTAAACCAATAACTCCTCATAATAATAGTAATATAAATCTTTTTTTACAAATAACAAATTTTAAATTCTCTCATTAAGCTTTTAATTTTTAAGTATTACATTTTTTAAACATCTACAATACTCCTTTAATTTAATTTTTAGTGTAGCATAAATTATTTTTCACAATTAAAAATTTGCTCCTGGGAAAGTGTAGATCCGAAGTTCAGTCTTCCATAACTTTTGAGCAGGACAGGGATAAAAGCCCGGAAATGTTAATTACTCCAACAAAACTACTGCATCTATTTTGAGCACAATACACTCAGTCAGAATTAGCTATTAGTTACGGTGCAGTACTCGTCAAACACAACACCACAAGCCCGCCTCTACCCCCATACAGTTCAGACCAGACACTAGTTGACTTCTTCGAAGGGGTCTTAAGATAGCTGACTCTCAGGTTACGTATGAAGACTAGGAAGGGTATAAAGATGGCGTATTGATAGAGGTAGATCATATTTTGAAAATTATTTACTCACTATTACATAAACTTGTATCTTCAATGAACTTCTATTATGACTACAGTTCTTTTTATGACTTTTTTATGATTTATTGGACAAACCCTCTAATTAAAGAATATTTCTTAAGAGTATAAAATATTACTTTTTACTTGAAAATTGAGAGGAAATTTCTTAGAGTAAGATTTCATAAGCCCTGGTATTATTGATAGGACTTTTCTTGATGATAAGACTTCAAAATACAGTAGAATGTTATTTATGTTAATTTAAAAATTAGAATTCAGTAGATAATTTGTAAATGGTGTATTTTTTAAATGTAGTATTTAAATGCTATACTTTTAAAGAACAAATACCTGTATTAATTATTTTTCATTTTTAAAGCAGATTTAGACTGATATTTGAAGAAAAAAAATATATAAGAAATTGTTTTCTGAGTTATTATTCTTTTCTTTTCTGACTTTCCGAAATACTTTTAAATATTTAAAAGTATTTCGGAAAGTCAGAAAAGAAAAAAATCTGAAAGATCTGAAAACTTCCAACTACGTTATTCATTTCATGAATGGGTGTTCTTGCTTTTTTAAAGGAGGCGGTGAATGATTTTTATTTCTTACCAGAAGGTGGCTGGGAGTGATTTTTTCCCTTCAAGAAGAGGGCGCTGGGGAATTTTTTCTATCCGGGAGGTGGTGAAAGATTTTTCTTTTCTTGCAAAAAGGAGGTGGTGAGTGATTTTTTTTTCTTTCTAGAGGGGCCTGTGAGTGATTTTTTTCCTTTCGAGAGGGGCATGTGAGTGATTTTTCTTTTCTTTCCAAATGGAGGTAGTGAGTAATTTTTCCTTCCTTTCGAGGAGGGTTGGGTGATTTTTCTTTCTTTCGAGAAGTGGGTAGAGAGTGATTTTTTTTTTTCCTTTTAAGAAGGGATCAGTGAGTGATTTCTTTTTCTTTCGAAGGAGGAGGCGGTGAATGATATTTTTTTTTCTTTCAGGAAGGGGACTGTGAGTGATTCTTTCTCGGGAAGAATGTGGTGAGTGATTTTTTTTTCCGAATAGGAGTAGGCCAAAAAAAAGTTGGAAACCAATGATTTCTGCTATATATTGAAATATTTAGCATTACAAATGGATCATTATTAACTGCCATATTGCAAGGTATACAACGGTTTGAAATGAAACATTGATTTGTGTGAGAGAGAAGTTTCAAACAGTTACTGTTTTTGACAACTGATAGCATTTCTAAGGCAAGTTTGGTTACCACTATGTGTTAAATAGAGTCAAAGCAAATGTCTCTGATTCATAGGTCAGTTATGAAAAGGTAGCCATTTGCTGGCAAATCAGAATGCAATTGATATCGTGAGGATTTATCATCGCCCTTTTGCTTTGAGTTGTCAATATCAATGAGACCTTGAATCATCATTATACATCAATAACCAAGATACAATGAAAATAAATAATTGATTGTGGGGAATCTGCTTCAAAGAATGCAAAGACTGTCTCATTACCCAGAAAAGGTATATATGATCACTGGGTAATACAGAAATATGAGTTATTTCATACCTATTTTCTATTCTTGACATAGGGAATTTTTGAGCCACCCTCGTAAATTATGAAATTATTTTCTTGAAAATTCTTCCAGCCATTCTTACATGTATAAATTCAATTTATGGCAAAATCCATTTTTAAATAAAAATATTAAATGTAGTTGACCTGAATTCTTTTTTACTCGCACACACATATCTCTAAAGAATTATTCACGATGTATAAAGACATTTATCAAACTTAAATTCTTAATTAAGATGAAGAGGAGAAGAGCTCTGCAACAATGCAATGCATATTTTTAAATACAGAGAAATTCATAAAACCCTTAAAATCAAAGAAATAAGCAGAACAAAGCGTTGTATATACATTTCAGTTAACTTAAACTTAATTTTAAAAAATTTGGGAATTCATAATCAATCAGTATATCTTAAAAATCATGCTATAGAAAACATATATATAAAAAAAATTTCGGAATTCATAATTCATCGATATTTTTTTAAAAATTATGCTATAGAAAACACACAAACACACACACACACACATATATATATATATAACATATTTAAATTGAGTGTTACATCAGCTACATGCAATTAAAATTCAAGCGAAAGATAAATTATTAAATTGAATATATTCAAGCTGAAGGTAATTGAAATTGAAGCAAACGATAAAAAAATTGAAAGATGATCTAACACGCCAAAAGTGATCCACCTAAATTAAATTGGGTGGCTAATAATAGCAAATCAATATTAAAATCATTTTACCCCAAAACATTCCAAGAATTAAGCCAAATTAAAAAGATACAGTTTGAAATTCTTGAGGGAAAAAATATTCATAGTTTAAAACTCAGAATAACCTTATTTTTAGTCACATCTTGATTCCAGTTTACATATGATTCAAGGTAATAGATAAATCCATAAATAAATAAAATACTTAAATATTTTTGTTTCACTTCAATTGAATAAAAAAATTAGGGGAAATTTATTACGACATATTTTTGAAAATTGAGTTCATTAGTGGTGAAATCAGGTATCAAACATACATTGCATATATTTTATTTCAATCCAATAAGAAATTCAGGAGAAATTTATTAAGTCAAACTTTTGAAATTTAAGTTCACTACTGGTGAAAGTAGACTTAAAAAATGTACCCAAAAACGAGATAATTATCTAAAAAGTTGTCAGGTACGACATTTATAGTGGTTGGAAAACAATAGCCCCTTGGGTGGCTAATAAATTTATTTTTATACATTTTTATTATTAATTTGCATAATAACTTTAAGAATTTCCTCTAAATGTTTATTGTGTTTTATTATCAAATGTATTATTTGTAGCAGATATTGATTTTCAATTCCACTCTTAAACTTTAAATATATCATTTATTTACATAATTTAAATAATTTTCTAATATAAAAAATACATATAAAACTTAAAATGCTGTTCCGTAAATATATCCTAAATATACTAAATATATTTTAAATAAATATATTGATGTGGGTGTTGAAATATGGTTTCCATATATATAAAAAACAGATATATATATATATATTTTCAAATTGAATCTTATGATATTTTTTTTCTTATTAATTTTCTACTAGGAATATTCACCCAAAATTAATTTTTAAATTAATGTTGTAAATTAAATTTTACTATTTATAATTTTTTTCAAACATTAAATAATCCATATGCTATATAAAGGTAAGACGAAATTAATTATATCATTTATTTACTTAATTTATATATATATATATATATATATATATATATATATATATATATATATAAATTATTACTTATGTAATTATATATACTTTCCAGGTACACTATAGCATCAGCAATCTATAAAGCTTTAAATGAAACCGTGACAATTCTGAAGAAAACAAATAAGAAAAAAGAATGAAAGTTTTGATATTCCCTTCATTAATAAAGAAAACAAAACAATGGATGCCAGTACCATAGAGTTTTTCACTAACCGTGTCTTGATAAAGAGAACTGTTCTGATGATGTACAAAGGAAAATTAGTATTGAAGAATATTAGAGTAATTATTATTACTATCAAACTTGAGAGATTCTCCAATTCCCCAAATGTCTGGTACATCTGGGATATGAGATGAAAAAATGTCATCCTGTTGTTAGACGTTAGATGAGATTCTATATTGATCCAACTTCTCCAATACTACCTAAATCAAATATAATCATACAATAGTCATAGATTATGGCCCTTAGAACGTCATAGTGTAGTGAAAGAAATTGAAAGACAATAGTAAGATGTTGCAAGTAGTGAAGAAAACATAAATATATTAAAGAATTCAATTCAACACCGTTAAATATTGTATCTGAAAAGTCTAATTATATTAACAATTGAGGTCTTTCATAATACAATCTTAATGTTCTCACAAATGGCAGGTTGGAAAAGTTCTTTTCAATGAAATGTAAAGATTATGCATTGTTCAATTACATTAGAAACGATGCATAATATCACTATTAATATGGTTAACACTTCATAGGAATCTAAATTAGGATATTTCTTTGATAAATAATTACCTTTTAAGTGCACACACACATGCACAGACACAGGAATATGAATTCAAATTTTTGGTAGAAAGAAAGTTGTTTATGATAATACTTGTGTGTGACTCACTTTTGCTTTAGAAACTATTGGAAAATCGAACATTATTGGAAGGTACAAAATACAAAATGAAAAATGAAAAATAAAGTAATAAAACTATATAAATAATAATATATAAATAAAAATATATAAATAAAAATATATAAATAAAAATAAAATAAAAATAATAGTAATAACAAATAAAAATAAATAAAAATAAAAAAATAAATAAAATAAATCTTAGCTACTTGTAACATGAAAAAAATATATTGGCAAGAATGCGCCGAATACAAAATCTTTTATAAAAATACTGGTTAAATTTATTTCGTTCATAGATTCATGTTATGTGTATGAAGGGCTATGATTTACTTACTACCACACATTTGGAATTGAAAAAATATGCTATTTTCTACAAAACACTTTCCTTTTCAAATGACGTAAGAATGACATACGAATATATTCTGTATGGTAAATAACAGCCAGTCTTCATTGAATGTTACAAATAGTAGTTACATTATTGAATTAAAAATATTCCAAATTTTTTGTTACTTCTCGCTCACAGATTTGTGAATATAATTGTAACTAATACGAGTGTTTCTGTAGAGGACGATGCATTAAGTTTTGTGATTCCATAATAATTAATTAAATGGCTTGTGTAAGTGTAAGGTTATTTTTTTGTAATGAAAAAGTGTTCCTTTCCTTTTATTTCCCTATCAAAATTTGTGAAAAAAAACTAATCAATTATTTCTTTATCAATAAATCCAGATACAGATCCACTGGAAAATGATTTAATTAAAATTACATAATAATTCTTAAATTTTAAAATATAAAGCTTTCCAAAAAAAACTCCTTAATATCTTTTATAAAATACAGCTGTTATGCGCTAATTTTTCTTAAAATATATGAACAAAATAAGAATATATTGCACGAACAAATATAAGGAAAATATAAAAAAAATTATTGTAGTTTCATTCACTTATGCTGAAATAAGTAAATTGATCCATGAAAGTTATATATTGGAGAGTAAAAACTTTAATGCTCTAAACTATTTTTATATAAGTTGTTTGGAATACTTAAATCATTCCAGTCACAAGACCATGTTAACTGTATTCAGAATTCAATGAAATTAACGTTATACAGCAAAAAAAGCTTCGAAATGCTGAATGTTAACATACTCCTAATGCAACATATAAATATTTTTAAATAGTCCGAATATATCATGAACGAATGAGGAAAGTGAGAGAAAAAAAATTATATAATTTGGAATTATAGGATTATATTTATGTGACTGATTTTACTTAAGCGTATTTGTCATAAGTGAATAAAAACGCATATTTCAGCAATTTCGGCGGCAATTGTACTCTTTGCATGAAACATGTGTAGCGCATCTCTATTACTCGACTTGGCTGTTATCTTAATTATTAGTATAATAGAGAATCTAAAATTTAACTGAATTATAAGCACTGATAAAGTAATGAAAATTGTCACACACAAACAAGTCAGGATTTTAATCAATTATTTTTCAAAGTCTTACATATATTTTCCCTATATTTTTCCTTTCATGTAGAATCTGTCAGCCAGTTCAATATTCCTCACCGTGGGTACTATCCACTTCTATAAAATATTAAATAATACTCTTATCGGAATCCAATGCGAGTAAATCCTTATGGGTGTAAATTCTACCAGACCGCATCGGATATTTGTCTGAATAGATCACACATACACGTATTTAACTCCGGTGTATTAATCACGATCTTCATAATATGGAAATGTTTATTATTCTCTCCAATTCAATTCTCTGTCGCTTTTATACGACTTGATGTTTTTAATCAATTCAAATTATTTTTAAGAATGATATATTATAAATGTGTTATTTTTTGTATTATGAAGAATATGACAAATGTTAGAATTACAAAACCTAATTAATATTAAGAAGATAATTTATAAAGAATGATACCTTAGAAAGTAATTCCTTAAATAATGATGTCATTGAAATTATTGATGTTAATTTCTACAAACAATATCATTCATCTTATTAATGAATAATTTGAATATTGGAAAAACTGTAATCATATATGTTAGCAAAAATTTGTTCAGGAGATGATGTTATTAGTATAAAATATTTTTATTATTCTTAAAATACTTAGTACTATTAAGTAATTATGAGATATTCCTTACTATTTCAAAATATAAAAATATGTCATAGTACTTAATAGTTAATAGTAATTATAAATTGGACAAAGTATCCCATTTATCCTTTATTTATGTAATATAATGCTACATTTAATCAATAATTATTAAGGTTTTTCTTTCAAAATATTCATCATAATTAATGTTATTATATTCTCCACAAATTTTTTATATCAAAAACATATGATTTCAATTATGAATGAACAATTGAATAATTAAACCATTTCCATGTAATAATATTTTAAGCATTCCTTATTACAAATACGACATCAACATCTATGGATATTTAATTTCCTTTTATTGTATTTAAAGGATATGTCTGATTGATACAGAGTGTTGTTGAGAAATTTATGAAAGGTATTGCATCAAATTATATCTTTTTAGTCACGTGAATTATTGTGAAAGTATGACCGGGCATTTTTCGCTCTCTTTATTAATGCTCGGAAAATCAATCACTAATTTATATTTTTGCATAAAACAAACAAGTAAAAAACATTTATATATCTAATAGTATGTTTTGAGTTGCATTGCAAATAGTAGGGATATACAACTAATTAATAATAGATAGAATGGTCCTTATGAAAAGTGTTCAATTAAAATATACATAGAGTGAACTTCAATATAACTCTCTCTGTCCTAAATTAATTTTAAACATACACCTTTTCTCAAGATAAAAAGGAAAACGATTTCAATAAAATGATACGATTAATTTGTAGTTTTGAATACGAAAATTATTATTTCTGGAGTTTCAGTGATTGTACTTTAAGATCAATGAATGTTAAATTCAATCATTGTACACGTTTTTATTTACAGTAAACACCCTAATAATGCTAATAATTGTAAAATGACATATTTATTTATAACTGTTAGCTGACACTTGAGTTCATCAGATCCGGCTACTTAAGAATTGTTACAAACTTCTACATAGGTGAACTGAAATCACAAAGTGCCAAAACCTGCGAGCAAGAGACAATATTAACTGAATATAGAATCACCCTTCTACAATAGTACCATTGACAAATGTACAATGGACTGCACACAACTGGTAGAACCTTTCCCGATAGTGTACATAGATTCACCACAGTTAAATGACAGTTGGTTCGGAGTCTTCCATCATTTCATGGTGTTTTAATGAGGCAGGGTTACATTCCCGTCACCTATTATGATATATTCCTGCAATCTTCACCTAAACATCTATAATGCGGTATGAAACGGTGGAATTTCATTTAATCGGGATCACCTGGAAACTAGCATCACGCTGTGCTTCGTGATGATTCTCATTGTATTTTTGAATGAGAAAATCCTTACATTCAAATATGGAGAAGGTAAGAGGATCGTTTGCTTATAAGTTTAATTTTGGAAATGCATAAAACAAAAAAAATTCTTGTTGGATAGAGTAAAGATGCTATTAATATTGAAAATAAATGGTCTCTAGCAATAATATGTAAAAGATTAACAAGGATTAGTAGCAGTATTTTAAGAGAACCAAATATATTTTGTTTACTTTTCTAGACTCTAACATCCTGGATTACATATTTAATGCAACAATATCAGTTTCCCTTTCCCTTTTACTTAAATGAATTACTTTCCTGATGATTAATCTTTAGAACTTAGCAGGAATTGAAGGGAAATATCCTTTTCATTTGGAACTTAAGGGACTGAAGAAAATGTTTCTTCTCCCATCGGGAAGCTCTGTATGTCCACTTTCGCCACATAAGGCAATGCTATGGTTTTCATGTAACAAAAGAAGATTGTAATTGTTGCCAATTTTTAGTCAGTTATCATTTATGACCAAGAAAGTTCCCAATATTTGGTGGAATTATAAATTCACAAAATTTATATTTCTGAATTACTAGTTTTCATTTTTAATTGAATGGCTTTCATACTTTCAAATACATAATTTGTTTTGATGAGTATTGGGAATTTTTTAATATGCATGTCCCTTTTAAAGTAAATTCTAAAACTAAAATGGATATTTTCTAGAGTTTGATGAACAACATTTCAGCAGTACTAAGGAAGTAAAATTTATATGAATGATATGTTGAATAGTAACAATATACGAATGAAAAGGATTGTATTTAATTACTTTTAATTGCCACGGCCTTACAACAATGACTACTCTGCCTCCTTCGACACTTTTGTGATAAATATGAGCAAGTGAGATGTAAAAAAATTGTCAACTTAATTCAATATGTTTCAAAGCTACCGAGTAAATCTGAAGTGCAGCAAACAAAGTCAAAACTTTCTACTAATTTCATATATTTCAATGAAAATAATACGTAATATTTTTTAATATCATAAACATTTTTTGGATCTGTAATATTAAGGAAAATATATATTAAATAGTATTTTTTAAGATATTGATTATATTTTTATATCGAAAAGAATCTTATATCTTATACTGAAAAAGTTGTTATAAGCAATACTTTTGTAATGTCTGTATTAAATATGGAAAAAATTGCGGGCATTCAAAAAGATCAGAGAAAAATATCAGTGAAAAGAAAAGTCCGTATATCATAGGCAACGTAAAATTATTGAAAGGAGTATTTAGTTTCAAAATCATAACTGGTTGATCCTAAAAGTCGCCAAAGAAAAACTAGACAATGTTGGCAAAAAATATCCTCATCCAACCACGAAAAATGGTATCGCAATTATTAAAAGATCAGAAGAATTTTTTTTCTGGAAATAAAGGGGACGGGGATGAACTCTTTTTACATACCTTGGTACAGTAGTTGTATCATTGCCGAAGTAAATGAGAAAAAAATTCTTAGTACAGCATATGTACCACCGAGTTATGAAGAACAAAATGCACCAAAATGCAAATAATTTTTCTTCTTTGCCCAGGCAAAACATAAGACAAAAAAGTTACTTTGTTATAGAATAGAAAAATTTACATAATGAACATTATTATGTAAATTTTTGCATTCTATAACTCATCAGTAAGCAGTAATATATATATATATATATATATATATATATATATATATATATTATTTACTGAAGAGTTTTAGAATAGAAAAATTACATAATGATGTTTTTTATGTGAGGCCATTACATATAAACGCGTGTATATTTATCAATATATCATTTGAAATGTTTATTGATGTAATTAAAATAAGTTACATAACATTCAAAGGTGTTGAATATTAATATACGGTTTATTTTTAATGTAAATACATTCGTTAAGTTCTTACACATAACACGCTTATAAAAGTATTAATCTAGAAACCAATCTCATTTTTTATCACTTATGCAGATTTCATGTAGGAGAACTAATTTTAGACAAGAAAAAAAAATCTTTCATGTTTTTTTGGATCTATTAAGCTCTTTCTCTTCTCTTTTTGAAAATTTGTATATGTTAGCTGAGAAAACCGCTGAATCATAATTTTTATCTCGGCAACACCTGTTTTTGTTATGAGTTGTTAGACGTATCAAAAATATATTCTCATGCGATTAATATTCTGTCAACATAACTCTAATCACTGGCCACAACGAGAAAAAAGAAATTCCTCAAAGGTGATATCATCTACACATATACGTTGGGAGATTCCAGATAATTTATTGCTCTCAACATACCTAGCGATTAACGTGCATCGCTAACAAACTGTCATGTTTGTTCCAAGAGATATCGATAGTTTTTATGCTTTTGTTGCAAGGATGTAAAGAAAATAATTGAGTGACATATGTGATTCCATTTATTAAGAAAAGTGGAAATTGTTTTTACAACACGAGAGAGTTAGATGGTAGCATCCAGGTAAAAGAAATATATTCTATTCATTGTGATATGAATAAAAATGTAAATTATGAAGCAGAATAAACATTTTTTTGATTTTCGAAATCGAGTGAATGATTTAAATTGTTCATGCATTACAAACACTTATTTTTTGTAAGTTGAAGTGCTTCAACTGTTAATATAATATTTAAATCCTATCAAATTTCTTGGGTATATATAAATTGACAACAGCATCATACTAGGATGTAAAGAAAATTTAACAGATACTGTATGGAATATGAAAAATAACAGCTTAATGATAAGAAAACTATCTGTAATGTCATGATTATTTTTCGTGATATGCTTAATTTGTATTTAAAAAACGGAAATAACAAATTTTGGAATTTTATTTTTTCAAATTACTTTGAACGCTACATTTAATGTCGCTAAAAAAAGGTTAAAATGCTGTTTTATTTGCTTGAAAAATAGAACTATCTTTTAATTATAAATACATAGGGTATTCTATTGGTATTACTCGTTTTATTTTTCTATAAATACATTTCACATAAGGACTACTTTAAAAAAATCTCTCTTAGCAACAAGTAATATACTACATCATTAAAAATTTAAAAAACAAATTTATTTGTAACAAAATATATGTCTTATTATGAACCTAAAACAATACAAAGTCATAAATTTAGGAACAAAAATTATTATAATTTGTAAATCCATTGAAAAAGGCAAACTTTTTAAATGAGGATTTGTTGATTGAGGAATTTATTTATACTCCAGATATATTTGTTTGCATAGATTAAACTAAATAATTTTGCATAAAATTCTAAGACTCACTTTCTTAAAGTATTTAGGACAGGATTATTCAAATTGATTCATTTGGTTTCAAAGCGCTATATTTTTATAAATAAACGACACAGTATGACAATATATGAAAACAAAGAGAAACAGTGGAAGGGTTTTATATTTGTTTGATAAACTTCCTTTAGTTTCATGCATAACGTAAATTCAATATGTAAATTTCTGTCAGTGGTAATTGATTCTTTACCTGTAAAAGATCACTATTAATGATAATTAATGCATGCATACAGCAAGTTATTAAATCAGAAACATATAGTTGACGCATTATTCATGTACTTTCATAGCATTTCTTTGCAAATAAATATGGGTATTAACCCTTTCGCTATCGGAGGGAGAAAAAAGAAGTGCTTCTCTAGGTTTCGCGGCTTCTTACCGCGGAGTGTTACGCTGTGTCCAGACGATTTTAGATATTCAGCCTAATTAGTGAAAAAAATTCCTCTAAAATCGGCTATTTATTAAAATATTTTGGTATTTACATATATTATTTAAAATGCATTAAACTTAATATATATGAAAGAAAAAAAAGATTGAATCGAATATTGAATGTTTTATACATAAAATTACGTAAAAAATCATACTTTTAAGAAAATACAAAATATATTTATATATGTTGCATAAATTTCATAATGTAATGATATACTTTTATACGGAATATATAGATATAAAAGATAAATTTTATTTTGCTGTATGGTATATTTATAAGAAAAAATCAATTCATAGTACAACGTCACTTGTCTTACACACATATTTTGTCAACTTTTGACGCTTCACGCAAGATTTTGAGCAAAAGGGCACATCTTAGTCCTTTTTTGTCCTTTTTTTTACTTTAATGTCTATGTACGTATTTGGATTATTTTCGTTAACATTACTGTCAGATTCATTCATTATTTCGAAAATCTTAGTATCAGATAAATATTTTATTTTCGTCATGGCTGTTGCTACAAATAAAAAACGACCCAATGAAACGAACAGCTGACAACATCTGCTACCAAAAGCCCTAACCCCCATAAAGGGTCATAAATTCTCTTTTGAACTTCTAAGAAGCAAACAAGAAAGAAAAAAAAGCAAATACACCGTTGAAATCATGTCATTAAGTTTATAGATCCGCGCCGCTGCACGTGCTTTTAAAAAGTACCCCCCCCTCCCGATAGCCAGAAGTGAAATTTAAGCCCATATCACAAAGGTCAACACTCCAAATAACCTATCTATATATATTTCGCTGTATTGTAACGCCATATAGTAACATTCAAAAAATCAAATAAAACGTTCTCATCGAGCGTATCTCTATTAATACGCTGGGCCGTAAAAGACACTCACGGGGCGTATCGCCCGTGATTCGCTGGGCACAGGAGAGCCAACACGAGCGTATCGCCTGTTAAACGCTGGGAGCGAACGGGTTAAGCAAATACAAAATGAAGCTATTTTTTTCTTTGAAAATATTTCAAATATTAATTTTTAATAGTTTTTATACACCAGGCGTTTCAAAAGCCTTGGGCAAAAATTTGATGAATGATACACTATAGAGCAAGTATCGCTTGTTTGGATGTTTTCTAAGATACATCTTAACATCTAATAGCTAAAACATCTAAACATCTAATCGCTTGCTTAGATGTTTGGATGTTTCTTAAAATTCTTGCTGTAACGGAAAGCATAAAACACGAGTTTTCTTTCACGTCGTCATTTCTGCCATGAACATCATAACACATGAAATTTTCCTTATTACTGTACGCCGTCATGTCTCCTGAAATCCACAGTGGAAATGAAAATCTCGCGTTTTATGCTTTTCATTACATCGCCGTCTAGCGATTCACTTCTTGCTCTCCGCCAATGCATTTTATGGCGAAAATTACTTTTTTTAGATGTTTTCTATCATCCCTTAAAACTTTGACTATAAATTTATTTCAAAACATCCAATATATGCTATTTATTTGAAATTTTTTTCATTGCTTTTCACTATATTATGTACTTCATTCATTGCATCATTTTAAGACTTCCGTCATTCGTTTTAAAATACGGTCTTAGTTGACTAATATTTAAAGATATTCTGCATTTCATTCAATGACAGGCTTGATTTTTTTAAAAATATATTGATAGAAATCATATCTATCAATATATCATTTATTTTCTTTTAAATCATAGTTCCTAAAT
>BMAW01038947.1:130236-159710 GCA_019974015.1 Nephila pilipes
TATACTGCTGTTTGTAGAAAATGCAACACCATGAAAGAATCATCAGAATCAAATGAAATTTAATGCAGAAACGACTTGTACTGATACAAATAAATGATGAAATTTTCAAAACAAAAGAAACAAATTAAGCGTCCGAAATCAGTATTTGGTGCAGCCACCATGCGCTGCAATAAGTGCTGCTATACGACGTGGCATGGAGTCAAACAGATGTTGAATATCTGCTTGAGGAAGAGAATTCCATATCGCTTGTATGCGCAACCAAAGTTCGTCTTTGGAAACTGCAGGACGCGGATCACGAGCGAGACGCCGACCAACCATATCCCACACGTGCTCAATAGGCGACATATCCGGTGAATAAGCAGGCCAAGGAAGAAGTTGCATGCGTTGTGCTGAACAGAAGTCTCGAACAGTCCGCGCAACATGTGGGCGTGCATTATCCTGCTGAAAGATAGCTCCAGGGATGCCTTGAAGGAAAGGAACGACTTCGGGCTGTAGCACTTCACGGACGTACCTGTTGCTATTGAGATTACCCTCAATTCGTATCAAATTGGATCGTCCATGATACGAAATCGCACCCCAGACCATAACTCCGGGTGTTCGACCACTATGTCGTTCAATAATACACTCAGGAAGGCAGCGTTGACCGGCATAACGTCTAACACGAACACGGCCATCATGGGTCCACAAATTGAAGCGTGATTCATCTGAAAAGACAACTTGGTGCCAATCAGCTCGCCTGTCTCTGTGCTCAAGAGCCCACTGCCGACGCAGCCGTCGATGATTCGCCGTGAGGGGAATCCTGTATAAAGGCACCCTTGCACGCAATCCACGGCGCAGCAGACGACGACGAATTGACGAAGCCGACAATTGTACACCTGTAGCAGTAGACCAACGTGCTGCCAGCTGCCTGGAGGAAGCTGTGCGATCATTCACCGCCATGCGGAGCAGGTGTCGATCATCGCGCTCTGACGTCACCTTCTGTCGTCCAGTGCCTGTTTTTCGAGTTGTTCGGTGCTCGTCGGTCCACTGCTTCCAAACTCGCATCACTGTGGAACTGTTCCGCTGCATACGAGCTGCTATTGCGCGATAGGAAAATCCTCCTTCTCGAAGGCCGATTATCCTCCCTCGTTCAAACTCCGTAAGTTGCTTGAATTTCTTATTCTTCCGTCGTGGAGGCATACTCAGGTCTCACTAAACGTTTGCCACTAACAAATAATCATAGACTTTTTTCAACGACCCGCTACAGCACTTTATTTATACGCTTTCAGCATCAATTCAGAGGGCGCTGCGCGCGCCGCGCACGCGCGATGGCTCTGAAACTTTATTAATTTGCATAATATCCTATAATTGACATTTGCTGCGAATTTCATTTGATTCTGATGATTCCTTCATAAAAAAAAAAAAAAAAAAAAAAAAAAAAAAAAAAAAAAAAAAAAAAACTTTTTGTTCCGAAATTATTTTGGAGATATTGTATAAAATATTTATGATAACGCAACATATTAAGATTTTTAAGTAGAAATTGTCAGAAAACAGTACGCGTCGGTAGTTTGTAAAGCATATAATTAATTTCTCATTCAAAATATACTATAATTCCAATAAAATAATTTTGGTGGACAATGTAAATTTTTTTCTTCACAAATTTTAAATTATTTTAAAATATGTGATAACAAAAAAACTGTATTAGATTTAAAATTATAATTATCATTATGGTTAAAAATTAAAAAAAAATATTTAGCTTAAAAATTTATTAGTTTCATGTTTTTAATGATATAGCTAATGTTTATACACTAGTACAATATACAATTTTAATTTTATGATTTCTTATTTTTATGAAGTTCACGTTCAAAAAATATTAATGCCACTTTTTTTTTATTAGATATAGGTAGAAGATATATTATCACACCTTAGAGTTTATGTGCTTTTAAAATTGCGGTAAATAGATAAAAACGTGCAATAAATGGATGAAAACATATTTAAATGTCAAAAACGTGTCATATATATCACCAAATTAATTGTAAGATCTGAGTTAAGAAATAATAACTTTGTAATTTTTAAATCAAAAATTATTGGTAAGAAACAAGAACTAAGAGAGCAGGATAGTAAAATTTTGATGATTAAATTTTACCATTAGCTATTTAAAATTTAATAAATGATCTGTTTAAAGAAATAGAAAAATTAAAACATACAATATGGATGAACAATTTAATTTAAACATCTAATAAAAATATAATGACAATTTTCGTTGCAAAGAATATTGGTATAATGAAATATATTAAAAAAGCTTACATCACAACTATAAGAGAATAAAACTTTTGTCACGCTTATTTTAAGGAATTTATGTCTCTAAATGTTATAGTTCATGATTCAATTAAATCTCTATTAGACTAATTATTAGCTAATTCTTGCATCTACAATATAAGTTAAACATATGAATAATGTGTAGAAATCTTAAAATAACTATAAAATGATTATTAAAAATAAAATTAGAGGAATTAAAATAATCAGGTAAGTTTTATCATTACGTAATATATTTTTTTCAGAAAATCAACGCAAAGTAGCTAAAACATTTCAAAAGTTTTTTTTAATAAAGATATTTATTGATAAAGTAGTATGATCTTTATATTAAATATTTATTTACTTACTTTTAAAGTATCTTTTAAATTTAAATTTGCAACAAACAATGCGTCTCCTATCAGATATTGATTGAGTTGTCTAATCAAAATTCTTAGATATTGGTAGTTGTAATATTTTATTTTAGAATCTGTAACAACAACTTCAATGCCCTTCGATAGGATGGAGCTTTTAGCTACAGCAGCTTTTAAAATGTAATTTTTTAATGCTTCCCGAAATTAATAAAATACCTTTTGTTTTTAATACAGTCTTCCCCAAAAGAACTCAACTCTCTATAAAATTATTGATACCTTACTACTAAGTTTATTCAGATAAAATATAATCATATATGCAAATAAAAATGTATAATTAGTTAATATCTTTCCTATTTCATTCTTATCTCTTCTTCAATACAGGAGCACCGAATATTTTTCAAGAATTGCATTCTAATCCGCTTTTCAAGTCTTTTATTATATTTATCATTCTTTCATAGAACGCACGTCAATATTTACTTCGACATTATTGTGTACTTTGGAAAATTGTACCCTGAAAGCTACGTAAGATTTAAATAATAAAATTTATTTAGGTCACTGCAGGAGATGAAAATATTTTTCTTCAGAACATTGCCAGACCCATTCAGATTTGGAATAATATAAGTTATTTTTCTGTGTTATTACTTCTTTTATGCCTGTGATTTCAAACATCATACGAATAGGTTATCTTCATGTCATTTTGAGCGTATATGTAAATATTTCGTAGGTTTAATGCATTTTTATTCAAAACTTTTAACCAAATTTCCTGCACTTATTCATTCCAAAATTATAGCTCTTTTTAGTGTATTTTTTCAGAAGGCAATTCATAATGGAAAGCATATATTACATATTTGTCACCTTCTGTCTGAAAGAAAGGATTATGAATATATTAAAAATTAATTAAATAAGGCCAACAAATATTCTGGACTTTTATGATGGTAAAATGAAAACTAATTATGAAATATATTTATCTGTAAACAATAAATAGAAATCAATAAATGCATCAATATAAGTTTTACAACTCGCATAATATTTTGGCCCTTAAATAATAATTGTTAAACTTATTTGGTTTCTTTCAAGAATATCATGTTTTTTTAGGCATAAAATCTTAAAATGAAATGCTTTATTAATTTTTTCACTGCACACGTAATTATTTTTATAGGCAAGCTTTTAGAGCAAATAGGAAAAAAAATTCTTAATTTTTAAAAATAATCATGTTTATATAGATATCTTATTCACATTTATGCCGAATTCATCTTTTCTTTCAAGATAATAATTATTAGTCCTCACGTTTTATTGATTCTATAATGAATGTCATAATATAGGTGAATAATATTTAGTAATATATTACCTTTAATCTCATTTGTCACTTTACAATGATAATTATTTCGAGCTTCTACAAAGTTTGTTGCATTTAAAAGGGCTTATAGTTTTTTAAATATTTTTGTCAATAACTATGGTTTCAAAATCATGGAGGGATGTATAAATAAAGTGGCCTACATTACTTACTAAAATAAAAACTCAAACTAAAGTGCGTTATTCATAGTGTGTTATTCTCAAATGAGTGTTATACTCAAAGTGCGTTATTGATATTATTACATACAAAAGGATAAAAATAAAAAAAAAAAATCGATAAAATAATTCCCAGTCACTCCTCGTTATTTGAAAAAAAAACCTTCGCCAATAATGAACAACATGAAGGAATCACTTTCAGAAATTCCTGAAAAATGTTTAAAGTTGTCTATATTGTACATCTTAATCACACATAAAGCATACATGAGGCGAAATCACAAATGATGCGTTGTATGCTTGTGTAATGGTTTTTTTTTATGTTAGAAGCTGTTAGAAGGTAATCGATTAAGATAAATCCAATACTATGCCAAAAAAAAAAAAAAAAAAAAAAAAATAAATGTCACCATCGCTTTCCCCAGTGAAAAAAAAAAGGTTTCACTTTTTCTGGAGCTGATTATTCCTTTGCAGCCCACTGTTTTGTATGTATTTTTGTTCCGGGCGTATAATGGTGTGTATCCAAGTCCCATCTATAGTAATTAATCTACGCCAAAACTCCGATTTATTGCTCCAAAACTGCGCCAACAGAGCGTTGGAAACATTCATTCGAACACGGTTTTGGTCTAACGTTAGCAAATGCGGCACTCAACGCGCGGTCAGCTTTCTCATGCCTAAATTTTGATTCAACATGGAACAAACACGTTATTTGGACATATTCATAGTCTCTGTTATCTTTCTTCCTTTAATTTGATGGTCGTCAAGCCTTATTTGGTGAACTTAAACAATGTTTTCGTCAGAAGTGGCAATTTTTGTCCGTCCCAAACGGTCATCGTCTCCCAAGATGGTGTGGCTATTTTTAAATTCAACTTCCCAAATAAAATCACAGTGGTTAATGATGGTGCAGAACCTTGTACATAGCGTCTAACTCATCTTCGATTTGGATAAGCTTATTGCCTTTCAAAAAGAAATATTTAATGACAGATTGACGCTCCATATTTTTCATTTTCACAAGAACACTCACATCAACTCGATGAAAGGATTGTCAATCAACAATTGAGCTTCCAAAATGACTGAAATTTTGGTGAGTACCTGTCAAAACATGCGCAAGAGAGCTTTTATTGACGAGTAGTATCGTCTTCACGCAAAGTTCGGAGCTTTTCAGTCCTCCTTCGTATATATGTGTGCATATATTCTAAAGTTTTAATTATTATACTAAGAAGTAACCCAGATATATGGATATTAAATTTATTCTGCTCATTAACTGATCTTTATGTACATGATGGTGTTTATTATATTTATTTATATTGATTTGTTTGTCTTAAGGAAGTTGTTGATTTAAGTATTCCACAGAATGGAAAAAATAAGAGTTCAATATGATGAGTTCTGTAATAAAGACTTTCGAAAAATTATGAAACGCTGGTAGAAATGCATAATCTTGGATAGCGACAAATGAAGAGAAATCTTAAGAATAATAAATATAAATTAAATTTTGATCATTTCGGGTGATAATTAAAACTTAAAGATACTGCGAGTTTCTTCAATCTACAGCTTCTAGAAACTAAAAAAATAACTTTAATATCTCTTATTTGTAACATTAAGTAAATAAAAATCAACTAATATACTGAATAATTTTATTCAGAGATTTCAGTTATTTCTTAATAGTATATCTTCATCTTCTAGAAGAAATACTATTAAGAAGAAGATGAAGATTCCAACGATATCTTCTTCTTCTCTCTCTCTCTATATATAAACAGACACAAATATATATATATATATATATATATATATGTATTTTATAAGACAAAATTGTTATCATTATTAATAATGTTAACTTACTCGAAATATTTATGTACCAAAATTTCCTAAAATTCTTATAATATTTAGAAAAGTTACTAACGGCTCGAACACATATAGGACTCTTTCTATTAAAAAATTATAAGAAAATTGTACAAAATATTTGTGATAAGTCGAAGAGTACTGTCATTATTAAAAATAGCACTGATATAAGCAAATATTTTAATGATAAACGGATTTAAGCTATTTATGTCTATAATTTTGAAGATTTTTTTTTAAATCTATGAACCTAATTAAAATTCTTTTGTTGCTGTTGCTTCTAATCCTATTAGGTCTAACCAATGATAAGATCTTGAAACTAAAAGCTTTAAAAATATCAGACAAGAAGAGGCGGCTTGGTCAAGTCGTCCCTGGAAAGCCTTAGACGGGAAAGAAGAATCGAAGATGAAGGATAAGAAGACGTTCAGGACAGGGCTGATTACAGTTACAATTCTTACAGATGGAGACAATCTTATTTCTCTGGTCAAATTCGAGGCAGCTCAAGTGAACTCTCAGAAATATTAATATTGCAGTCTGCTGGTTCCGATCACCTTCAGAAATGATGGCTCCACCGGGCCACTTACAATAGTACTGGTCATGAGTTGGAGAAGAACGTCAAGAGTGGTTGATAGTAGATTTAATTTTTGAGCTATACTCTAGAAATGTTAAGGTGGTAGTTCAAACGAAGCCATTGAAGTTCCCTCCTTAGCTAGCATATCAGCCACTCCATTACCGCTTATATCAATATGAGAGGGAATTCGTGGAGTATGTACATCATGATAGAATGAAAGTTTTTGAAGTACTTGTAAGGTCTGTATAGAGACAAATGCTCTATCCCCAATACGCAATCAGTTCTCAAAGTTTTGTACAAAATTGTGACTGTTAGTCACATTCCAGATATATTGATAACCAGCGCAGAAATTCTGCGACCTTAAGGCCCTTCTCCAATGCAATTAGTTCTGATCGAAAAATAGCAGTGGGCAGAGATTTTGATTTTAATGGTAAAGCTGGTAGAAGGTGTTTTCACAAAGATACTGCTATCACTTAGGTTATCTTTATTTTTGATGCCATCAATAAAGATTTGGAGTGTTTTTGAGAGAATAATGCTAAATGTTTCCAAAGCAGTTTGAGTTATATATTCTGGTATATAAAATATTTTGCTGGTATAGGCGACAACATCTTTATTAAAGTGCACTCTAGGGTAATTCTTCCGAAGGATTGATACAAAGTTTCAGACAGTGACCCACAGCATTGGTACTATACAAGCCCGTTTAGTTAGCCATTAATAAAGGAATATTTCTCTTTAAGCTTAAATTGGTTATCCAATTATTAAAATTCTAAGAGATTTATAGGAAATTTAATATTAATAAAGTTATTGCATATGAAAAGTTTAATTTCTTAGATACGCTAGTCTTAAAAGAAAACTATATGTTTCTTAGTAATATATAAAATATATTAAGAGATAAAATGTATACAACAAGGTGGACTCTGCAAGTAATTCCTTAGCTAATATTTATTTTGATGAAAGTATTTTTTTTTCAATTATATAAGTTTTATAATGTTTAGATATATTGTTCAGGCTATTTTGTTTTTCAAATTAATCATAATAATGAAGCTAAAAATTTCCTTTCTTTTTATCTAGATTTTTCCATTTTACTGCAAATTAATATTAACATAACTGAAGTGGGATATGTAAATAATTCATCAAAATTAGAAGGTAATAAAATTTCAATACATGATATTATTTATATATCTAAACACATTATAAAATTTTTAATTATAATGAAACAATATATATATGTATGTGTGTGTGTGTTACTGTAAAAGTGATTAACACGGTGATTATGTATAATTACCGGTGATTATTCATAATCATCATTAAATTCGGTAAATTTAATAACATATTGAACATTTACCACATTTACTGGAAGTTTATAAAATCCCCAACTCGTAATGGAGAATGCAATGATTTCAGATTGTTTTGTAGAGTAACGATATCTTAATTCGAAAAAATAAATATTTTCAAATAAAATTAAATATTTCGTTGTTAAGTTTTTGAAGAAAATCATGATGACTTACAATAATATTTTAATATAAATATTTTAATTAAAATGGCCCTTTTGTACTTTACTTTCAGTAGATGTCTTAAAACAGATATATTAGATAACAGCATATGTTATATAATATATGTCACTACTTTTGCATTTACTATTATTTACTTTTATTTACAAGTTGTCATACCTTTCTTTCGTCAGAAAACCGATGTTCACTTTCTTAATATCCAAAACATTTAATAACTTGGAATTAAAACATTCATGCATATCGTCCAATATTCAATATTTTATTTAAAAAACGTCTATCCAGCACGAAATTAGCAATACTACTGAAATCACATGCATCTGACATAATAAATTCTTGAAAATTTATGGACTTTCTTTAAATTTCCCATTACAAGTTGGGTATTTTATAAACTTACCGGTAAATGTAATAAATATCCAATAATTTATCACATTTACCAAGTTTACAGGTGATTACGAGTAATCACATGTAATTATACATAATCACCAATTTATTACATTTTCCGTTACATATATAATGTGTAAACTGGTGTTATAGATATTTAGAAAGAGACAATTTTTTTTTGTTTTTTATTTCCACTGAAGACATTTTTCACGATTGAATCCTTGTCAGATATGCAGCAAACGTGGAGGGTAAATATCACATAAAGAGCACAGTTCGAAACGTCTCACGAGGCAATAAGGATAGCGAAAAAAGATGGAGGTGAAAGAGGGTGACAAACGCCATCCTTTATAACCGAGAATAACGGGGAAATCTGACAATTCTGTCAACTAAGCTATTAAAAGTGGTATTCGAAGCTAGTATTACCTCCCAATCCTGCGAAATGGATGTTTTACAGCTAGAGTGAAAGCTGTGGTTAATACGCGAATGAAACGTGTTTGGTACGAATTTTTGGGTGTTCAAGAAAGAAAGTATGTCCAAAAAGAGAAGAAAAATAAAATAGAAGAAAATAATGTTTATTCGGAGAAAAATAGCGAAGTGTTTCATTAATTGCAACGAAACAAACTATCCTACCAAATTTTTAAATACGCACTTAAGACTATTATGTTTAATTTAATTTAAAATTAATAGAATAGAAATTAATAGAATGAGCTTAGGTCTTTTGAATTGAACCATTTATTTTATGTAAATTTTATTCGTTACATGGCGTTGTGAATTACAGGTATGATAATTAGCCACCGCAGGGACTATTGTTTTAGTTTGAACATTCAGGGACTCAACAATACCGCAGGGACTATTGTTTTAGTTGGATCACTTTTGCACTTTTGATGTATGAGATCACTTATCAATTTTTTATCGTTTGTTTCAATTTTAGTTACATTTAGTTTAATATAATAAATTTAATAATTTATCGCTTGTTTGCATTTAGCCTAATATATTTAAACTTAATTTTAGTTACATTTAGCTTAAATACATTTAATTTAATAACTTAATGTTTCAATTATTTTTAATATCAGAAAAGTTTACTATTGTTCATTTCTTGATAATTCCCTGCGTACTTTAATTCTTATATTTAATTGAATAATTTAATGATAGTTATAAAAGAAAACCGACCCTTGGGTGGCTAAATCTGTTCTTTGCAAAACTTTGCTTGGATTTTTTTTTGTTGACTGGTTTATCTTATAAGCTTAAATTTCACTATAAAAAGGAAACAAAATGTTTCTTAATAATGTTTTACAATTTATGTAATGTCTAATCATGATTTATTCGTCTAATAGTATTCTATCGCTTAGCAGAATTGCTTAGGATAACAACTTTTTGGCCTTTTATTTTAAATACCAACCAACCAATCGAGCAGAATAGGTGAGAATTGTTGTAAGTAATCACTATTTTTATTAAGTTATAGATTTTTATCTGTTGAATGATGAAGATCAAAGTTTTCATAACTCATTTTATATTTCCTGACATTGGAACATGTATATTTGAAGTTTCATGGATTATCTTAAGTTCGATAAAAGTAATTTTGCTTCCTTAAGTCTATTTTAATTATTTTTTTTTATTTTCTGTTATATGACTACAATTTCTGGAAATTGCTTATTGGTTTTCATTTGTTTTTTTTTCCCAATTAGTCACAAAACCATTTGCAATGTGGGGTGTTCAGATTCTGAAATTTAGTGTAACCGTGTAACCATGCTTCTCAATCTTAAGTTTGAGACAGCACTTTTATATGATTTACTTTTTTTCTGACTTTACTGTCTTTATTTTTCTTGATTTCTACTTTGTAAGTTTTAGTAATGCTTATGTTTTTAAGAGCAACATAACATTTAAAGAACTTTTAGATTATTAGTCTCAGATTTACATTTTAAATAGTTTAATTTTTATACTACTATAGTTAGGTAGTTTATTATTCAATTACTTGCATTTAATTATGCGTTCTCATTTAGATAATTATTATTAATAACATACTTAAACAATCATACACACTTATATATATATATATGCATCAACAGATATATTCGCTTATTCTTGATGAGTTCCTATGGAAAGTTTTTGGCTTTGCCAATTTTATTAGAATGTAATTAATTTATATCTCTGCTTTACGTCTCTATATCAATAGAAAAAAAAGTTAGGAACTAAATTCAGTAATTATAAAATAAGCTATTAAATTAGAAAACGGTATTTTAATCTTGAGTGAAACACATATACTCCTAACCATACAAATATACAAATAAGGCACTACAAACATAGAAAAATGAACAAAAATAAAAAATAACACCTATAAATGTAAAACATTACATATTATAGACAAATTTCCAACAGCAAGTAAAAAAAAATCGGAAATTTATAACAAATACCAAAATTATCAGTAGAATTTATAAAGAAATTGAAAAATCCAAATGTCGAAGAAAAGAAAAAGATTGGTATATACATGTCAAAATTTTAACATGCTGTAGACTGTTAAATGTAGGCTTATTCCAGAACTAATAGCTAAAATGTCATCATAAATATTTTATTATAAAGAAAACAGTTATATCAAAAGATATAACAGAACAGATATCAACAAAAGTCAAACTCTCTATAAAATCCTTTTAAATGGAAATGATTGTGATTGTTTATTAACGTTACACTGAGAAGCTATAAGAAGGCAATTGGCAACGGATCTTGTAAATTTGAGCCTTGGTTAAATGAAAAGAATGATACATAGTTGGTATTTCCCTCTTCAAATTTCCACACCATGCCATGGGTAGGACTTGGGACTTCGACAGATTTAACGTACATCTTTAGTGGTATACTGACACGAATCCACGACTCTACTAAACCCACCTGCTACGATTCCACGACCCTCATCCCTTACTAAGAAAATGAACTAGCAGTTCATGAAGATCTAAAAGATTTATTAAATTTAAATAAAAAAGAAACAAAATTATATTTATACAATAATACTTAAAAAAGATGCACAATATAAAATAAATAAGAAATTTTTATATGAGCAGAGAAAAAGTAAAAAAAAAGAGCAAAAATTACTGATTTAATTTCCTCGCTACACACACTCACACACACAGCAAAAAAGATGTTACTATTACCTAGGTAAACAAATCTTTGTAACTGACTTAAATATTCATAATATGAATGTACAATTGTTTTGATTTAAGAGATAATTTAATTTCTTCGTATCATTTTCACACATTTAATCTTAAAAACAAGTTGAACATTTTAGAAAATGTAACGTTTTGGTATAATTTTGTTATAAAATGAGAATAAGATAACAAAGTTTATGTTTTATAAATGATTGCTACAATGTTAAAAGAGTTATAACTGCAATTTTTATTTAATAAACTTATTTTTAAATAAATTTTGTAAAGAGATTCAATTCTTAAATCTTAAATTATATTGAATGAAATACAATCAGTTGCTACTGATGACAACACTTTCTTCTACAAGCTCTTACTGGATACAACCTTAAAGTAATCTCAGGGAAGAAGTAAAATTTAAACCAGGTCAAGAGCGGAAAGTTTTTAAAGGAACAAAGAAATAGCAAATAAATTTGTGAATGAGAAATACTTTTTTACTACGAATGTAATTTTTAAAAAAAATTGCTTGAAAAACTCAAATATCCAGAAAAAGTGATATTTTTGTCTTCATTTTAAAAAATGTAAGCCAGATTAGATTGCTTTCAGAACACGCAGATTTTTTTTTTTCCTTTCAAATAAAAGTTTTATCAGAGAAACACTAGAATATCATTTAATTCCTGCTTGATAGAATTTAATGAGTTCTACGAAATGAAGAAATACGCTTTTAAGATTAATTACGTTTGAGACCCTTTTTATATGTAATTTGTATTAAATGAGAAGACATGGAAAATGCGACAATTCCCTAGCGAGCTGCAGGGTAATGTTCAACATTAAGTTAATAACAGTAACCCCGTTTGTGTTGGGATAAAAAATTAACTGAAAACATTTTGCAAAGCCTTTGATTTTATTTTTAACATAATCTAAAAAGAAGGTTAATAAGTTAATTTTGTTTCAGAAAAAAATATACATTTTACCGTTATATTACAAAATTAATTTCGGTCTTTCCCTATTCTAATATAAAAGCTATTACGAAAGGAAGATTGCTTTTTCAGATCTGATCTTTTCTTATTAAATCCTGAGTTTATTTAGAAAAACTGTAAATAAAATGTGATTTAAATTAATTACATATTTTGTATGGTTTTGCTTATTCAGTGATTCTTATCATTACTTATCTAACATGGAAATTTCTTTACTTCATTATTGTTGTGACACTGCACTATACTTTAATTTTATAGCTTCAAAATCAATGAATTTTGATAATATATTAGAATTTAAATTATGAAGTAAATAGTTGCTTTATTTATTCTTAGCATAGTCTGTATTTGTGATAATATTCAATGGATTAAGTATTGTATCAATCAATTTCTTTCGAGTTTTCAATTCTATAAATGAATCAAATTACAAAGAAGTAAATAGCTTCAGTTTTAATGCTCTTTAAGAAATATTCATGATTGAAAATTTGTGGATTTGTGAATTTCTACTGAAAAATAAAATAATCTAGTATATTTCATTTGATTAAATACTTATGCGTAGACGACCTCAAAATAATAATTATTATTATTGCAATCATCCCCTATAGTTTGTGAATAGCATTAAAATTGGATTTTGATTTTCACCTCAAGAGATTAAAATTATAGTTTTTTTCGTTATAATGCTTTCCAAATTAAATTGAAAAGCATATGGTATAAAATTGAAATTACAAGCATCATTTCTCGATTAGCGCTTTTTTAAATATTAGATGTATTAATTGCAAAAATTTGTATACTAAAATATTTATAAATATCTCTCAAGCAGTTGCGATATTATTTTAAGCCAATAGTTATTGAGTTGGGTGTTTGAATCATAGTTATGATTTCTTCTAATTTTATAGTTTAAGAATTATGAATAAGTATTATGAAATTTATGGTTTACAAATAAATACAATTTTTCAAATTGCTGAACATGTTTTAATCTTATCAAAGCAGCCTGAAGTATTGCATTTGATGCCCACTTTCCTCAAGCTAATTAATTTTCATTAAATTATGAGCAGAAATTTTTAAGAAAACTCAAAAAATTCGAAATTATTATTATTAGAAATTAAAATATATATTTCAAAAACAATAAACAGAATATATAAAATATATAAAAGTATAAAATATAAAAGTATTTCAGTATAAAATATATGAATGCTTGTTAATAATGTAAATATCTTCATATCAAAATTAATTGTTATATTACATGAGGAAGTAAAAAATTCATACTACACACATACATATAAAAACGCGAATATTCTTTTTCACGAACTAAATATTAAACTGAAATTTTATGGACAAAAAATTACTTTGGAGATTAAACTAGTTTTGATGTAAGATTATATTTGAGAATCTGTGTGCATTAAAAAATAACATTAAAATAAACATAACTTTAGTTATAATAGTTAAAAAGCATGTATTATTTATAATCATATCTTACATTAATATATAAGGCATCTGTTAAAATTCAATACTTTTTGCTTTCAGAATTATATAAAAAAATATTAATGTAGGCAATATATAATTAAAAATTGATTTCAACTTGTTAAAACAATTTTGAAACTAGTTTTAACAAATTTTTTACATAGGAAACAATTATTATATTTATTATAAGCTTAGACCATGCAAACAGTTTTCTGGAAACCCTTTTCTTTTGTGTTTTTGAAGCAAATCTGAGATTCAAAAGTGAAATTCGATTCCAGAAACTCGGTGCTTGAAAGCCAGGAACTATATGTCAAGAAAGAGCATATATTATGTATTCAATAAATGTCTGAAATAAACTTCTATATTAAACATTTAATAAGCCGTTTTTCTAATATTCATATGAGTATCGTTCGTATTAATGCGCATAGTTTCCAACTAAAAGAAATTTCAGTCCTTAAAAAGAGTCAGAAAATTTCTTAGCAAGCAACTACCTTCTTTTTGTCATAATAATACATACAAATATTGTGTACAGGATATATTTCTTAATTTTTGCATCGTTACATAAGTTACACAGACTTAATGTGTTAAGATAAGTTACAAATTAAGACAATTAAAAAAAATGTAAGGTATTTTAAAACACTACTTATTTAAGTTACAAATGTGTTCGTGTAAAAAAATAGAAAGAACAAAGTAGTTTTTAATGTTCACATTCAATGTCTCTATGGTAAATAAAACAGGTGTATTAGTTCTTATATAGTTTGCAATGACTGTCCTATGGCTGCGGTACTCTAGTGGTTATAGTGATTGACTCGCGGCTGGTGGTTTTCTTCCAGTCGTGGACTCAAGCTTGATGCCACTTAAGACCCACCGTATAGCCGGAGCTGATGTACGTTAAATATGTTGAAATTGAAAGTCCTCCCATTGGCTGAGTGTTAATTTGGAGAGAGACTTACCAGCTCAAATGTCGTATTCGTCAATTAGTCGAGGTTCAAATTACGAAGTAACATTTGTATACGGCTATTAAGGTTCAGTCCGATATTCCGATAGACCAAATCTGAGTTTTTATACCAATACCGGTTTATTACTCGCTTCTTAACCTGTCATGGTCCCTTACTTTGTTATTTAAATCGTTTTAATTTTTAAAAAAATACAAATTTATGTTCCTGTGGATCTGTTGGAGATGCTGATCATTTCGTTTTCTCTTGCACTTTTATGACGGATTTTTATTTAAATTGTCCTATTATTAAAACGAAACCTATTTTGGTGAAGTCCATATGTGAAAATCCTTACTTGTATTTCAAGCTTAAATCCTGTATTCTTACGACTCGCAAAATTAACCGACTCGTTTCTTAATTGTTTCAATTTTTTATTACATTTCTTAATGTTTCAATTTTCCTTATTGTGCAGTTATAATTGTATATCCTTTGGAGACCCAACGTCCATTCAATTCGGCATTTTTATTTTACTTGTTGAGAAAGAATTTACAGATTTATATCCTGAAATTAGACACTTCATTTATTATATAGTCCAGTGCTGATATCTATTCAGCAACACATGTAATTATTCTTCTGGATCATAGTTCCACAAGCTTTTGAAAATAGTGGATAAGATAAAACAACAATTGAAGATATTTCAGAAATTTGAATTTAGTTTTATTACACTTTTACAAATTCTTTTGAATTAAAAATAGCTAACATACAATTTTAAATGTATGAATAATGAAATTATATTATAAATTTAATCTTTGATTAATATTTATGATAATAAAATAGATGAACTTCTCTATGTCAAATACAGTGGACATTGGGACTTGATCCCTTAATTATGCTCTCAGAATTGTATAATAAGAAATTTTTTTTTTGGAGAAGAAATACCACAGTCATTTGCGCAAATATCATGTTAAGATCGAAAATAATAAAAAAAAGAAAAATTAAATTATAAACTTTTTTACTTAACGGAATATATATGTAAATGTACTGTTTTATAAGTAGCTATTGAACAAAAGTACAGACACAGAACACCTGATATTAAACTGTAAGTGAGGAAATTAGAATTGTATGATCTAATGTGTATTCGATGCTTTTTTTGTGTATTTTATAATATTCACAGTTTACTTAAAATATCATTGAGTTAAAATAAATTTCATTAACTAAATATATATTTTACTTTTTCATGATATTTTCGAACTAAACTCTAGCATGCATTTCTGAATTATTTAATTGTGTAGCGACTAAATTTCGAACAAATACAGGAAAAGAATAAAAATTAAGTGTTAAAGAAAGAAAATAAATATTTTTCTCTTAATATAGATGTTTGAGCTGAGTTTTGAATATACTAATTTATTTTTGGTTCAATTATTTTTACAGAAATATTTGAAAACTGATGTTATTTAGATGTCAAAAAAGATGCTCAAAAATTCTTCGAAATCATAATTAACAGTGATGTGTCACTCATTGATATTATTGATGAAGATGATTATTATGAGCCTGAGTATAATAAAGTATCTAATAGTGATAAAGTGCCAAACATTATCAACATGGGTGGAATCGATTAAATTGACAGAATGAATAGTTATTTTCGAATTAAAACTCATACTAAAAAGGAATTGTAAACACTATATAGTAATTATATATGAGTTTAGCAAATGGTTGGAGCCTGGTCAGTTCAGAAATCAAATGTAAGTTGTAAATCCATGCAATTTGATTTCAAAATATTAATAGCTGATTTACCTATGAATACTTTTCAGATGACCAATTCAAGGGAGGAAGATGAAGAAATGATCATCACAGGGCCAAATACACGAAAGAGAAAATATGATATAAATGTGACTTCCTCTCAGAATAATAAAAGTAATGAAGTGAAACATTTTTCCAAAATGATGGACATAAAGGATTCTAGTAGATGCAAAAAACAAAGGTTGCTCCAAGAAAATCAAATTAGTTTGTGTTAAATGCAATATGTACTTCTGTTCAACAGTTCAAGATGATGGCTTATTCAGTTTTGCGTATTTATTCCTATTTTACATTCAAACATTTAATTTTCCATTTAATTACATTTTTCTCTTTTTTTTCTGAAAATTTAATTTCCCTAGCGCGTTCTTCCTTAACTTTACTACTTTTTACTTTACTTAACAACTTTACAACTTTTTTTATATTTAAAGATTTTAATATGATGAAAAATACTTCGTGTTCTTTGAATTTATGTAAAAAGATATTAAATAAATATAATTTTACATTTTTATTAAATAGAATTATTTGTCTGTATGTCATTCTCAATTTATTAGAAATTCATGTTTTTACAAGACTAAGACCTAATGTCTATTATAATGGAGTGACCAAAAATAGTACTTTCTCTTAATTTATAAGAAAAATGGATATATTTACTGTTTTGTATTAATTAAATGATTTATCTTAAATTAGAGGGAAATTGCAGAAAGAATATGGTTTTGGGTTTCAAGAGGATATATGTACATATTTTTGTCTAATACTTAATTTTTGTATTGTGTCATTTAACTTATTATACATATTATTTCTGCAAAGAAATTCGTAGGGATAGGAGTACTCTTGCAGAATTCCTATTCGTATTATTTTTTTTGTTCATGTCAAAGATCTTTTGTGCTCTGTAAAGGTATTGTAAGCTTTATTTACTTTTTATTTGAAATTATATAAAATCTTATGTTCTTTTGTAAATAATTGCTGAGTACAGGAGATTGAGTCCCGGGGGAGCAGATGGTAACTCTAAGACCTTTAGATGAGCTCAGTGTCCTTAGGCATTCTGCCAGTAGCTCTCGTATCGATTCTCAGACAGTTCTTCATTTTCTATTCTTGCGCCATATCTTAATCTAATATATTAAAATTTAATCACTGAAATCCAGTTGAAAATAAGTAAGAAGAAACTCAAATACTTTATTAATAATAATGGGAGAATGTCACTGTCTCTCGAAATCTAATCAACACAACAATCCTAGATTATAGTTTAAATATGAAAGTACATTAACTAGCATTGTATATTAACTAGAAGTCTCTTAATTCCTCAAATATAATTAACATACTTCAATCCAAGTTATAAATATCTGTCAATAAGTAGTTATCCTCTATCTGCCTTCATTTATATTTTATTCATATAACTATCATAATTTCTAATTCACTTTCCTTCACTTTCATCACAACATTTAATTTACCTAATCATGCATCATTTTGGTTGAAAATAAATTGTTTTATTTGTACAATTCAAATTATTATAAATCACCCGAGGCTAGTACAGAGAAAATCGCGAATAGCCCAACGGCACAAGATGTGATATTTATATACTATGTTTTTCACGTACAACAAAAATAAACAGAAACAAATCTGTTTCGTTATTAATATTAAGCTCCTTCTGGTCCTTTTTCTATGAACTTGAAAAAGGCCTCATTAATTAATGAAGGCAGATATCGAAATTTCAAAATTCAAACAAATACGATACAATCAAAAGGAAATGTAACAATATTTTAAATAAGAGTATTGAAATCTTTAACATTAGACAGAAAGCATGTGATATGAAGTACAAACTCTTGAATTTCTCAAATGATATAGATTGTATATAAGGCTGTACATCCATTTGAAATTTAAGTGTTTAAAATGATTAAATATTTTTAACAGCCCCTTCATCTTTTAGAAAGTTGTATAATTTGTTCATAAATAATCATAACCAATCAAAATATTGTGTCATTATAGTTTTACACGACATAAAAGTTTTTCGAAGATTAAGAGAAAAAAATGCTCCTCATTTATATCATGGTAAAGACGTATATCGTATATTTGATACTATTTATACAATTAAGTAAGAAGTTGACTCTTTTCAAATGTTATAAAAGGCTTTATAATCTGGAATGGCAAAAACATAGATGAAAACTTTTTTAACAGCATTTAAATAAAAACATATTTGAAGCTAAAAATATGTTCTTTATATATATATATATATATACACTTAGCTCTTTTGTTACAAAAATTAGGATAACATTTTAAATAAATTCTTAAATTTTGATTACGTAATTTCTTTTTAACCTTTATGAAATATTTGTTTAAACTTTATAACATTTTGAAAAATTTCCAATATTTTTTACATCTATTTAAAAAAACATTAAATATTAATAATGGGTTATAAATATTGTTTTGTTTGTAGTTCAAAGCAAACGGGACTTAATTATTATTACTTACAATAAAAACGTAATGCTCGGAAGGGAAATTTGAAAGAGTACAGTACTGCGAATAAGAAAAAAATTCAATACAATTGTATTATTTTAAGAATTTGGATGTAACAATATTTATATATTCTGAAATGAGGAAATGAAAAGAAAAATTACCGGGGAAAATGAGAGTATACTTTATTCTGTAGAACAATGAACATTTTTTTTTTAAAATACGAATGCGAATTACGTTTAGATTAATGTATTAATGTATTCCATTATGTTCCATTTATAAAGAAACCTCCAAAATATTTTTACTTGCTAGTTTAAAAAACATTTTGCATTTTGTGGTGTTATTTTTATACTTAAGAATCTGTTGATGGAAACAAGAAAAGGAAATCTGTGAATATTTCAAAATACTTTTAATAATTTTTTGAAATATGTTATATATACTTTTTAAAATTCTGCATGAGTTTTGTGCATTTCATTTCTGATTTCTTTTCCTATTTTTCTAAAACTATCAAACAGAGACTCCAGATTGTAAACACGTTCATATTTCTGACTATTTTTAGTTCTTAATGACTACATTTCGTGATGCCAACATTATGTATATCATAGTATTGAATGAAATAACAAAAACAAGTTTCACGGCACCTTGATGCGAAAACGAGGGTTACCATGGTGAGATTCATTGTAATGAAGAATTTCAGTGTCATTTGGCTTAGGTGTTTACCGAAAATTGCTTCGCTTATCATACATCAAAAGTGAAATAAGCATACTTCTTAATTTGTAAAGGAGATACATTTAAGTTTAAATCCTATAAAAGGAATTTTGGACTTTTTATTAAAATTATTTTTAGCTAATTTAGTTCTCTGATTATTTTTGGAAGTAGCTTTGAACTGTACAATGCGGAAATAGCTAATATTATCCATGTTATATTAGCATTCCTCACCACATAGAAGATTTCTTTGAAGTATTAAGTTGAAGAATGTTAAAATTAAATACTTCACCAAATTATACAAATATTCCTATACAGCCAGTTTTTGTTATTTAATTTTATATATTAAGTGCTTACATATTACATGCGCATTCGTAGGGAATTTCAAAGGCATTATGATATTTCTCATTTATGCTTTATTAAGAAATTGATATCTGTGACTGAGATAAACACGTAAGTCTACAATTTGTGTGCAAATTAATAAATATTCAATAAAATAAACCAGAGGTTTTCAGTCTGGGTTCCGTAGAACTTTGATATGGGTCCCACCAAAAGGACACTATTTGCTTAATCAAAGCGCCAAAAATTTAATAAAATTTTAGTTTTTATAAAAGATAGCATTTTTAAAGGAAGTTATCTAGTAAAAATAAATAAAAATAAATTATGTAATTTTAATAAAATTATGTATTACAAGGTATGGTTAAACGAACTTAAGAGAATCAGCTTCCGAAAACGATAATCAATGGTTCATCATACAAATATATTATACAGTTACAATAAGTGAAAATGAAATTCTAATCTTTCAAGGGGATATCGGGCAATGTAAGAAATATTAGTTTTTCTCGAAATATAGATGTCTTCATAGACAGAAATGAAATAATCCGATATGTGATTAAATATATTGAAACAATATTTGTTAATATTTTGCTAAAAGCTCATTAAGAATCAACTTGCAATCATAAACATTCTTACAACAGTCAAGTAGAAAAATAAATTGTTAAATATTTTACATTATTAAAGTTGATTAATAACTGTATTATTGTGTATTTTCTTAAAATTTTTGAAATTTAGTTTCTTGATTGTATATAAATGATGCACTTAGAAACAACATGAATGGCCATGGTAGCTTAGTGGGCACAGTTATGAATTAGCAAAATGTGTTGTTTTCTTCGAGTCCAGGGTTCGATCTCTGATGTCATTGAAGACGTATCATGTAGCGGGGCTGATACTTACTCAATCAGTTGAGATCCTAATCATTTTTGTCGAAGGCATGATATAGAAATTTCGAAAAGGAGGTGTCAGATCAAATGTTGTCCTCTTTATTTGATCGAGGTTGGGAATTACGAGATGTATGAACATTATATTTGTCTTGCTTCTAAGAGAGACTATTGAAAAAAAAAGCAATCGAAAACAATAAACGTTAAAATATAAAAAAGTTTTATGCAAGGTTTTACAAAGAACATATTTAGCCCCACAAGGTGCACTTTTTTAGAATTATTATTAAATTACTCAATTAAATATAATAATTAAAGTAAACGATGAAATATCGAGAAATAGACAATAGGAATTCTTTTCGATATTAAAATTAAAGGAAACGATAAATTATTAAATTGAATATATTTAAGCTAAATGTAATTGAAATTGAAGCAAAAAATAAATTATGAAATTTAATAATGTATCAGATACATGTAATTAACATTCAAGCACACCATAAATTATTAAATTGAATATATTTAAGCAAAATGTAATTGGAATGCAGGTAAACTATAAAAAATTGAAAAGTGATCCACCTAAGACAACAGCCCCTTAGGTGGTTAATAATAGTAAATCAATATTAAAATCATTTGACACCAAAACATTCCAAGAAGGAAGCCAAACCAAAAAGACGTAGTTTGAAATTCTTAAGGGAAAAAAAAGAAAAATGTCTCACAATGTCTCACAATTCACTGCACTCGTAGCCGTGGTAGTTTAATGGTCATGATTCAAAACTGGTGGTTCAAAATTACAAGATGTTCAAAATTACGAGGTCCATGGCCAATAGCCCTCGTGATGCTTTCAGTGCGACTTTAATAAAATCTAACTAAGCCACCGCATTAATTTCTGAATAATGTTATTTATTTTCAGTCATATCTTGAATTCAATTTACATATGATTTAAGGTAAGAGATAAATCAATAAGTAAATAAAATACTTAATTTTTATATTTGTTTCCCTTCAATGCAGTAAAAAAATTATGGGAAATTTATTACGACATAATTTTGTAAATTGAGTTCATTAGTGGTGAAAGCAGGTTTGAATCATATATTGCATATATTTTATTTCAATCGGTAACGGTAACGGCTAAAATTACGAGGTACCTGTTTTAAAATTAAAAACATACCCTCTCATCAGAATTACTATTAAAAAGTTAAAGTGCATCATTTAATAAAATTTTAGCTTAATTGTAATCAACTATAATAATTGTGATCAAGGCAACAAGCGCCTGCTAAGAAGCATATATAGCAATGGGCGGAGAGAGCGTTAGGGGGTGGGACTTCAGTTCGAAGGCGAAAACGACTTCGAGAAAGCTGTCGTCCGCGGGCTTTTGAGAGGTTGTAACTAGATAAAAATAAAGTTAAAATTAAAATGAAATAAATAGAAATGCCGTACCGAAACCAATTTAAAGAAAAATGCAATTTAAAAGTTTGAGGGAAAATTTGAACGCGAGGAGATTGAGTTTGAAAAAAGAGAATTAACATGAATTGAGCTATGCGCCACTTTTATTTCAATCCAATAAAAAATTAAGGATAAATTTATTATGAAATATTTTGAAAAATTAAGTTCCTTAGTGGTGAAAGCAGACAAAAAAAATACACGCAAAAACAAGATAAATTTTAAAATATCTTCTACATTTTCAAATTAACTAAAACAATAGTCCCTTAGGTAGTTAATAGAATAAAAATGATAGTATTAATTATTGTTGCAAGAATGATTTAAAATTATGCGCAGCGGCTTTGGCAATGTATGTATCATATAAGCATATGTATATTTCAAATAATGATTTTAAATTAAACTTTGTATTTTAATAACAAATTTTTAGTAAGAAATTTTTAATCGGATGCAGTACATTCACTCAACTGATTGCAAGAATATAACTACTTCTAATGAAGCCTGTGTAAAGGGTTCACTTTTTCTAGATTGCTGCTGATGATGGTGGTTAAGTTCAGATCAATTCGAGTTATTCTTAACCCCAAGAAATTTGACAATTGTAGCTTGTTTCGATATTGGGTTTTAATTCCAACCATTGACGAAAATTTAAATTTTTCAATGTAGAAAAATGTAAAAGTGAGTAATAACTTCAAATCTTCAATAGAAAAAGTTAAAAAAGTTTGTTGAGCTAATTTATCTCAATTTACTCCGATGAAAATTCAGTTTTAGCCTCAGGTATATAAGTTCCTTACTAACTTTCGACAATATGCCAATTGCTTTGGATGGGATCCGTAATCTAGTTTTTTGTACAGTGTTTTTACATTTGCAGTAAAATAATTAATTTTTTTTTATTAAAATATTTAAATATTTTGAGATAGTGGTAATTATATCATCTAAAACTTTCACATTATATTCTATTATAAATATTTCAAATGTTTTAAAACTCTTTCAATAATCTTTTCCCATATAAAAGCTGTTTAATGATGAAGCCTCGAATTTTGTCACATACTACAAATATATCTGTATCTCCCATGATAAGTAAATATTTATTAAATTTATTAAGTAGAATGATCATGTCTGATAATTACGACAGTTTCAATATAAATTTCAAATAGCGTAAAAATTTTGGTAATTCGTTTCTATCGACCAAAAATAGAGTGATTTTATTATAAATCTGGTTAGCTCTTTCTTTCTCGAGAGCCAATGATATTCTAAATGCAGAAGAAAAGATTTGTGGTTGCCTTCAGTCTCTTCACAAATCTTTAAAATCATTGTCGTTGGAATGATATTTGTTTTAATAAATTCATTATTTTATCAGTAATTTTCAAATCTGACATAGAATTTGATATCAATGCTTCCTTGGGAATGTTATTGTGAGTCCAAGATATTATTAATGCTATTCTGATACATTTTGACTAACTGTAAACACTTGAGTCTCAACATTGCTTTTATTTACACCATATATCATAATTACACAAAATATCATACCTTCATGAAATTTGTGATTACATATATAACACAGGAAAATAAGCAGCTGGAACAAACCTTACACACCAGTAAATTCATCCAGTTGTCACTAGAAAAACTTACTTTCAGTAACTCGTTAGACCAACTGATCTTCTGTTCATTGGAATAATTCATTATTTTTGAAAACTATTGTTTCATTTGAAAATGATATTGTTACTACTTTCTTTAAGCTCTTTTCACCGAACATAACGTCTACATCTGTTATCGTTGGTAGAACCAATTGAGTGAAGATTATCGGTTTTTATTAAATTGATAATTAACCTGACATGAAGCATACGTAGCGTCTTCAGAGATCTTGATGAAATAAAAAAAATTGCTTTCGACATTTTTACCACATCCAGAATTCTTTTGAGAAAGTGCTAGAGATTTATTTTTTTAAAATTGGAATGCTCTATTTCCATATATCGTCGTTATTTACTTGGACGCGTGCTTTTTTAAAGTATTTCTGCTCATTCATTTATGAGATAATCTTCATCTACATTCCACGAAACCTTTAATCCTAGGTATTTAGCATCATATTTCTCTACCATTTTTCTTCGTTTCGATCTCCTTGAATTTGAAGTTGAAGATTATCTTTCGTATGGAGTTGTAAACTTCTTTATTAATAACTTATACATAATACTGATGCGATAAAATATATGAGATGAAGAAAAGTAAAAAACTGCGATTCTGTCTAAAACAAATATAATATAAAAATTCTCCAAAAACTTCAGAATTGCGTGATCCGATCATTTATTGATTCGCCTCTTTACTTTCCGATGACAACTCTCCAAAAAGAACTGAAAGGTGATTAAGTAGAACTCTACGGAGGTTTGTTTTAGTTATAAAGTATTTACAAAACCATACTTTTTATAAAAAAAGACGTATAAGAAATAATATTTTTTTTTAAATTAAAAAGAACAGAAATATAACAAGTACATTAAACACGAATTAAGCAATTAGTGAGTAGTTATCCAATCAGCGAAGGAACTACGTCATTGTTGGTTATATTGAAACATTTACAAAAATATGAAAGATTAAATATACGTTTTTTAAATATACTTTTTTGTATTTTTTAATTTAATTTACTATAAATTTTGCATTTTATTAATACGACAAATTTAAAAAAAAAATCGCATGATTTCTGTTGCTTTCTTCCTTTTATTTGATAACACCATATCAACTGAAAATTGTCGAAAGATCTTACCGATATATTGTTGTTCTTATTACAGTTGTAAATTTTCCTTTTGATATTTTCATCTAAGCAGTTAACTTTAAAATACCCCCTTAAGTTAAGGTTCAGTATTATGAACGCATAATGCGAAGTGTTACGTATTTACTAATTGAGAGCTGAATATCAATGCCTCATAATTTAATAATAGCGTTGCATGAACTTTCTCACATATAATGTTCAAGACACTGCCTAAAATTAATTAACTTCATTTTATGTATTATTCCATTGTTCGGGCTCTTCACAAAGCTAACTGTTGCGTAATATCTTTTTCATTTTATTATTAGTTAAATGTAAACTAGCAATTTCTCTTTACTTTTAGCAATTGATTGTTTATTTACGCCAAGCGTAGAAGCAATATCAGAGCTATTGGAGATAGACCGTAATGTTTAACCCCAATCAAATAACGAGAAAAACACCTGAACTAGCACCTCCCTCATCAAAATTATACTCAACCCCGATTTGACTCGATGCCTAGATTATTTTGATATTAATAAGTCCTGTTAAAGAAGGTCTGTAGTGGAGTCAGGAATCCATAAGACTCGTTAGAAACAACGCTGGTCGAGGATTTAAGACCATAACGACTTCATTAGGCCACAATTGCATAATTTAATTTCAGAGGCTCCTTTTTTCCTTTATTTATTCGGAGTTATTTCATCTCTAACTCTTTAGAATACACAGACCTAATTAACATAAGAATTATATGTTTACATTAAGCATGGGAATTATAAACTTATTTTAAACCTAATAATCTGTATGACTAAAAGTATTATTTCTGAAATATATTAATTGAAATTTATGAAGCGCAACTAAAATAAAAATAATTAATTTCTTTTGAAGGTTTTTGTTACTTTAAATATTGTTGAACTGTTAGATATGTGAATTTTGCTAAATAATTATTGAACTTGTTTTAAATTCTAGGTTCGCGAACACTTACATGATTGAAAAAACAGATTTACTTAAGACTACTTTCCTCGTTAAAATGCACGGAATTACAAAAACAAAGAAAAGTGAGATATATTAATATAATACATTATCTAAATTTAAAATGTATTTTCTCTTCCTTAAGCTGAGTCTAAATGTAGTATATGATTTTTTGATTCCTGTTATTAGAATTGTTATTTCTAATTGACTTTTACAATATATTTTTTTCACGTTTGTTAAGAAAATAACATTTGCCTAGAAGGAAACATTACTTATATTCTAATTTACATCGAAATTCTTTCGTATTGCCCGAAAACGTACATACACTAAAACTCTAACTAATTTGTATGCAAAACTGTTGTGTTGAAAACCTTTTATTTTTGTCGTAAGTAGGGAAATAAACATGAGGGTACCTTCCTCGGCATTCATGGAAGTCCGCATAAATGTTACTGTGAATTTCTTTCAATGTTTGTGAATAGCATTATGACGAAAGACATTATTGTTATTCAAATTATATGCTTTTTGAGGTAATCTTTTTAGAAAGACATTTTTATTTGGACTGGTCCCAAGATTATGTTCAAAGCAAGTAACTTACATGGCTTCTGAAGAAGAATATTGATTTATTATTCATATTTTTATATAACCATTGCAAATGTCCTCACACGTCAATGTAATGCATTGAAATAAAATAAAAGAGTATTTGAAAGCTTAGAATGGAAGGCTGAAAAATCAAATTTTATTTAAAAGTATGTTCCCAAAGAGGGATATATAATTGTTTGTTTACTTTGTGATTGTAAAGTATGTAATACATTTTTTTTTGCTGTTCTCACGTATAATGGTGTAGACTTTCACAGTTATTTCAATGACTGTTTCATAATCTTTGTTTAAATGTTTTATAAAATTATTTTATTTTCTAAATTATGAAAAATGATTTAACACATTTATCCTCAATTTCAAAATGACTGATCATTTTTATGAAAGTTTATTTGCATATAACATTACTGCGTTTATATATTTCAAGGGTTTGTTTTGTAGTATTATTTAAAAATATATCTTAATAAAATGGAACTACTTATATTAATATAACATTCATTTGTTTCTTTATTACTTCTATTTATGTTTTTTTTTTTGCATTGTTATGAAATAAAAGAAAAAACTGAGTATTAATAAATTAAATAATTTTTCAAAATACCAAAACATAGACTAATTAATTTTCAAATTCATTTCTTAATTAAATATTCTGTTTATAATTAATATTTAACTCAAATTGTGCAATGTCTAAAGATTCAAAATAATTTTTTTTCACCTGAAAACAAAACCTGAGAATTTTATTAAAACAACAAGATTTAAGAGTAAAGTTTCTAAAACTGCAGCAAACAATCATTTCCTCACCTTAAGAAAACAAAGTTTGAGTTTAACATTAAAAAATTTTATTAATCAAAACTATTATAGTTCTTAAAATCTGGTAAGAATGCTGCAAATATCCTTTACTGGATACAAGAGTAGTATAAAAACAAAGAAGAATTTATTACACCCCAAATAAAAGTAATTATCCTTCGCTTAATCATTCAGCAATGGAAATAGCGGCATGAAAATGTAAGCATAAGATGGATGGTGAGAAAAGAGGCAAGCCATTTTTACTGATCTCAATAGGAGGGAAAGATACTGCAATCAAGATGCATCAAGACTCCTAAAATAACAGGATAATCATTCATTTAAAAAAATCAATAATCTCATTTGAATTTTAACTCTTCTGAAAAATAAATTCAATTTAATAGCCTAATTTGCATGGTTTTCTTTACGTCACTAAGGATGGGCTCAATTATTCGTCTTCTTTTTTCCTTTATTGAAAACGTAAACTTAACTATTTTAATCCCACTATTAGGTTTTGTAATCCGAATTGGATAATTTTTAATACACCCGGTTAGGAATTTCTCAGTCAGGACTCTATAGTCATATCCCAGTTTTTGAGCAGAGTTTACTAGACCTTAATTACAAAATCATACGTACGATGAAAGGGAAAACAAAAAAACTGGAATTTTATTAATTCAATCGAACAAAAAAGAAATTGAGAAGTATGTTTCGAGATGTGTGTGCTACTCTTCGCTTCAGTAATGGATAATACACTGATGATGATCCTAATTTATCCTTTATTCAGGAAAATAATATTTAAAAATGAAGGATATCTTAAATACACAAAAGTATAATGGTTAATTTGAAATATATATATATATATGTGTGTGTGTGTATGTTATAAAGTAATATGCTAAATGCAATGGTTAGATACATGATGCTAATAAGACAATGCATTTCAGTCCCCAGCCAAAAATATTTTAAATTATTTTACATCCATTTGGAGTTTTTTTTCCTTTAAATTTTGATTTGTTTCCTCATTTTGACATGGGAGTCTTAGATTTTCTTGATTTACAAATTGTAATTTCTATATTGTATGTATATTTCTATTTCTATATTGACTTTGTATATTTTTTATTAATATAATAACAGTATATTTTTAAATTCACTTATATTAATTTTACATTTTAAACATAGGTTAATTTATTTTTGATTGAGTTGGTAATTTACGAGTATTTTATTTCCTTACAAACGTGTTTATTGCATATTTTTTGTGTAACTCTTCAAAACTGTAAGTATTCGGTTCAATACTTTGAAAAGAATGGGTATCATTTATAAATTCTGTTAATTTCGCCCACGTTATACGCCGGGGCAGTGCATCTTATATATATATATAGCGCGTGCGCTGATGCAGAAGTGCTGCGCGCATGCACCAGTATGACCGTCAGCTATTTAATGCGATACACATCATTGTTCATAAAAAGAGTGAGCTATTATTGTTCAGCATAAAAATTAAAACTGGCAATAGAACTAACTGCTGTGTGAGAATTTCTGTGGAAACTTTGGAAAACCGCTCTAAACTTATAATTTATTGAAAGAAGTGTGAATGTTTGTCTGTACCGTGGCTGGTGGCTCAAAAACCTTCAGATTGCAAAAGAAAGAGGCGTTGAGGAAATTGATTCTAGGGTCATCATCCTTGGCAAGGGATATGTATCTTAACAATCAGTATTCTGATTCGATTTGACAAAACAGTTAACATTCACGTTCCATTGAGACTTTGAATTAAGAAGAATACATACAGCAAATTTGACATAGTAATTTTAACATACGAAAAAGTACGTACCAAAGGCGGTCAAATTCACGTTTGAACTTAAAACT
>BMAW01038947.1:159735-174943 GCA_019974015.1 Nephila pilipes
ATATTCAGGGTCGAATATTAACAGTACGTATGAATGCCTCAGGAGCTGTGACTGTGGAAGGGGTATAATTGTGAAATGTTGTTGGCGATCTGTGTGTGCGTACCCTTCACAACATTCGCGTTGTTTCTAGCAAGAGTTATGTAAAAATTATAAAGTATATCAGGTAAAATGAGTAGTCACGAACATTGAGATTACTGAATGATATGGAGAATTGTCGGTAAGTTAGAGGCAAGCCAATCTCAAGTGCTGATGGTTACAGAGTTAAATGTAATTACCAGTGTCTTCTGCTATTTGTGTACATAGTTTCAGGACATTGGATCTATAGCGAGAAAACTTTACCAGGTCGAATAAGATCCACAGAGGCGAATGAGGATGGTTAAGTGATTATTTCATTGTCTTGACTCGGGACTGCTTCAGTTTTATAACTCTCATGTGAGCTTCGTATTACTTTACTAGAACTCGAAATTCACGATCTACAATTACATAAAGGCATAATGAGAGATTGCTGCATGCCAAAAGATTTGTTGTTTGCCACCAGCACTGTATCATACATAAGAGTGAGTTTAGCAGGGTGCAAACAATATGCGCTTTGAAACAGACTTCAGATAAGGACAGTGATTTTTTGAAGATAAATAGAGATTCAGTCTGGATACTGATTCTAGGCGTACTTGCATCTGGAGACAGCCTGAAATCAGAAAAATTGATCATTATGGTGGTGGAGACGTAATGGTTTAGCAGGAATTATGCAAGACAGCCTCATACACCTGAATGTGTTTGACTGATATGATGTAAAGAGAAAAGATCTTCATATCATATGTTCAAATTTTCAGGGTCGCAATTGTACCTGGAGTCATATAAATGGACAAGAATTTACATTCACTTATTACTCAATTGGTCTATTAATATCTCGAAAATGAGGATATTTGTCACATGGATTGCTGAACCATATCCTTTAACCGTAACTCTAAATAGTCTGTCTAGGATGCTCTTTATAGCGATATTTCCGCTTGCCATTCCTTTCCGAAAATTAGCCTGGAACTATTAAACGCCCTGCCACATGAGTGGGACTTATTGCCTGCCTTAGGGACTTTTCAACTGCCTTCTATTCAATATACCATCCCGGTGTGCGACATGTCTGTCTGTGAGAAGGAATCATACTTCATATTAGTTTCATTTTCGGTTTGATATTTCTAGTGGGCTTAAGATATCGCTGCATTTATTTATACTCATAACACTTGTTACTTGTAAATGATGAATTTTGAATGGTAGATACACTCTGTAATAATAAAGAAAAAACGACGCACCAAGAAGGAGTTGCCGGATTGTAATGAAATTTCATATGCAAACACATTTGGACATGCAAATTGTTAAAATTTGGTGTCCAATCAAAAATAGTAGCTACAATGCATTGGAACTGCGCACTCAGCAGATGTAAATAAGAAGAGATTCTCAATCTGATGGTCGAATTTTCTCTTGCTTTGCGATTTAGGATACCTTTCAACGACTGAAAAAGGCCTTGTTAAGGTTTCGATCTCATTACGAGAAACTGTCAGAGTTTAAAAGATATCGTATCATTGGATTGAAAGAGACAAGTTGGGCAAATTGGAGAATCACTTGTCATATGGGTCGAAGTGATGCGACGATTAGAAGATGCTGGTAAGAAGGGGCGGACATTGGTAGATTTCAGCCGTCATGATGATAACAGTCGACATAGGACTACAACAGATCGGTTGGGCAGAGTGACTGTCAGATCATCTATCACAGTGTCAGATTCATAGTTATCAACCAACAGACGTGCGACCCGCACACGAGTGTCCACCAAGACCATTCACAGACTGCTGATAGAACGAAATCTACCCTCGTACCGACCGATACTCCACCTGCCACTTACGCCTGCACACTGTCGAGCCAGATTATAGTGGTGCTTGGCTCAATCAGGTTGGAAGGATGCTGATTGGGACGTATAGTATTTAGCGATGAGTCCTGCTTCCCTCTGTGTTCTGATGATCATCGAAGACGTGTCTGCTTTCGTGTCCGATCCTGCTTTCACTATTGCAAGCCACACAAACCCTCAAACAGGAGTTATGGTTTTGTGGTGCCATTTCCCTTTATAGCTGGATCCCTTTGGTCGTTATTAAAGGCACACTTACAGCGCAGTTGTACCTTAATGATATTTTCAGAACTGTTTTGCTACCGTCCCTTTTGCAGTACCCTGGCCTTATTTTTGAGTAATAATTCCAGACCACATACGGCACGAGTTGCTATGAACTGTCTTACAGCTTGTCACACACTTCATTTGCCAGCTAGATTCTTTCTCCTATAGTTGATGTCTTGGATATTATGGAAGGTGACCGCATATACCAGGGAATGTTGATGACCTAGCCTGACAATGTGAGCATATCTGACAAGAAGTAACGCAGAAGACCGTCAGGGAGCTTTATCAGTCTATGCAGCTTCCATTCAGGCTAGAGGTGGGTCAACACTTTATTGAGCTCATTATTTTTTAACTATGTAACTCTGAAATAGATCTTTGAATAATTCTGAAATTTTAATCTTTTTCCATTTTGTTCATAATTTTCCTCTTCGCCAATTTTTGTCTCCATCGGACAACTCATTCTTTGTGCGTCGTTTTTTTTGTTGTGGAGTATATATATATATATATATATATATATATATATATATATATATGTATAACTGCGTGAGTGTGTAAGGAATACTATTTCTTGTATAGTGTATATCGAGTAGCGTAGTCTTCTAAAAAGAGCATTAGGAAATGGGCAGGCATATAACAAGCTATAATCAACCATAAATATTAGAACAATTTGTATCATTTGGTTCTAAATACATGAAAAATTATTGAAAAATTGTTAAAGAAATTATTTTAATTTTAGTTTTGAGAAATTAAGTTGTCTCCAGGAGGAAACATTTGGACGAAGTCACGTCATCATGTTAATTTAAAATCTTTCTTTGACTCTAATTTAATTAGTATTCATAATAATTAGTATAATGAACATAATGTAAAATGAGCATAATATAAAATTTGAACCACAAAGTACTCCTGTCCAAACTGTTTGCAGAAGAATCCTAATTTCCAAAATTTATCTCATATTAATTTGTTTTCTCTCTCTCTTTATCTTATACTATTAAATAATTTCTCAATTTTAAGTTTATTCTTATTGAAACTTGTGATTTCTAAGAAATGTCTGCGAGTGCAGGAGTTATACTTTTTTTTTCTGACTAATATATTCGTATTCTGGGAAATGTTTAACAAGACATAATTACAGTGATCAATAGGAACTGTTTCATTTCATTTCATGACAGATAGATTCTTTTCTGTATCCCTTAAATTTCTACACTTGATGAATTCGGTAGGGAATTAAAGACTATCATTCAGAGCTGAAATGTATATCATAATTATTATCGTTTCAAACTGAGTAATTTTGATAGCCATTGACCCAATGTCTCCTGCAGGCGACACTGAAATAACAGCGTTTTAAATCAGAAGTAAGAAGTTTTGAATGAGAAATTAATAATGTTATTTATAAACTGCAAGTTTAAGGAGTTTAACATTGTATTTAATAATTTTTTATTTTATAACTAATAAAAAATATGAACATTTAGCGATGCGCAAGCTTATAATTTTCTTTCTCTCGGAAAACACCATTTTCAATTTACCATAAATAGGCTACGAATGAAAAATGTCAGCTAAAAATAATTTTTTTAGAAGTACCATCTATTTATAAGAAAATTAACTTATTATAAATACCAATGCCGCCTTTTATTTAACTTGGCGGCATTTTTTGAAAGTGTTGTTTAGTGTTTCCTACAAACGACGCTGTGACTGAGGAGGTTATTGCGATCTTTGTCAGAATGTCAGACTTATGTAAACTTTCTTTTAAATGCTATAAGGTTGAGGTGAAGTAAATATGTTCCATATTATTAGCTTTATTTTTCTAGTCAATTACTCATAGACGCACTTCCATTTTCTCTCTCTTTATATACATAATTTCCTTGTGCTAAATTATGTATTCGAAAGAAATTTACTTAACGTTATACTTTTGTGAAATTCATTGAAAAAAAAATATATATGGCTGAAATCTCAAAATAAGAACGCTTACAAACACATACGTATTATGAAGCATTTAATTTTCAACGATTATTTTTCTCACAGCATACTCACTTGGTTTTGTCATAAGATAAAAAAATTTTGTTGTCTAAATAGACGTGCATATAGGAATACTAAGGACAAAAATATTTCAGTTTGATAGATACTGGGCTTCGGTTCTACTTGGAAGGAACAAGGGAATATTTTTGTCACGAATTGCAATAATAAATAAATTACATTTGGATCGAAAGATATGAAATTAATTCTTTCCACAAGGCCACATAAATGGTACTGGCACTGTATAAACCCACATATACACATTAACTTTGTACACATGTAACGAAATCAGTATCAATGTTATTTCAGAGAAAATATGCATAGAATGTTTTCATTATTTTAAAAAATATGTTACTCAAAATAATTTCAAATAGTTTAGTAATTCATTGTCGATTATGGAATACAATTTTCAGAGTCTTGGGAAAATATTTTGCAAATTATTTATTATTAATCATCTCTTATGAATTTTTGTTGTTTCATCTAGTTCTACTTTCTATTATTACATTTCCTATATTTAAGAGAGAGAAATATATTGATTTCGTGTTAAAATTATAAGATAATAAATGAATCAAAATTAATAATATATTTTTTGTAAATGTTACCATAAAACAAATTTTCTTTTGATATATTTAATGAAACACTGTATTAATTTAGTTACACTTTCCTGTAAATTTTATTGTGAAGGAAATGTTTTCTTATATTTTGAGTTTTTGTTTTTCTCTTTTATTCATATTTTCTTTTGAAATTTAAAATTTTTGCGTTACTTTTTGTAATAATACACTTTTATGATAAAAAAAATCTCTTTTATTATTCTTTTGTACTATTTATTTCATTTTATACCATTTGCATTCATTATAAATTAAAACTAGTAACCGAAAATATTTACTTTTAGATTTGTTTCTCTTTTCGAAAAATATTTAATTATAGATATAATTATTTGGTTTGCTAAATGTGTTTGTATTTAAGAAATTAGTAGTGTAATAGAAGTTTATTTCAAAATTAGTTATTTTTTACTCGCCTTTTCTGTTATTACTCGTCAGGATACTACATGAAACAATACCTATCTCAGTTATAGTAGAAATTGTTCACTGCCCAGTTATAAATTCCATATAAGAAGAGGTTCAAATAAAGATGCATATTTCATAAAATGTTTTCAGGACTTTTAGTTCTGTTACCCAAAAGTCATAACTATAAATATACCTCTTAAAACCATTTATGTACACAAAGGTACAAAGGAACAGTTTCTGAACTACTGCTAGATTCTAAGAGCTCTTTCTTGTAGTGCACATTTTTTATCTAATAATTTATAGTAAGGTAATGTTAATAACATTTTCAACAAATTCTAGAATCCAGCCATGCTTTTTGGCCTTAAAAAATATTTACTGACAAGCTTTCATATGCATGATTATTTTGCGACTGTACGTAAGTAAAAAAAGACAGAGGAAAAAAAAACCCAGATCTATCATAAAATATTGCTGGACCACATAAAAATATTTTTAATATATTTTGAAAAACTGTTATTATTTTTGAACATGAAATAACTTCAACAAATGAAGAATGCTGAAGCTTGTAAATATATATATATATATATATATATATATATATATATATATATATATAAATGGCTTAAAGAAAAAAACATTTATTCTGATAAAACCAAAGTGGAATCGGTTATTTGCTCCAAAAACTGTTCTAATGTTTTCTACTTGTGAAAATGATATTATCCTTATAAAATGGAATTTTTTTTACTATAAAGTTGTTTCTAGAATTCTGAATGGCACAATTCATGAATGAAGTGTTGTCAAAATTCCAACAAATGCATCATTACTGATTAGCTGCTTGAACAAATTCACAGATGATGCATTTTTTTTTGCTAGTAAACAAAGAATACATAGATTGCTGGTAGCTAGAATTTTTGATCAATTATGAATTCCATTCGAGATTTTAAATTCTTTATCAGAATATTTTAGGGTTCATTGTTATTCTATCATTGTGTTCAAAGCAAATAATCATAAATGGCGGAGTACAAACTATTTATAAATTTATGTTAATACTAATTGAAATCGTCAAAAAATTCAGGATGATCTAGTTTCATAAAAATAAATATGTTTGTAACTATAATTAGATCCGAATAAATTCTGATTAAATTCCAATACCTTTTAGATACATTGACACTTATTCTAGTTTTTTAACCTGTAATGGAGGAAGTGCAGTTACATATATTCTATTAGTATCTATTCTACTATTCTGTTCTTTTTATTTTTTCACGGTTGATTTAGTTCCTCCGATACCTTTATCTTTTATTACTTTTTCTCTTTTATGATAGCAGTCTGAATTACTTCTCTTCCCTTGTAACGACACGGATTTTGAACAAGCGTAAAATATTTCTGGAAGATTTATGGTTAAGAAATAATTGTCATATATGTTCGTCTGAATTCTTGATGTGCACTTACCCATGATAAAGCTTTCTTGACGAAATTGTTACTAATTTTGAGGACAAAAATAATTGTCAAATACTTTTCTGTTGAAAAATTCTCGCTTTACGAAGGTGGAGTTTTCTGAATATTCAACAAGAAAAAATACCAAACAAGAGAATTTATATATATATTTAATATTTACACAGTTTTTTTTACTCAAATATTTTTTTTCATATTATTCAAATACAAATCGTCATTCATCTAACAATTATGATGACCTGAGTGTTTTTGCAAAGGATAGAAAAAGTAATACTATTAACATCACTACTTGAATTTCTCAGCATTTTCTTGGTTCATTTACATTTTACAACAAAAGAAATATATGCTGACAAACAGCATTTTTAAATTCCCAATTTCGTTTACAATTATTAACTGTTCAAAATATTTATAGTGTACTATATTCCCATTGATATATTATTTGGTAGCTAAAATGGATATAGATCATAAATTAATGCCTATGTTAAAAATAATAAGGCCGTGTGATTTTAGGAAATATTTAAATTAAAAAGGATTTATTTAACATTAGTAAATATACTCCATTACGTTTTCAGAAATTACCTAGCATTACTGAATACATAATTAATTAACATTTTAGTAAGACCCAGAACCTTCATGTGTACTAATATTATTTGCAGCATGCTGTCTTTTACCTGAAAAGTGAATTATAGATTTAATATGAGTAATTCTTTTATAAAAATACAAATAAAAATATACTGTAATTATTGAGTGAAAAAGGCAATTTTATAGACAAATTAGTACTTCGTACGTAGTTAATGCCTTATATATATAGGGATATTAATTTAACAGATAAAAAACTAGCAACCACAGAAATTGCCATATTGTTATATTCAATGAGGAATCAATTTTCTTAAATTGCTATTGATTATAAAATATATTCCATTACTGATAAAAAATATGATAGTGGATTGAATATTACTAACCTCTATCAGATTCTAAGAATATACAAGTTTGGCAATTAAACTCTCTTGTAATTTAAAAACAGTAACGCCTCAAATAAGAACTATACTTCTATTCGTCACATATTTTAAGACTTGGAATGTTTTGATAATTATCACATAGATTAATATTTCATTCACAAGAACACATAAAACATTTCCTAGAAATGATCTGTCATCTTGACTAATGAGCTCTAATAATCTGTCATTAATATCTCTATCTGAAGCTCTATGATAATTACAAAAATAACAATAGCAAATAAGAAATGCTTTTCTTGCTGTTTGCAGAAAAATAATCCACATCGACAAGAATCTTACTTATTTTGTGACACGTTGTATTACCGCATTAAAAGAAATATTTTAAGCTTTTTGGTAAGAGTCGACAAAAGTAAGTTAATGTTAAAAGGACAAGTCTATTGTTCTAGGTATTATGTTGATTAATTAGAATTGATTTTCTTAGAAGATTATACAATATGTCAACCAATGCGATCAATTTTTGAAAAAAAAATTAATAAAAACTCTTAGAATGTTTTCAAAGTCTTCTTTGTAAATGTTTTTGATCATTTTATATGTATAAAACCTTATTGACACTGTTATAACAATATATTTTCTTAAACATTGTAAAATCCCTTTTTGAGGAATATTTTTACTTTTATTATTGGAGGTTTTTAGATTATGATATTGATAGAATATTTTTATCCGTACATATTTTGGATATATTTAATGTATTTTTCACAAACGTTTTGTTACGTAACTCTTTTTTTTCAAATTATAGATAAAAAGAAATGATTGAAAAGTTGCGTTTATTAGGCATTTTTCTTTCAGAGGAATACGTATTTCAAATTTTTAGAGGTAAGTGAATTGAAAGAGGTGTATTCAAAAAATATTTTTTATTACTCTAGATCTAAAAAAATATTAGACCTTAAAATATTTTGTTTAAATTAAGACAAACTGTTGGAAATGAGAAAGAAAACTGTTATTTAAAACAAAAGCATCAAAAATATATTGAAACATTATGTAAATTATATAAAACAAGACGTTTATTCTTACATTCTGCAATTCATATATTCAAACTCAAATAAATTTATATTTAAGAATCAATGCAGGTTAAAATGTCAACATTTGGAAATGGATTTGTAAAGCTTTGAACGCGCGCGAAATTCAATAAATCTATACCATACATTTTAAATAAGGGATTTTCGAATGAATGAAATTAATACAATATTATTTGTTCCTTTTATTATCACTGAAATAAGGATACGTGTGAAATAAGTAAACATCAAATGAAGAAAGGATTTTTATTTTAAATACAAAGTAAATAAAAATGTTTTCATTAATCGATAAAACAAATTAAAAGTTAGTTACAGACAACTAAATCTCTCACTTTAAACCATTGGTTATTACCGTCGTAAATTCTAAGATTAATCAAGCTGTAAAATTTAATTAATTTTTTTTCTGTGAAACGATAATCACTTTTTATAAGTAAATGAACGGGAGGTATTTGCACGAATGGACATTTACTAATGTCTTTTCAGTTTAAGTTCCATTAGCCCCGTTAAACTAAATAAAAAAGCATGTCTGGAAGCACTTTAAAAAGTTTGAAGGGACTTCGAGATAAATATATTTATTCTTACATATTTTCACGCATTAAAAGTTACAGTGCGCTTGTAAGGAAACGGTGAAGTATCCAAAAAGTAAAAGCATTTAAATTAAGCTTTCTTATTCTTGCGTGAGGAATAGCTGTTCTCAAGTTAAAAGGTCAAATAGCAGTCATACATTTTGGTTTGTTGGGCAATTTATTTGTATGCCATCTGCTTCTTTGACAATGTCATTGTGAATCGTTCTGTGAAATGTTTTACGGAAGGTCCCATAATCATTAACTCAAGATTTTGCATTTGCAAGACATATTGACAGTATTTATTCTTAAGAATTTATTGTCAGTTTACTTTTTGCTTCTTATTCATGAATACTTTATTTTAATAGCTTAAGCTCAAGGTTATAAACATCTTTTCGAGTAGTTGTAATGTTTCATTTGCCTCAGTAAAATTCTTATTTATTATTCATCTTCAGAAAATGAAGGAAGTGGGTGTTGTCTCTTTTGAAAAATTAATAGTCATCATATTAATATTCGATAGAATATTTTACATTACGTTATAAATTCATGAAATTCCCAAAAAAGAGTTTTAAATATTTCTTATTTATAAATTGTTCAAATTTTACGATCATAGCCACTAAGAAAATCAGGAACGAAAGAACTTTTCTTGTATTATATAAATTGTACTATTCTTATTAAATTTCAATCTTTTAAAATTTAATATTTAGAACTAAATGAGTGAAGTTAAAAAATTACAATTTTTTAAAATTCCTTTATTCCATAAAACTTTATTTGAATGTTATTATATGTAATTTGAATAGCATCTTCGACATCTGTTTTATATTTTCCGATTGTGCACTTTGCTTTTAAGATAGTTGATAGTCAAAAAAAAAAAAAAAAAAAAAGCAAAACATTTTCTTACGAACTTAATTATTTTTGTTCAAAATTTCCTGTGATTTGCTATTTCCTTTTCCTAGCATTCATTGTTAATATATTCTGACTATAATTAAAATTTCAATATGCAAAACGTAATTTAAATTCCATGCAAATAATATTAAAAATCTATTTCTTATGAGATAAAACATGCATGAATGGTATTGTGTCTAAAAGTACAGAAATATGTTCAATTTTAAGAGTATGTGGTATTTAAATAATTAGCACGTTAACTGCTAATCATTAGATTTAAAAAGTAAATAGACGTAAAGCCATGATTTCCCACAACAAAAGAATGCATGCGCCTTTTTTTTTTTTACAAATTTTTTGTTCTTTAAGTATAAAACGTATTTGCATTTTTAAGATAGAATGTATTTAATTCGTGAATTTTTATACTTGTTGATTTTAATTTTGAAATTAAACACAGTACACGGTGACTGTATTATTAAGAAATAATTTCTTGCAATTGATTGTCTTAATTTATCCTTACTATAAGCTTTTAATATTATGAGCTGTTATTTAACTTTATACATTTTGCATACACTTTTTTCCAAACTCGTATAACATCGATGAAGTTACAATACTATGGTATGTACAAGCAGTGACGGACATATGAGGGGGCTTAGAACGGCGTGATTAACTTCCAATTGATTTGTAATTTTGAACTCACGTATAGATCATTTGACTTCATTTTTAAATTTAAATTTCAAAACCAAAATGAATGAGATTAATGTTGAAAGAAAAAGCTTGTATTAAATACTAAGATACTAAATATGCAGATGTAAAAAAAATAATTACTTGAATTAAAAAAATATTTTTATACTAAAATATATAAATATAATTTTTTAAATATAAAATAATATTGCTATTTAAAATGACATTAATAACATTTTAAATATAAAATAACATTAATAACATTTTAAATATAAAATAACATTTTTTAAATATTACACATAAATTACCATAGCTACTGAAATACAGAACGTTTCGAAACTCATGTGCAAAAATTTAAGGGGCGATAATATAAAAAACTTCTAAACAAGTAATTTTCACCATACAATGCATAGGCGAAAAGCAAATGGTGAACCACTTGACGGCACGGTAATGGAAAGAATAAGGTACGTATAAGTTTACGTATAAGGTATAAGTTTATTTTACATATCGTCATTTCTACTGTGGATTTCAAGAGGAATTTCGACATACAGTAATCAAGAAAAGACCAAACCTCCAGAAATCCTCAGTAGAAATGACGATTTGTAAGAAAACTCAGCACTTTATTCTTCCCGTTACAGTGCTATCTAGTAGTTCACCATTTGCTCTTCGCGTATGCATATTATGGTTAACATTGCTTGTTTAGTTGTTTTCTATCATCTCTTAAATAATTGCCCATGAGTTTCGAAACACCTTGCACATTTGAGGTAAAAAGAAAACTATTAACGTCTTAAGCTCTTATAAATCATGATTTATTTTATAAAAAAAATATTATTTTTCAACTTTCAGTCCATCTTTAAATAAAAGCTTGATCTAAAAATGTTTTTCCTTATATTTATTTTAGAAATGAACTTATTTAATTATCGTACTCATGCATTTTATTTCTACGCAAATATGAAACAATCAGTGAAAAATATTCAAACTTTATTTACTTATATATACGACAGATAGACTCACGACTGAGTATGTGCACATGGTCAAAGGTTAAACTAGAATAAGTATGGGAATAATTTGTTATTTGTCTTTGATTCATAAATTTGCCATTTTATTACCTTATTATCTTACAGTTCTATATTGGTCATGTATAATTTCATTGAAATAGTTCTTTTATTTATCTTTTATGAATGGATCACCTATACATTTTCAATATAATTAAATTACATGTAGAGGTAAAAATACAAGGACACTTTATTATTTTTTTTAATTTTTAACTACAGAATAGCTCGCTGTTTTACGACAAAATTTTTATTTTCAATATAACAGAATGAAGAATTTGATAAAAAAGACGTTACTAAAAAGATATATATTTCAAGACATATTTGCTTACAAAAATATTGTTTCTAACAAAATATGTAAGATATTACAGAATTATTTATAAATCTTATTTTATATTTGCGATACTTATTACTAGGAATTTTTTTAAATATTTGCTTCGAAATATGTAATTAAGTAGATGAAAATTAAACATATTCTGATATACTTTTTATACATATTTTTTCTTCATATAAACAAATATTTTTTTTATTTGATTACTTTCTAGATTGGTACGACTTACCAAATATAACGGGAAATTAATTAAAAATTTTAAGATACTTATATATTATATATTAATGCTTTTATTGTAAATAAAATGTTAGAGAAAATACAGACATCAGTATAAGTTTATTGTACTATCACTTCATATATAATTCTTTTCGGGTGGGAAGAGGGAATTAGCAAACTATTCTAATTCCAAAAACAATTTCAAATAAGGAGTATGAAAATACTTTTAAAAACTTACACATTTGATTAATCTTATTTATCATAAAAACAGATATTTTTTTTCTATTTCATTATTTTCCAAAATGGAGTCACGAGTCTCCTAACTGTCATCTTCACCAGACCAAGAAATGAGCCAAAGTTAAATCTTCTTTCTTTAAAAATAATTGTCTCATACTAAAATGTAGAAACTATGTTATATTCTTTTAGCTCAAAGTTTCTGTGTACGTGACAGATATTGATTGAAACTGCAGAAATTATCAACCCAATCCAGGTTTAACTAACAATAGAAGGCATTGAAAATGTTACTAATTTCTCTTACAATATATAGCATGATGAGGAAGTAGTTAAAGCATAAATAATGATTTATTAAATATTGTTTAAAGTGCATCGTTAAGAGGAAGAATTAGGAAACAAAGAGTGTAAAATAAGTTGCATGCTAAGCCTTTATTTTGAAAAACGTAGCTAAAATGTCTTCTTACCTCGCATCTAGTCTTTTTATCAACCATTTTCAGAAAAAATTACATTTTTTTACTTAGTTTCTTTCTTTCGTATTTTGTAACAAAAAGTAGAAGCCTTCATCACAAAATTAATATTTTCTCGGATAAACGGAAGATACTGAAATAAGTTAAAATAAATTTATGATATAAATGAAGTAAATCGAAACAAAAAGTAAATTGTGGAAAAACCATAAATATTGAATAGCAGTTGATTTTCAATACTTTATAAAAAATTACTTTTATTATTAATAAACAAAGAAACTGTAGAATTTCCCAGTTTTAACTACTAGAGTACACAGTAGACATACTAGGTGGTTAAAAAAGTATTTCCGAACTTAGAAGTGAGTTGTCACAAAACTAAAGAAGTTACATCTTTTTTATATGGACTAATTAAATTAAAAATACTTAAAGTTTATAAAATTAAAAATGTTGGATAAGATTACAACTAAGAACACGAATAAAATCCAGTTAATATTATAACTTATGCCAAATTTTTTTTCAGCATATTCAATGCTACAGTTTGATTGGCTATAATTATTAATATTTTTAGTTTTGAATGTTCGCTAATAGCAGCGGGAAAAAATAGCCATCCTACTCAAAAATTCATATGGAGTTCAGTCAGGGCTTCTTAACAATTACTGATTAAAGTCCTCATCTTCTCTGGGAGCAATCTATCGCTGGAAAAATTTATTATTTAATTATCCACAAACAGTTCTGAAGCTATGGAAAATGCTGAGAAAATTGATTTTGCACGAGGTCTATTACAAATAGTTCTCGTGCTGCGTCTCAATGTTATACTATTAATAATCTTAAATCATTCTGATATGGTGATCATATTGAGCATTTATAATTTTGAAAAAAATTAAAGTTTTATTTTTAGTTTAATTTCCCAAAAAATATTATAACTTCATTGATTTTACGACAGTAACTCATAAAGTTGGGTTATTTTTGCTCACAAATTGAAATAGTAACATATTCTAAGGGAAAAAAAAGAATTATTATGGGGCAAGAAATAATTAACTTGTATCTGTGATATTAAAGGGATGATTTTAAAATAGAACCAGAAATCATGAGAAAAAATTAAAACAAATTTCTCCATTTAAGCATGGTGTCTTAAAAATTATAAAATACATGGAATATATCATATTCCATGTACATACATTTGTATAAGTTCAATTCTATTTCAAAATATAGTATAATATTTGTTATTTGGATCCAAAAATCACATATATTTTACCAAAATGTTAACATTTATATTAAAGAATGTTATACTAATAAGAATCAATTTTATAATCTTTGGTGCAATTGTCCTTAAGATTTTAGTTTACGGGTAGAACATTTATACTCCAATCAGGATTGAAATATTATGCTGCCTCGAAAATTGTAATTAACAGTACTTATAGCCACTTTCAGGAATATCAATTTTTCTCCCGGAACTGACCTGCTTGTTATCTTGTTTGATACTCAGTTACCTAAAAATGAAAATTTTCCTTCAAATAATTATAGTCATTTGTTATATTTATGATTATCCTTTACATAATGTTTTCAAGTAAAAGCAGCAAATCATGTTTTGTTAATTATTAATGAGAAAGAAAATAGAAAAATTCGCTGCAATTTCATCATATATTTTGAAAACGAATTCAAAGTTGACATTTCAGCGTGATTAATATTCAGTTGAATAGTATTCGCTTCAGTAATGGGGAAAGTATTAGAGTTAAGTAAATCTCATATTTCAGACTCATTTCTAACCAATGTTACTTTTACAGGGAAAAATATTATGCAAGTATTTCTAATTATATTTTTGGCACAAAATACTTTTCATCCTACAGATAATCATGGAGTTTTCCTATGTTAGAGCTACATTTAATCAAATATGTGAGAGGCGTAAATCATAGTCCAAAGCAAATACAACTACTCAGTATAATGGGGTGATTATTGAATGTTGAATTTTTAAATATAACGTACAATCTTTTAACCAATTTTTTACTGTCATATATCTTGTTTGAATAAAGTACAAATATTAAACAGTAATTTCTGTTTCTATATACACAAAAGTACTTATATATATATATATATATATATATATATATATATATATATATATATATATATATATA
>BMAW01038947.1:174953-212822 GCA_019974015.1 Nephila pilipes
ATATATATATATATATATATATATATATATATATATATATATATATACATACGTATACATGTGTGTGTCAATCTGAAATTAAAAGGAAACCTTCTAATTTGTCTTTGTATGCCTAATTTCATATACAGAAATAGAAAATAAGACATTGCAAAGCTTATAAAAATTTCTTAAAAGGGGACTATTTACTAAAACGAATAATATATACCTAAAAATTGTGGTTAAAAAAGTAAAGCTATATAGAAAGTTAAAAACCTATAAGAAAAGGAATTACAAGTTATACGCTCTAACACGCACTAGCACCTGCGTACACACACACACACACACACACACACACACGCACACACACATTTTAATTTCTTATGTAAAATATTTAAATCAATCCCTATATTCTTATTATTCCCTATTCTTATTCTTATGAATTCCTATTATTTTTTTTTCTTGATAGAATAATGGCAGTGAACTGGAGGGAAATTTTAAATTTAGGAGTGTTGATGGAAATTTAGGAAACTTAGGATTTTGATGAATTTAGGAGTGTTTATTGTAATATTATTTTTGAAAGCTTTATGTTGCTATGTTGGGGGACAATATAAAAATTTCATTCTACTTGAGCTTCTTGCATTGTTTTTAAGTTGTTCCCCATGTTAGAATTTTGTAAACATTTCTTATGGTAAATTATACGTATTTAAATCTGTTTGAGTTAACTGGATTTTAAAGATATAATTACTATAACTTTTTTTAAGTTATAATTTTAGAAAGTGTGAAAATATTTTAGATTACTTTTCATATTGCATTAGCATATATAGGTCTAAAGGAATGTGTTTCCTTTGTTTATCTTCCTTTTTTTTTCCTTCCGTTGAATTTATGATCTGTTGTATTTTTCTTAAATTAATCGTATCATATAATATTGTTATAATGTAATTCACTGAAATGGGATGGATGGATATAACATAATGGTGTAAGCACACATTATTCCATTCCAAAGTACAAAAAAGTATTAATTAAATTATTTCAATTTTTTTTTTTTTTTTTTTTTTGTTCTTAAATGTTCCCAGTTACTCTTCCTTTGTCAGGAATTTTCTTTGGTTAGATTCTTAAATAGAATATAATTGTTATTTAAGGTCTTCAGTTGTATTAAATTAACATTGTTTGATAAATCTAAATAAATTATTCGCTTATTTTCATTCCACTTTTTTAAATTTGATAATATTTGAAATTTGATTATCTTTTTAGCTATACTACAAACACATATACGTATACAAAGATACATGTAAAAATCATATGAACAAACATAGATTAAGCAAAACAGGAAAGAAACAAAACTCTACAATTAAAAATAAGTAGCTATAATTAATTATTGAAAGAATATACATTATTAAATCAAAATAAAACAAATACTTAAAAATATATGTTTGTAACATCGTAATTTAACGCTACCTCCCATGTACTATAAAACGGTAGCCAGATGGCGCCACATGTTCTTTTTCGTTAGAAGCGCAAGCACGGCAAATGCAAGCTCAATGGAAGGCGATAGACTTGTTAGCAGAATGATGGATGGATGTTCGTGAATCTGTGTTTTATAAATGTTTTGTATCCTGTCTTGTGTTGATGACCGTGTCTAATATTAAATAATATTTGTTCCTGAAACCATCCCGGCTGTTCATTATTTTGTCCTGAAATAATAACAACATTGGAGGGATACATGTTTAAGTAAAAATTGGTAACAATAAAAAAAATTAATCAAAAATATTCACAAACGATATTTAATAAGCCAGCAAGGAAAACTGACAATAAAGAAATAAAGCTAGTTAATATTATCACTAACTTAAAACAACGGGGCATGTCTATACATATATTAATGATTAAATCTTCACACATTGCAATAGCTTTATAAAAAACTATAATAACCTAAAAATCAAATGAAAAATAAGTATAATATTAAATCAGTAACACATAATTAATTGAAAACTACATAAAAACAAAGAAAGAGACCAATTGATATAAAAAAATAAAACTTTAAAAGCAACTCCACTGAATTTTAAAATACTTATCGGACGAAGATGGTTAAAAATAACAGTTTAAGGAACATGAAACGAAGTATTAAAATTAGAAAGAGGGTACCAAATTTAGGTGTTATCAAAAAATCCTTTTTTTTTTTTTTTTTTTTTTTCATTTTCTCAGATGTCCGAGAGAATGACGCCCTTCGCATCCCAAAAACTATCGCCACAGCTTCCTACATGATGAGACCTTCCTCGCCTTCTTTAGAGCTGATTAATAAGATTCATGTCAATTATTTGTCTGATACATCGTTTTCGGTCAATTACGAAGAATTCAAGTCTCGTTGACGATGACAGTTCGATGTAAAATGACAATATTCGTAACAATTTGACACAATAAAAATCAAATTTTGATGTGGCAACAAATTACTGTCAAAACAAAACTAACTTAAGAATTAGTATCATATCGGAATCGACATTATCTAATAACACGATGGCATATAATAGTAACATTAACTTCCCTTAGAAATGTCATCTGTCTTCAGAATTATGTATTTTTAACTACTCTCGCATACTCAAACACATACAATTGTATACACTTTCCAATATGACCTTTAAATATCCAAAAATAATGATATGCTTCGGAATACCAAGTCAATTTAATCCATTTTTACAGGGAATGAGTGAAAGATAATCTTGATTAGCATTATTCAATCAAAAGTGATCAAATCATTTCTAATATTTGCTGCTCAGAAGCATGATAGACTATCATAAAAGCAGTGATATGTATGAATATTTCATGACAGTCAGTCTTTATGAAATAAAAACAAATTCAGAACTCTAGAATTGCAGTAATCTGATCTGGACCAGATCGTAAAAGGATAACAACTGCATCTCAAAATCGATATACGACAATAACGATCCTACGTAACAGTGAATCTTGAGTTGTTTTATCACGGCAAATTTCATACAAAAGATTAGACGTAAAAATATTTTCATGGCAGAAGACTAAGGGTTTGTATTCCAATTATCTGGTAACAAAAGAGGGATCTCTTTTTATAATTGTTATAAAGAGCATCAGAACTGGAGCAAACTCCAAAGGACCCATGTTTTCTCTGCTCATGCTTCAAGGTTTAGTTTAAAGTATGATTATAAAGTGTTTTGCAACTCAGTAGAGAATAAAACGTAAAATTTTCAATCAAACAATATAAAATGTTTTGATTCATTCCTACAAATCAGGTGTGATGGTATACGGAGAAATTATGATCAATGGGCGTACTCATCGACATGTTTTGATCAGCGAATATGTGATCGTCCAGGGGTATTGGATTAGGTTTTAGAATCTTATGTAAGATATCTTAGAAGTGCATATGAATCTCATGTTTTATTTATGGACGATAATGTTTACCTACAACGAAAAATTCTCTTTAACGGATTTCTTGAAGGTGAATCCATTGAGCGATTATAGTGGCCAAAAAAAACCCTCCTGATTTGAACCAGTGAAATATAATCTCTCTCTCTCTCTCTCTCTCTCTCATTCTCTCTCTCTCTCTCTCTCTCTATATATATATATATATATACTCTGTGAAAAACAATCACAGATAATGAAAAAATATCGGTTACAAAAATGTAGAATGTCATATATTTTCCATATAAAAATACCAATAATTGGATAATAATATTAAAAAGAAAATGATACATATATATATATATATATAATATTATATATATTATATAAATATATATACTTTATTCATCAAAAATACACAAAACATTATAACTAATTAAATATCTTTGTTAGGGTAGGGTGATAAATCTTTATGAAAGACTGACTAAATTTCAAATTTCAATAATTAGTATTTAGTTTTTCAAATAATCATTTGAGTAGTTATAATAAAAAATGATTTTCACTAAGCGAAACAAAATTCAGCACAAACTAATTCGAAAATTTAATTTATTAATTTATAAGGAATCCCGCGTGTAAATATTTATTTTGAATTACCATTAAGTTAATATTTTCTTCTAGTGGACTTTTAATGTTATGTTGCAAAGTAGTATTTGAAATTATATTGATGTATTTTTGCAGTTTAATTACAATTTTAGTGAACAAAGCATACAATAAATATTGCTTGAACACGCTTATTTTGTACTGTATGTGAATGGTTTGGTGATACGTATGCATATTTATTACCATGGATATGAAAATAGGAAAAATTTATATATGTAGTTTTTTTTTTTCAAAAGTGACAGATCGTGGGTTGTCAATACACTGAAAACTGACTATATAAATGGCTTTCCAGATGGCAAGGAAAATGCTTTATGCACTTTGATAGAGGACATGTTTCTTCTATCCAATAAAAAATATGTATTGCAAGAAAAAATGGATACTGAACGAAATATTGTCTTACATTCTTTCAAAAAAGAGTTCTTTCGATGGACAATATATAATGTGAGGAAAAATACAAATCGAAAACATATAACTGCAATGTTTATGCCTCTGAAAAATTGTTCGCTGTGCGGGAAAAGAATTTGAAGTGGAAAAAGTCTACCTTTTTCAGGGCCTTAAAAATAAAAAGACTTTCTAGCTGGGGCTTTTCTTTTAAAACGGTGTTTAGAAATAAATGTACGTTACAATATGGCCTGAAAATGTAATAACATCTTGAATTTAAAGTGATCCTAGTGTGTCTTGTTCAAATTAAATAATAGTTGATAATGATTCTTATAACAACTGCTTTTTTTTTAAATTTCGAAAATAAAATTTATAAGTTATGGATACATCAATCAAATGTTTCAAAATTTACTTCTTCAAATTAAAGACTTGAATTAGAACACTGTGAATAATAAGTTTAATACAAGTCTTCGTATTTTTAAGAACTGCTACAGTAAAATATTGGTTTGCTGAAATAAAAACTATGAGATTGTAGTTCTACCTTCTAATTATTCTCTAACAATGAGGATTATCATTGTTTTATACACTCTATAAAAAAAAAAAAAAAAAAAAAAAAAAAAACACTACGCACCAAGAACGAGTTTCGCGATTGTTAAAAAATATCGTAAGCACAGTCATTTGGACTGAACATCCAAAAGATTAAAGTTTGGTGTCCAATGAATGAATAGCGGGGACTACAGAACGTTGGAACTGCGAACTCAGCAGGTGCATATAAGAAGCGATTCTCAAACTGATGGTCAAATTTTCTGGTAGATTGAGATTTAGAATACCTTTCAACGACAGAGAAAATGCCTTACCTCATGATTCAAACTCATTACGAGCAACTGTCAGAATTTGAAATACATCCTATCATTAGATTGAAAGAGGTAGGCTGTGCTAATCGGAGAATCGCTCTTTAAATGGGTCGAAGGTGCTGGCAAGGGTGGGTGGATAATGGCAGACTTCAGCGTCACGATGGTTGAGATCCTAGGGCCACAGCATATCGGGAGGATTGAATAATTGTCGGATAAGCTGCCCAGCGCCTGATTCATCGATATCAACCATCAGACGTGCGATCCGCAAATATCATAGAGTCCACTATGACTATTTGCAGATTGATGATAGAGAAAATTCCACGCTCGTTCAGACCGCTATACCACCTGCAACTCACGACTGCACACTGTCGAGCCAGATTAAAGCGGTGCTTGGCTCGATCAGGTTGTATTGATGCAGACTGAGGACGTATAGTGCTTAGCCACGTATATCACTTCCAACTGTGTCCTGACGATCATCGAAGATGTGTCTGGAGACGCCCAGGGCAGCGTGCCGATCCTATTTTCACTATTGCATGCCACATAGGCTCTCAACCAGGAGTTATGGTCTGAGGAAGCATTTTGTGACAATTCCCCACTCCTCTTTGGTCGTCATTGAAGGCACACTTACAGGACAATGGTACGTCGACGACATTCACAGACCTGAAGTGCTACCGTTCCTTTTGCAGTACCCTGGCATTTTCTAGCAAGACAATGCCAGACAACACACAGCACGAGTTGCTATGAACTGTCTTACAGCTTGTCACTCCCTTCCTTGGCCATCTATATCTAGCTTTAATCGAGCATGCCTGAGATATGATGGGAAGGCGACTGCATCTACCAGGAAATATAAATGACCTAGCCTAACAATTGGAGGAAATTTGGCAAGAAATACCGCATAAACAATCAGGGAGCTTTATCATTCTGAGCCACATCGTGTGGTAGCTTGTATCCAGGGTAGAGGTCGGTCAATACCTTAGTATATACTTTACTTTGTAACTATGTAACTGAAATAAATCATTCAATTTTTCTGAAATTTTATTAATTTTTTTCCTATCAGCCAATTTTTGTCTCCATTGGACAAATCCTTCTTGGTGCGCCTTTTTTCTGTTTTAGAGAGTACTTTCAAACAAGAACATTATTACATGGGTAAAATGATCTAAAATTTTAGTTCAAAAGTGCATTTTAGTAATGCACCATTAGTTCATGGCATCAGTGATAGTTTGAAATAATTAGGTCATATGTTAAATAGTGATATTATTTAAATTTTTTTATATAAATTTATTTATTTAGGCCGAAATATATTTCTCAGCATTTATTATGAAAACTGAAGTTGTAATTTTTGTTCATGAAACCTTAAAATTTTTTTAGTCTGATCGATCTTTAGATTGAATAGGGAATATTATAACGTCTGTATTTAACTACTCAAAATTTTAGAATAGGTATTGTAATATGTTACTTACACATACCTTTTATATTTTTCTTCTGAATGTTTTTAAAATAATTGTGCCACATATTTTTTTTAAAAAAATTGTAATCTTTTTTTTTCTGGTCAAGTCAAAAAATGTACTTTAACTTTCTAGAAAAATAAACAGGTATCTAATTTTGAAGTTTTATAAGTTTCGACCTTTCTTTAACATATAAAAAATAGGTTAGGAGACTTTTAACACTGACAAAACATTTGTTATGCATTAACTGGCATTCTTGAAGCTCTCTTAATGGATCTTGAAGGACACCCGTTACAAAATATCTAAATCAGTTTGGGAATAATGACACCATTATTTTGCAACAAAATACTTCAAGCAATTTTGAGAATTAAAATAAGTCTGACTTTTAATCACAATACTAACAGCTGCATTGATATATGATTTAATATTCTTAGAAAGACTTCTAAAATGATATGTTAAAACTATTCTGAAATGGGTTTATGCTGTAAAATGCTAATGATTAAGAAGAAAAATATTTCAGATTTTATAAATATTAGATTCTGTCGAACATGTGTATTATTATAGAGGTAATATCGATATAAATTTATGATTAAAAAGTTATTGAACCCTTAGTACACTGAGATTTGCAACATGTTTTGATGACACCACATAATTTTTCGAAGAAATATTATAAATTTCCTTTTTATGGCATCATGAAAAATATAGCCCAGTATTTTAGAAAAAAATATATTTAATTAGCTTAATTTTTGGAGATTATTTTATAAATTATATATTCATGTTATACCATTTTCAAGCGCAAAGAGAGAGTAAACTTCTTTGCTAAATCTTTCATATTAGTTAGCACATTACTTACACATAGTTTGGTTTTATTAACGTCTCACTAGAAGCAACACGAGGGTTATTGGTGATGGACCTCGTAATTTAGAGCCTCGATTAAGTAACGAGAATGACACCTGAGCTGGAACCTCTCTCACCCAACTTCCGCACCACTCCAACATGAGGACTTTGGGCCCCTACCGATTTAAAGTGCATCAGCTCCGACTACACCGCGAGTCTTTAATGACCCTGGCTCTAACCCGAGACTCAACGAAAACAGTCGGCCACGAGTCTGAAACCATGACCACTAGGCTACCACGGCCACTACATACATAGAGAGAAACACTAAGTACAATAGAACATTTCAATTACAATTTAGTGATAAATGATTTATTGTTAGTAAAATTCAGTGATGGAGAGTATGTATTATTAAATCGTATTTAAAGCAGTATACACATAATTTGAGCTTTACTTAGATGAACAAATTTAAAACATTTAGGAGTTGAAATAAGTCCTTCGCAATTGCCATTTGGATTTATAAAACGTACAATACATATGTATGGGTTGAAAAAAATAATAAATGACTTTATAATTCTTTTTAAAGTATTCATAAATAGATTGTACATTTTCGCTTTGTATAGTTAATCACTTACAATTAAAAATACAAATAATTCACTCAAAAATACCAGAAAAGTTCTTTGCTGAAACTATTTGTTTCTGCTTATTTACATTTTAAAAAAATCCAAAAACTTATTTTATTTTATTTTTTAGTATTTTTCAGATCGTTGACTTACAATTGTCATCATGAATTAATGTTTGGATACGAAATATAGCCTTCCTACAATGCTAATAGATGTTTAATCGAATCACAAATTTCTTATAGCATATTATTATTATATTCATTATTATTCCTATACCATATTATATTCATTATAATTTATATTCTCTATTATATTCAATATTATTCATATTCCATATTATATTCATATTTGTTTTAATATATTTGTACAATATTTGATGGAATGGTACATAAATTTATATACTGAATATTTATTTCATTGCATTCATAATAATATATTTAACATAGGCAGTACGTTTTCTATACTAATGATGCTATTTTTCGCACTAAAGCTAATGGCATTTGTACATTCGTAATGAATAGAGATACCAGTTTCTTTTCGAATAAAAAATTTCATATAATAATAATTCTGATAGTATAAAAATAATATTATATATATATATATATATAGTATATGACTCTACAATTTTAAAAGGGAAGCTAAGGAGAAACTACAATAATACAACGAAAAAGAGTTGTTAAGAAACCTTTCTTGAGTGCGAGGTCTTCATGTTTGCGTGTCCATCCTGGAACGGCCGCAGTTATTTTGATCCGGTAAGTTTATCATTTTTCGAAAAAAAAAGTTATCAGATAAATGAAATACACTGTTAATTCTGTTAGATATTTTAATACTTTTCAGTAATAGGTGATGGATCAATGAATCAATGTTTCTTCGAAACCTATAACAGTAGGTAATACACTCGCTTATGGTTGCATTCCCTTCACTAGTAGCTGTTATAACTACGAATGAGCGTTGAAGTTTCTGATGCTTTTATTAATTTATATTCTACTTATTATTCTGTTTCTCTCATTATACAACTTTCTCTCTCCTCTCTCTCTCTCTCTCTCTCACACACACACACACACACATATATATATATATTTCTGAACACTTGATTAATATATCGTCAAACGGTCAAATGATTATAAGGACAAGAATTAATTTCTGTTCAAACAGCATTAACAGAAATTAGTTCAGAGGATCTGCAGTCTAACACATCTTAACTTAAAAAAAAAGAATGTTACAGATTGAGTTTCCAGTGTAATTTCATTAGTTTCTACGATCATTAATTTATTTAAAATTTTTCAAATTTTCATACATTTAAAACAGTTTTATTACTGTGTAGGCTTTTTCTTCTTTTAAAAGGTGTGATGAAGTCACTACATCATAATTTTGCAATAATATTTTTATGTTTTCTAATAATATGTTATCCATCAGTTCATTGAATTTATGGAAAACATATTGCAATATAGTTTTTTGTCGATTTCATTTAATTTATAAAAAATGAGGACACCTCTCATTCAACCTTCAAGTAAACAGCAAGTGAAAACTACAAGGTGTTCATTTTATTGACAAAATATTGTAACTCTACAATAGATCAAATACAATAGATCAATGTTCCAAATCAAGGAAGAGAAAAGGAAAGTGAGAATTGAAACCTTAATTGATACTTAAATAAGTTAAACTAATTCTCTTGCGAAGTTTACCAGCAGTATTTACACATTTAAAGGCCGAGAAGAAGGTTGTTACAAATATAAAATTTATAGGTTATTGTAACAAAAAGAACCAATATTTTATTTATCAAGTTCTTAAAGTTGTTGAGGTTCGAGTCTATACGTAGAAAAAGAACTGTAAAGCTTTTAGCTATATTTGTTTCTGCAGGAAAAGTAAATTATTTCTTCGTCTCTGTTAGTTTCTCTTAAATAGAAGGATATAAAATAGAATTAGTACATGCATACAACCCAATTGAATTTGTATTAAATTTTTTTTGTAAGTGATATGAAATAACTTGCGCAAGTTAAACTTAAATTTTACACATATATAAAAATTGAAGTACGGTCCTGTAAAATTGAAAAAAAAAAGTATTATGTCATAATATTTGCTAATAAATTGCTGGGAAATACAAAATAAGTAATAAAGTATCACTTTTCCAGTTAATGACCTTATATTGGTGTTCATAATTAGATACGTGATATAATATAAGGATTCACATTTAAGGGGTCAGCTACATATTACACGGCATTATCATGTTGTTAAAAACTACACATTTGTGTATTGTTTAAAAGGGATTTTACTATACATCTTGTATATTTCGTGTGATTTTGCAACAATTACACTAACAGTAGATTTGAAAAATTGCATTAGCTTTATTATTTATTTAATGATTTTGCTTATAAATTATCTTATTATTTTTCAAAACAGAAAACTTTTAACGTAATTTAATTCAAAAACCAAGAAACAATTGTTTCTTAGTTTTTGGCATGTTTTATAATATTTACTTTGATAATGTTTTTTTTTTAATATTTAGTACTTTGATTTAATATTCCTTTTAAATAATTCTTCCATGTTAAAAGCATGGAGAATGGTTCTAAAAATTGTATATTTTAATCTCTCAAACCTTCTTTATAATCATTGTATTATTTCCTATTTACTGGTATTTCATTGTTATGCGTTTTAAGAAAACCAAATGTTTGTTCATTTCTTACATTTTATATCTGATTATCGACGTTATGTATTCGTCATGTGAATGTTTATTAACCTCGCAATGAAGATAAACACACGGGCAATTGGCATCGGACCTCGTATTTTTAAATATCATTTGAAGTGTGAAAAGTGTTCCTCAGGTAGCACCTCTACAAACTTCCACACCGTTTCAAGACATTTTATATTGGATTTTTAACTAAACATTAATGATTCATACAGCATTCTTAGAATAAAGAAAATTGCTGTTCTGGATTTTTTATTGGGTAAAATTTAATATATATATATATATAATTGGTTTTCGTTATTACAAATTTTATGTATTTACTTTAAAATATTTTTAAACTGAAATTCATTTTATAATACATTTGGAGAAATCGTACAATAATATTAAATTATATATCTCCTAATTCTGTTTTCGGTAAGGATATGCATCATGCTCTTATGTAATAAAGAAATACGAAAATGCTTTATTGTTTGCCACTTTGCATAGAGCAGGCAAATTCATTGGTTTTTGTAAAAACGAAAATACAAAGGAAATAATGTGCATTACGATGGTAATACATGAAATGAAAATCAGCTTTTTGCTTTCTTCCTACAAACGCAAATTGATGGCCGACGGCCATTTTTATTGTATCCTATGGTATTATCTACAGAGTAATAATCGTTGTTAAATTTGTTTTACTTACTTTGACAAAGAAGTTGCCTTGAGTTGTTTAAGTAGACAATCAGATTCGAAGAATAATGGTTTAAAATGCTGTAAACATAAAATCCATAATTCCTCAGACTTTTCGTAGAAACATTCCATTATAAGAAAATATATTTTTATTATATACACTTCGAAAAAGAATGGTAAAAGAAATAAATACCATACAAAATTCAATATTTGCAATCAAGGATAAGGTATGTTAAGTTTTTCTGTTTAACTTTAAGCAAAGTTGTGATGAGAAATGTGAAAAAAAGTTTGAAAATATAATTCCGTAACAAATTATATTATTCTATTTATTTTAACATAATAAGTAAATGTACATATTCAATGTAAAATTATGTTCTATAAATTTAATTATTAATAAGTACGGTTTTAATAGTTTCTTTACCAAGATATTAGTAACAAAATTGTCATTTTTAAATGTATTGATAAAGTAATGGATAGGAAGAAAGATGCTGAAAATGTAATTTAGTTTTTATTAACGTCTCACTAGAAGCAACATGAGAGCTATTGGCGACGGACCTCGGTCAAGTGACGAGGAAGACATCTGAGCTGGCACCTCGCCTCTGAACTTTCACACCACGCCAACGGGAGGACTTTGGACCCCGTTTTATGGAGATTTAACTTGCATCAGCCCCGGTACACAGTGTGCCTTTGGCAGCCAAGACTGGAACCCACGACTAAACGAAAACCGTCGGCCACGAATCCGAAACCATGACCACTAGGCTACCGCGGCCACAAGAAGTCGAAATAAGCAGAAAAAAGTAATAACAATGACATTTTTTGTGGTTTCATACTCCACTGCAAAGCACTCAGGTTATGTTCTAATTAAATGCAACACTAAAAAAGATTGTGTTCCTGATTTCGAAGAAAATTTATTGAAAAATAAATTTATTTGGTAATTTAAAAAAAAAACATGGTATTATATTATTTATAAGTGTAGAATGCGGAAAATCTTATTTGAAAGTAACTCAAAGGCTTTAATTTATATTCTTGTAAAAAGTAGTGTTCTTGCTCTTTCGTAATTTTCATACAAAAGTAAGAATATTTAATTTTGGCGTATGAAGGCAGTTTAAAATGGAATGTTCTATAGTATTTTTAGCAATAAAAAATAATCTTTTTTTTGTCTTTCTCATCAATTCACATAAAATTATTTTTATATTTTTATTGTATTAATTCTCTAATAGAATATCATTAGTTTATTTTAATGTATTTTAGGTAATTAAATTTAGTTTTCACTTAACATTTTACTGCTTTATCATGAATCTTGAATTTAGGGAGAATATATAAAAAGTCAAGTTGTGTTTGAAAGGAATTATGTTCTCCTTTTTTTTTGTGTCCTTAAAAATAAATATGGGCTTACTAAAAGTACAAGTAAACAAGCATTTTAATCTATGATTCAAATAAAAAAAAAACAAAAATAACTAACTGGAATACGCAAGAAAAAGAAAAAAAAATATTTTCTTAAGTATAAGAAAAAAAGTACAATTAAATATGGAAGAAACTCCACAACATTTTACATGAAATATTATTTATGGAACTTTTATGGAAAATATACTTTTTACTCTAATCTATACTTTTGTTGAATGTATTTTCCATAAGAAACTCAATTTTACTATTTTGTTTTATCAGGGATTTTAAATAGCAATTTTTATAGCAATCAATCAAATAAAAATAAAGAAGAAACCACAACGGCTACCTTGTGTTAAAATGTTATTTAAAAGTTAACGTTTGGCTGAGAAATTTATCTGAGTAATCTCTAATTCATAGTATGTACAATTTAATTTATTTTTATAACAAATTTATTGAGGAATAAGGTTTCTTTTTCTGGTTGTAATGCACAAGAAACGTGTTAAACAACTAAAATTCCATCAAATTTCACCTTAACTATTGAAATCGTCATAATCAACTTCTGAAAATGACGAAAAAGAATACTAGACTTTATTTTGCGTGAATTAAATTCAAACCTAAATATTAAAAAGCAATATTATAAGTATTTTTAAACTTTAGAAAGTTTTATAAACTTTTTATATCTGTAATTTAAGTAAAATTTTTTACTTATTTTACGAAGAACGAGGAGAAGTAATCGCACATCTAGAAGATGAGAGGATTTCTTGTATTAAGTCAGAAAAACGGAAACCAAGAAGTACCTCACAATTTTGACCGACAGCGCTTACAGCGCATGTGAGTAAAAAGCAGAGGTAGTGTGGGGGAAACCTCCATTCACTACAGGCCTCAGTTAGAGCCGAAACCTCAGAGTAGAAAGACGAGAGTGTGCGTATGTACAACTTCTTCCTTACCGGAGTAGAGCTAGGCGAAAGTGACTCTTATCATATGAAGTGAAAATGAACTACCGTAAAAAATGTCGAAAAATGTTCAACAAGTTATCTGAAAAATTTCTTTGATTTAGGAAGAATAGGTAGAAGATTTAACTTTTTATTTTTATTAATGTGTTGATTATTTTTATTTAATGGAATTTTAGAAATGATATAAATTGACGATGTGAATGTTATAGAAGCTAATTCTTTTGAAAACATTTGCATGAAAAATTTAAAAGTAGGATAATATTTACAAAAACTTTTAAAGTTTAAAATGACATCGCAAATTAAATAATTGTTTTTATCGTGAGAAAGTTTAAGAATATTTGTATGTCAGAATATGACTATTTGTTGAGTAAATCGGATGTGATGATGATTCGAATTTAAATCACTGTAATTTGTCTAATAAACCATTTAACTTAAAACTTAATTTATTTTATAATATTTTCAACTTTAATTATAACCACTAAATATAAAAACTTTTTTATAACCAACTATCTCATAATACCTTTTTACAAGCGTACATTTTAAATCAATGCAGTGTCATTAAATGTAATATAACATTTAATTTCTTTCAGCCTATCATTGCTTTTTTTTTTCCAAGTTTGAATCAAATCTATTCTTAAACAACCGATAATAGTTTCATCAATTCATCACTTTAAAAATATTTGTTTTCAGCAGAAAATGTATAAATGTTAAAGTTTCTTAAAAAGTCTTAAAAACCTATTTATTAATAGTAAATATTCCCATATTGTTAGAGTAAAACTTTAATACTAATTAGATAATACTCATATTCACATAATTAGCATAGTTTGAAATTGAAGTACAAATCATGGGTAATCTTCAACCAAAAGAAATTGATCTGTTGGAATTATACCTCAGAGATCCAATTCTACGATTTAATGTGTCACGTTGTGTCAACGAAACTGAAATAACTGATGATAACCAGGACAAGGATTGGGCTCAGTGTTTGGGACGCTATGTACCAGGAGCCCTTCTTAGTCGCCCTTACCTGTTGCCTTGGGAGCAACAAGCCCTTTGGGCCATACTTTTTGGGACCATGATAACAATTGCTGTAGCAGGTAATGCCATTGTGGTATGGATTATTTTAGCACACAGAAGAATGAGAACGATAACAAATCTGTTCTTGCTGAACTTGGCAATAGCTGACTTTCTTCTTGCAAGTGGAAATGCTGCTTTTAACTTTGTCTTCATGCTTGAAAGTCACTGGCCATTTGGTGAAATTTTCTGTGTGGTTAGTAACTTCCTCGCCAATCTTACTGTCTCTACATCTGTCTTCACTATCCTTGCCATGAGTATAGATAGGTAAGTTATTGTTTCCATCTCATTTTGTTATTTTGCAGCTTACTATAAATTCGAAAAGAAGAAAGATGTAAGAGTAATATGAAATGCACAGTGAAAAACCTTTCAATGTTATTAAATAAAGGATTGCTCATAAGTATAAAACAAGTTATTTGTATATAAGGATGCATCATTTTTAAAATAATATGTATGTGAATTTATTTTTATAAATAGCAAGTATTAAAGTTATATTTTCCAAATTTCCATTAGAGGTTGACATAACCTTAAACTCAGCAATTCAGTAATGTATCTCTTAAACGTTACTTCAATAACTACGAATGAATAATTTTTCAAAAAGTTACTAATATTGAAAAAATATATATTTAATTTTTTTTTCAATCGGGAAACATAAGTGTTTTGTGTAATATCAATTTTTAAATGAAATAAATATTGATTCCTTTTAATTTCTCTTCTACCTTACAAATGCAGTAAATTACCTTTTTAATTTTAAGAATATAAAATATATTAACTTTTACGTGTCTGTATTAACTACCTGACTTGGACTTTATAAATTTTAAACTAATAACTTAATGGATTAGAGTTAAAGTTACAAATAGGGAATAGTAAAATATCTAATTTAAGACATCTTAGTTTTATAACATACATCTTTTTAAATTTGTTATAGAGTTCGATTTTTTTAAACCAAATAATGTTTTTTTAAGAATTCTTTAAATATATAAAAATAATTCATACTTAAACGTTTTTTTCCCTTTCTTAGCTGAATACGGACTTGAATTTTGAGATCGGATTAGACATATCTGCATTTAGGAACACATTAAAAAAAACATTTTGTACTATATTGTATCAAGTGTTTTATGTTTCTGTAAGGATAGCTGTGTATACAGTGAATTAAAATACTTTTTTCTAAATAATACATAAATTAAAAAAAATATCTTACGTATGAAACAGGCGAAATTAAAATGTTAAAAATTACATAGTGCTTTAATATTTTAAAAGAAATCATACAGTGGCATTATTTAAAAGTCGGTCCAGTTGTTTTGAGCTTGTTATTTACATATGGAGAGTTAAATAATTTTTATATTCAATGTATATTCTTAAATGGTACCTAGATTTAAATATATATTAAAAAACCTCAAATCAAAAGTTTCCTTCCTTTATTTTAGGAAGTATATGATTTTAATAAGAATAACTTAACATAAGGCCAGTATTCTTAAGAACGTGTTTCTATGGAAAGAAAGAAATCAATGAACGAATTATATTCACTTGTGAAACACATTAACAGTCAGCGATAGCGGTATTCCTGTTTTTTGTTCAATTAAATAAAAATCAATCTTTCTCTCTAGGATGCGCCAAAGAATGCCATCAAATGCTGAGTTAGAAAATCTTGTTTACTTCATTTCTTTTCATATTTTTAATAGAATTTTGGGAAATAAATAAGGGCTTCTTAGAATAATTAGATTCAGTGAAATAAAAAACCCTTTTGTAAGGAAGAAATAAAGAGAAGAGTATGCTTTCCATTCTCAAGCTCCTTACCGATTTTATATTTATATTTCTTTATTAAATTTGAATTTACCAAATCTGTTCCATTTAGCTGTTTTTTTTTAAATTAATAGTAAATATAAGTTTCAAGAATTAATGCACTATTGTTACATAAATTAGTTTGTTAAGCAATCGACAAAATTATTAAGTAAGTACTAATTAACAAATAGTTTAAATAAAGTAATTTACATAAATTAATTTTTTGAGAAATTAGTGAGACAATAAGAAAATTCTCTTCCCCTTTGGGAAATGTTTGTTTTTAATATTTTTTTGGTACATAATATAAGTTTTAATTAAATTTTGCAAATGTTTTTTTCATTTGTGTGTTTGTTAATGTTACAGAAGGGAATGTTTTATATTAAAATGTTCCGGTTCAAATGATACAATTCTTTTGAAGTAAGCAGCGGAAAATTAGAAGTTCTTCTTTTACCAAATTATGAATATCAAACATAATAATGCATTAATCTAATTACTTTAATTAAAATATTCAATATTCAATTAAAAATAAGATAATTTAATCTTTTTAAAAGGGGAGAAACAAGTTTTGCTAATTTGTCAAATGAGTCCGTTACATTTCTAAGTCTCTTATATTCTGTAAACAAAATTCATTTGCGTGAGAAAATCAAATATGCAAGTCACTCTTTGTGATATGATATTGCACGTTTCATGCTTAAAATTAGAGAAATCATCTGATCTAATATAAATTTTTTTTTTTTCGAAAGTAAGACTGAGATAAAAAAAAAAAAAGTCGAAAAATCGCATGACATTTCTCATGAAGTCGTCTTGCAATGGAATAATTGAAGTAAGAACGTGGTACAAGGAATTTATCATGAACCAGAAAAGTTATATATCAATCATATTCCTTTCTTTAAGGAGTACTTCATTTTTAATATACTCTAAACATGTAAAATGTCTGAAATATTAACTCCGGAATGGTGAAGAATTTTCTTAAGATTTGCATTCATAGACGCATTGTATATTTGACAGGTTTTCAAGAAAATGTATGATTAATTTGAAACCAGTAAGTATTATTTTAATTGTATAACAAAATTTCACTGAAGCACAAACAAAACAATCTATAAATTTCTTTTCTAAATCATAAAGCTCTTCGCACACGGATAATCATGCAACATCTTACAAGTACAAACATTTATAAATCTAGTCCGAAACAAACAATGCAACAAACGGTTTCCATGTCATCTTGCGTGATTAGTGTTATTTGAATAAGTACTTTTATCTGATGCAAACACAAAATCCATCAGAGACGTCTTCAGCAAAGCTAAAAGGTGATTAGGGTATTTACAGGAATAGAAGTGAACCTATATCGATCTATTCCATTTGCGGATTGAGGGAATTGTGTGACAAATTCTGTTATTTTCTATGTTATTTTTTTAAAGTTTGTTTTTATTTTCCTGTTAGATATGTTACGATGATTTCGCTAATTGGATTAATGCCGACGAGAGGTAAATTCCACTTTGCGATTGGATCAATATAATACTTGACACTTGCATTTACACTGAGTGTTCTGCATTTATGTACACTGGATTTTTCACTTAAACAATTGTTGCATATGATTTGACGTTCAATTAGCTACTTCATAGATATGTACTTGTAGTTTATATGTATATATATATATATATATACATATATATATTTATTTATTTATAATATGTATTTAAGTATTTTAATGTTTGATATATTTATTATTTTTACCAAAAGAGAAACAATTTGAAAAGAAATATAATTTGGATTACTTAAAGTATTAAATGTATATTATAATTATTTTCAAATATATAGTTATCATAACGCATGTATTTTAAAATAAATATTCCCCCTCCAAAAACAATTTTGTCACTTTTATGTTGTGTATATTTTTGTCCGATCACGAAAAAAAAATGTTAACACATTTAAGATATCAGGAATTCAATTGATAGCATCTCTTTTTGTAACTTCGTATTAATATTGCCAAAATTTTAATGTAATAATTTTGTCATGGAATTTTTTACATAAAATATTTCTCTTTCTGTCTGTGGCCACCGAAGCCTGATGGTCATCATCGAGGACTTGTGGCCGGCGGTTGTAGACGAGTCTTAGGTTCCAGTCTTGATACCACTAACGACGCTCCGTGTAGCCGGGGTTGATGCACGTTAAATCTGTCGAGGCTCAAAGTTTTCCCATTGGCGGAGTGTGGATGTTAGGATAGGATTGACAGTTCAGGTGTCGTCCACGTCATTTAGAAGAGGTTCAAACTTACGAGGGTTGTCGCCAACAGCCCAATTGTTGCTTCAAGTGTGATGTTAATGAAACCAACCAACATCTCGCTCTCTCTTTATTTATCCGATTTAATTTATACACTTATATGCTATCAACTTTTTATTCAACTACCTATTTAAAAAGAAGAAAAGTTTGTTAAATATTCATTTCCATTTCTCAAACTATACTAATATTTTAGTGCTTAGCCTTAAGATATTTCGCTCAAAAAATAAACCTTTATTGGTCCTCAGAATTATAAAATCACTTGGTGATTCAGGGGTCTGAAGAAAACCACTTGCATATTCTTTTCTTATGAAGGCAATTAATAAATTATGTTATATATATATATAAAGACAATGAACCTACCCACCCTCGAAAAAAATTGTGAAGCTGAAATAATTTCAGAAAGCAAAATCACGTGCACTGTGTTATACATACATACATACATATATATATATATATATAATTGTCCGTAATTTTCAATACAAACATAAGTGGTCACCAAAAAATTTCAAATGCACCAAAACAACATCATTGTTACCAAAATCATAAATAAATAAAATAATTTTTTTTTCAGTTTCATGAATTGAAGGCAAGGTAATAAATGACACTGAGTTTTAATGTTACGAAGGTTGATTATTTTGATTATATTTCAATTAATGGGTAATAATATACTTTTAAATTTTCTTTTATAAATAAAACATATATTTTACTTATATTTACTGTCCTGGATTTAAAAACACAAGTGAAAAAACTTTTGGGAAAGTCAGAGAATTAAATGGAAAAAAGAATGAAAATAAAACAACAAGAATTTGTATTAAGAATTTAAAATACCATTTTAAGAATTTTAAGAGGGGATTGCGGATTTTATGTGTTTTTGATGTTTATTGTAACATTCGAATAGAAGGAAAATATTTAAGTGCAGTATTTTAAGCAATACATGAAAAATGCACTCACAACGTATACGTTTTTATTTGTAATGATCACAAGAAATTTCAAAATTTTTGAAAGAAATGAATACAAACAAAAATTTAAAATGCATTTTTTAAAAAAATATTGTTTTTTAATTTTATTATGTATTGCAGGAAATAAAATAAGTAATTTTTAAAATAAATTAATATGACTATATTTAACATTATATAAGAAACATGGATAATGTTTGTGAGACTAGTTGAATCACAATAATTTAATATTTTCAACTGTAAATATACCCAACTTACCTATCGATGGAGAAATACAATATTTCTGCTGTTATAGAATGATTGTTTCAGATGCTAATAAAATATTAACTGGTTATTGTTCAAATTTTGGAAAAATATAATTTCTATAGTTTCAAAATATTTCATTCGTTTAAGTCATTTCCTCATTATTAGTGAATCTTGCGCGTCTTTTAATCATATATTTTATAAAAATTTTATCACTGTGCGGTAAATAGTAAATCCTATTTATTTAGGTTGCTTGAGGAAACGCTGTGGTTGCTAATGGAAATGACTGCAAGCTCTGTATTTCTGCGAGGCGTATTTTTCATATAATTTTTTCTTTCACGAAATGATATTAATGAGCCTATTGTGCACGAATGGGGCTTCTTTGAATTCTATGACAGTTTCTGATCAATTAACAATGGCACAATTTTGATTATTTAAATAATGTAAATTGTTAAATAACAATTTATAAGTCATTAATTGCATTCTGTAAATAAGATGATTTGAACTAAAACAATCACGAAGAATTTTTTTAATGTATAGAGCATCTTAGCCGGACTAAATGCAATCATATATCAATTAGAAAGAATTAAGTGTTCTATATATATAACTTCAGATTTTCTACACTTCAACCATGCAAATGGCGTATTGATCAGATATTGATATAGCTCCATTGCGCTGCTGCTTATATAGGAATAGCTATTTCTTTGATGGTAAGTTATTTCTTTATTGATTCATTTATATATGGCTTTAGATTAGATTCGATTTTAAATTTTATTTTTCATCACCTGAAAAAATGGAAGTATAGATGAATTAACGATATTTAAATACTAAAACAAATTTGAAACATTTTTTTAAATAATATCTATCGTAATGACACGTCATATTATACCTTCTGAAGTTATTTTATGATAATCAATCTACAAACAAAACTAGCATATTATATAACACATCGATCAATAACTCCCGAGTCTAAAATTGAAAACAACATTTTTTTTGCAAATTTTTTTTTTATTCATCAACATAACACCTTTTGTTAATCACCTTTTAGGGTGATACAATCGTTCCAACGCTTTTCCAATTTTTTTTTTTTTATTCCAAAAAAATTCTTTTTTTCTTTTTTTTTCGCAAGAAATCTTTTTTGCTGCGAGTAAATAGCGATAAACAGCTTTCTGAATCATCGACTCGTTGCTGTTTTTGTTCCATCGAAAGCAATCGCGGCACCCACTTGGAAAAAACCTTTTTCCCTTCACTTCAAAAAACCTTTTTCCTGGTCCGATCGACTTAAAATTTTGACACGTTTCAAGCAAAGGTTAGTACTCTAGAAAGACCTGGTTACTGGTTTACTACGAGCGCCATCTCTGGGTTAGTCTCGGGAGTTATTGATCAATGTGTTACAAGAGGAAAAAAAATTCTCTAAGAACGACTTAATAGACTTAATTCTTTTCTTTTTATATTTATAAGCATTATTTGTTAGGATAATTAATTTATTGAAAAACACAATCAAAAATAAAAGAAAAATTAACTAATTTGATGAATGAAATATGGAATTTATGTTAATTTTAATCGACGTGAAAGAACCGAATTTTGACTGTATTTTTATCATTTTTCTCAAAAAAATGTTCAACATTTCTCAAGCTATAATAGCAAATTTATTAATATAATATTGATTTTTCATGCTACACATATTTAAGGATTTGATTCTTTAGATATGTTTCATTATTACTTAGATATAAAGATTAGATTCTTCAGATATGAAGAAGTTTTAAAACATCGATTTTTTTTTTCATTAGGTATTTACAGAGAGATCATGAGAGCTTACCTTGTTTGTCGGACACGTACACATCGTTGAAAACTTTATAATCCATTTTAATCCAAAGGTGGAATTCACAATCAGGGTCACCACTACGGCGATCGGTATAGGACGTAGATCGAGAAGCGGCAGCGTTGATTCGAACCCTGGACCAAAGGGTCCGAAGTTGACGGGCCTACCAATCAAGCCGAAAAGATATCTCATCGGGCTGGTTGAGTAAGGCCTTTTAACTTCTAAGAGAGTCGCTGCACATTAGGTATTTTAATAAATTTGCTTGGTAACAAAATAAAACTAAAAATATTATCATGGGTTAAAATTAAATATTTGATTACTTATATTTATATTAGAGTGCTCTAGGAATTGTTTTAGGGTATAACTTGAACGAAATTAGTTGGGGAAGCGTATAATATAAACAGTGATATATAAATATCTGTTTGAATGGTTGGTTTTGTGGGGTATAATGCAACAAAGGTTATTATCTCTAGTTCAAAATTTAAAATTTTGTTTACTTTATGGTTGTTCTTTACCTTACCTTTTCAGTTGAAGTAAAAATGGCATGCATTTAAAACTCTATAATGCTTTGTAGGTTTGTTTTCAAATTGTCTAATCCTAATTTATAATCCTTCATATTTTGATGAGTATTGTAGCATTAATTTGTTAATTTTTTAATTTAATTTTTTTTTAAAATATATATCCTCATGGTCCTAGTATTTTAGGTAGGAATGGGAACCATAACCCCAAGGTATTTTAGTGATTTTTTTTCCTAATGAGGATTACCGTCTAGGGTGGACATTGGTGACGTACCTCCTGGTTACCCTAATAATTCATCTCTATTTCTGTTTCTCCTTCTTGTCAACTAATTTTTCTATTTTCCATTCTTCAAACAACTAGATCTTGTTTGATGCTGCATAGCCATAATCTTATATTATGCCATTATGCTCCACTATCATTTACTTACATAAAAAGTACAAATTCTAAAAGAGATTTGGGCTTAATATGATAAAACTATATAAAAAAAAAAACTAACAAAATATTTATCTGTTTTCTTTTTTCATTTAAGTGGGCACTGTATATATAATTCGACAAAAACCGTAAGAAAAAATTAGCTTAAATTATTTCTTATACAATTTTCCATTATTACGCATACATTCATAGCTCTATGTTGATAATATTTGAAGTTGTGATAAATTTTAAGTGCATTAATATTCACATCCAAATGTCATTCTTCTCTAGAAGACGAACCTTTGATTTCTTTCGTATTGAATTAATTTTAATAATATCAAGTTACTTTGAAATGATGTGCAGAGATTGTATTCATTCTCAATATATGTTTACATCTGAAAAATTATCACACGTTCGTTCTTCAGATTAATTTTTAATATGCATTTTTGAAACATTATTTAGTTTCGGTTTCAAAAAGCAGACTTTTTAAATACAAATTTTTCTTCTAATTTTATTTACTTTTATATATAAGCATATTTGCGAATATTGTAGTATAGAATTTTATAAGCGTATCCTTTCTTGTACCAAGAGGAAAAATAATTCAAGTAAATTCAATATTCAAAAACTTTGGTGTCTTGAAAGGAAAACTACGAATAATATGAACAATTCAAAGTACATTTCAAACCTTGCTGAGGGTTCCCATGGTGACAGAAGTTTCGAAAATGAATTTCTATGCAAGAAAAAAGTGTAAGAGAACAATGAATAATTGCGGTTATAGGGATGGTTATATAATTTACCAAGTTATATCATTACTGAAAAAAAACTTGTCTTGAGTGATATGTACAAACATACTAGTTGTGATAGTTACAAACCGGTTACGTTAAAACTTGAATTTGGACATCAATATCGATTCTTCATCAGTTGAAACTTGTGTGTGAAACAATTCTGTGAAAAAAGTGAAAAATATACTTATTTGAAAACATTATCAAAATGGAATGCTCTAATACCTTTTGGTGTGAATGTTAGTTCTGTAGAAGATTTCTTGTATTGAGTGTGAGACTCGCAGCAATTAAAAACTTTTGCATATTCCTAAGTATACGTTTGATGACAAGGAACACTTTTAACTCTATACATTCTCTTGCATCTAAACCTTCGTTGAAAAATGTTTATAACGAAATTTGTAATGCATAAAATAAATTGGATATGCTGTAACTACACTGTGATTGCATCTGATTTTCGGTACACATCTTTATTATCCGATGGTGCTTCAAAGGTAAAGTATTCACAAAATATACGGATCGGCGATCGAAATTTTAAAAGAAAAATATATTAACAATGTTGGCAAAAATTAAGTTACCATATTAAGCACTCCAGTGAAGCAATAGTGAATAAAATGTCACTCCTGATATAAATCTTACGATAGCGTAAAAGAAACTATCATAAGAAACTCACAAAATACTATTGAAAGGATATTATTAAAAATAAAAGCGATGCACGAGATGTGAAAAATAAATATGTGCAACCCTTTATCATAGCAGTTCAACATATAAAAACCCATGCACGTGAAATATCCTGCTAAGAAAGAATTTTTATGCTTCTATTGAAGTGAATAAATCCCTCTACTACACACACACACACACACACAATTATATATATATATATATATATATATATATATATATATATATATATATTTGACACCAATGTACCAAATATTAGCTCCAGGCAGTTGTTGTAAGATATTTGACCCACAATAGCAACGAAAGCTTACATAGGTGACTTGGCGCAAGTGTTTAAAGATACTTCCCCGAGTACCCTAATATAATCTTGGTATTTTGAGAACATGAAGGAAATACACACAGCAGTCAACTTTCATCTTGGAACAGAAACAATGGGAGTGGTAGCCTACTGTTCATATTTGCAAATTCAAGACCGGTGTTGTTTCCATCAAATCTTTGGTTCAAGCTTTGATGCCACTAAAGATTCAAAATTTCGCGGAGTTGATACGTGAACGATAAATCTGCCGAAGTCCCACGCCCTTCCATTCGTGTGGTGTAGCAATTTTGGGAGAGAGGTGCCAGCTCAGGTATCGTCCTTTTCATTTGATTTAGGTTTAAAATTGCAAGCTCGGCCTCCAATAGCTCTCGTGTTTTTTCTATGCGAGAACGGGTCAGAAAGCAATGAAAACTGCTGCCATACGAAATTATAGACGTAAAAATGAAAAAAATAGTAATAATAACTTTCTTATCATGTAGTGTGTCGAAAAGTAAAGTAGAAAAGTTAATGAAATGAAACATTTTCGAAGGGAAGGGATTGCATTTAATCCAAAAAATTTTCAAACATTATGAATTGAACTATAATTTCTTAAACTTAAAAGAAAATGTGAATAGGTAAATTTTACTTCTTCCAAAACTTTGTAAACTGAATCTATATGTTAATTCTCGCATTTTTTTTTAAAGTTCAAGTTTGGAAACTTTTAAGTTTTCGTATACAAAAGAATAACACTCACTAAAAAATATATAAAACATTTATCTAGAGCATTAACTGCCCTAGATAAATGTTTAAAAACATTTATCATTATACATTTACTTGCACTTACAGTAATTTCTAATACTAGTTTCATTGCACTAGAAATCTTTTTTATATATATAGCAAACAAAAACTCTCACATAAAAATCACTGGTTTTTCTTCTTTTAAAATATTAAGTTCTTTTTTTTTATAATATCAAATATATTGATATTTTTTAAGTATAGCTGTGTTAATATGTGTAACAAAAGTTGGTATGAATTTTGAATCAAAGCGAAAGTTAATAATTAATGAAATAAATAGATTTAAAATTTACACATTTTTAAGGAATTTTAATTAAGCATTAACAAAAGTTATCCTAAATCCATATCAAATTTGTTTTACTTAACTTAATGAATTATTAATTCAAATTTCCTATGTGTACGCCATAGGATGACTAGGTTGACTTAAAACGCCTTTTAAGTTAATTTTTTTATTTTATGGTTTGCTTTGAGGTTAGTTTGTGTGTTTTTCCTATTTTACATATTATATACACATAGGTTTAATGCAAACAAGTTCTTAAAAACCATTAAATCAAAGCTTTTTATTTTAATCGTACACCCTCCCCTTTTATTAATTTCTTTTGAATTTTTTTTTTAAAAAGTGTATTTTATTGTATTAAACAAACTAATTTCTGTAAATTTGGGAACAAATATTTGAAAACTGAAAACTACTCTGTACGATAAACGTATAGGATAATTGTAGGGTTACAGTTATTATAATAATAGTTTCTTATTAATATATTCATTATTTCATTTTAATAGTATTTTTTGTGTGTGTTTAAATATTTTTGAGCCTAAATTTATAATAAATCATGTAAAAGTGAAGGTGATACAAATCGAAATTTTCTTTTTAAAATATTTACAATGATTTATTTCTGATGATTAACATTAATTCCAAATTAATTTATAGTAATAGATTTAAACGATATTATTTTAAATTAAGACACGTGTTTATATGTAAGAAACTAACAAGAAATTTGTTATAAATCCCACCTGAAAATGCACTCATATTTTGATATAAAATAAACTGGTGTAAATTCAGAAAATAATTTATTTTTTTCATAAAAACTACTGTTGAAGAGATAATAAATTTATAAATCTTTCGGATTACAGGAACTTAATAAATCATAAGGGTGTACTTTATGAAGTTTAAAAAAAAATGTTTTAAAAATTTTCACCATCGTATGAAATCTAATGATCTTTCTTGCTTAAACTTCACATTTAACATATTTCATTATTATATTCATGAAAATTTCATATATGTATAATTTGTATTTCGTTATTTTTGGTGGCCACACAACTAAACAAACAATGACGCTGATGAATTGACAAAAAATCTAATAATACAATAACATTTGAAGAAACATTCGTCTCTTTTGCATTACAATGAAAATTTACCGATTTCTTTTAACTGAAATGCAATATGATGCAAACGAACATTTTTAAAATGGGTTTTGAAATATCCAAAAATTTTTTTTTATTCTGTATGAAAATGAAAACACTAAATATAAAATAAATGAAAGGAATATTTAATTTCTGTATGATTCCATACTTTGCATACGTTCCTATTTATATCTATAAATTAAAGGGAAACGTATGGCATAAATTTAATTATCTTAAGAGTACCAGGACATGAGTGGAATTATAGAATACTACATCCGAGACTCCACGCTTTTGTGATATATTATATCTTATCATATTAATAATTGAGCTTAGATATTTTGTGCGCTTAAAAATGATGTTTTAATCATTCTATAGAACTATAATTTTTTTTAATCAACTTTTGTTGTTACATTCTTATTAGGACATGGACAGGGCTTTTTAGATATACGAGGTTTTGTTATTAAATAACGAGACTAAAGCTGCTACAGAAGAAATATGAATACGCGAAACACCAATGACCAACAGCCTTTTTAGCGTGTAGCCTTATCGTTCCAAATCAGCCCCTTTCGTTTCTGTAAGCAAATCTGTATATTTGCACCCTTCGTTTGCATTAGAATTATTTTTTAGGTTCGCAGGAAAAATGAAAAATGAGCAACTAATTGTTGTGAAATTTCACATGAAACTTAGAGAAACTGCTACTGAAACTTATAATTTATTGAATGAAGTGTATAACATTGAATGTTTATCACGTGCACGTGTATTTGAATGATTTAAGGGGTTTTTAAGATGATCGAGAAGACGTTGAAGAAGATTCATTCCCGTGTCGCCCTCCCACAACAAAACCGGATGAAATATCGAAAAAGATCGGTAATCTGGTTTGATCCGACAGACGGTTGAGTATTTGTGCAATTGTTAAGACTGCAGGAATAGACAAAGAATTGTACGACATTTTTTTTTTTTTTACCAAGACAATGCGATGGCTCATTACACATTCTCTGTCAAAAGGTTTTTATACAAGTACAGCATACCAGTGTTAGACCATCCTCCTTATTCATTGGATTTTGTTCCACGTGACTCCTATTTGTTTCCTAAGGTGAAAATTTGTATTAAAAGGAACAAGATTTGAGCCGTTGAAGCTGTGAAAGTGAAAGCAGCATCTTGAAGGGGCTGACAGAAAAATGTCTTCCAGCTCTGTTTCGAAAAATAGAAGATTCGCTTGGAGCATTGTAGAGACAGAAGAGACGTGTATATTGATGGTGATAATAAGCAAATGATATGTATGATATCAAAATAAAATGTTTTACAGCTTTATTCTCGTTATTTAATAGTCCTATTTCGTATTTGCATTTAGACGCCATTTTAAAGAAAACAGATTTTCATCATGGTTCCAAATTTTTTATGAATCTATAAATTGTACTTTTGAATACAGAAAGAGAAAAATATTATTTCTCGAAGTAATATCTATGTTAAATTTTAATAAATAGTTTTGATATGAAAAAAAATTAAGATTTCCAAAATTAAGAAGCTCTAAAATTGTTTCAAAGAAAAAATGCTGTAATATCATTAAAGAAGTTGGTTCACTATTTTTTGGGCAATGTTTTATAAATCGGAAGAAAAGTATTTTGGATGTTTATGGAATATCTTTTTTTTAAAAAAAATGGTACCTAAAAACAAATATATAAATAAAATCATGTTCATATTAAAGGATAGTTAAACTTAAAGGATAGAATTTTTTTTTTGTCTAATAAAATATTTTTGAAGGTCAATAAAATTATCACAATTTCTTTACCAGGCCAAAAAAAAAGCACTGAAAAAAAGTACTGAAAGCTTATTAGGATTAACTCTTTGTTTGGTTACAAAAATAATTAAAAATGCTTGCCAATGGAAAAGACCTCTTATAAACTGATATTGTTCTAAGAGTTCAACACAATTTCATTTATATAGTGTAGTACATTTCAATTATTTAACATTCATATTATAAATAGTATAGGTCCAAATTCGCATTAAAGTTACAATTGTTCTATTCTGTCGATTAGAAAGCAACTTTTTTTTTCCAATTCTTAATTACGATGGTTTAATGAAAGACGCGTAATAAGTCAATCACGTACGACAAAAAACGTATATAACGTAAAAAAATAAAATAATCTCTAATCATGATCAGCATATCATACGTTACTACTTCCTCTTTCCTATGCAGCACCTAATACCGCTCAAAGTCATAAAAAATGATCATTTAGGTTAGGAGTGTTTGAGTCAAGGTCGTTAGACATCCTTCACATTCTTCTTTCTATCTTCATTTCCATATTATACACGAAGACGACAAAAAGAAAAAACCATGTAATTGGGCATCATTATGTTATCCGTTTAAAACATTTCCCATACTTTCAATATTTTTTTTTTTGATCAAAGGGGAAAAAAATGCAAATGTGTACGTAGTCCTTCTTCACTCCCCATTAATATATGAAAGATGAATGAAGAACCAATCTAGCAATTACTTTGCGGAAGACTCGTTTGTTTTGCAGCAGTTAATTTCGCAAAAACGATTTTCCCTCGTGTTGTTCTCCTCCCCGGGCACTTATAGAGAACTTAATTTGCACGCCGTGTCACAGTACACTGAAATTATTTATTGACTCCCTTCAATGAAAAAAATCCCATTGCTTTCTGTGTTGTCAAATCATCCTTATTAGCTTCTTGATTGAAATACGATTTTCTTCAAGTAATCTATTCCTCATGAGCAGCAATTTGCAATCTCCTTGGTTCTGTAATCTTTGTAACTCATGACGAAACATAAATGTCAACTATTTTTAAAGCTCTTTTTTCTTTCTTATTCGGATATTATACGTGTGATGTCAATTTAATTGAATTATGTTTTTTCGATACGCGAAGACAATAGATTTTCATGTTTTCCGTCTTTTCAGTAAGTGATATATTGCAATCAGACCAGTAATGTGTTTTATTTTAATATTTGAAATATAAAAACTAAGGTTGACCTTGAAAAGAATGATAAGTTTTCTAAGTTTACCTTAATTAATTCTAGTAAGTTACAGGATTCAAAAGTAAAACAGATACAGGAAATAAAGAAATAAATTGGACTTTTATTAAATAAATTATTTTTAATATCTCAAAGCAAGAGAGGCGTAAGAATAAAACCTCATCTTGGAGAAATCAGAAAGTATTAAATATAGAGGAAATGGGAAATAAATACAAGTTTCAATCAAATAAATTAATGAGTCTAATTTCTACTAGATCTAGGTTCCATATATTTGAAATTAAATGAGCATTAGTTTGTATGACACAACGTGTTATTAATTCCTCTAATACAGGTATATATTTAAAAATATAAAGAGAAACACAGGTATTATTAGTACATTTATACCTGTAGTACAGGTATTATTTTGTAAAATGCTTTAAAGTGAATGTACAAAATTTCATAATTCTAGTTACATTATTTAGCGAGTTATTTAAGTTTTCTTAAAAAGTGTGCAATTAATTTCATTCAGTTTCAAAACTTCAAGCTGCTTTTTTTAAACTTTTTTTTTTATTTTTCATGACTGTCATGCATATAAAATACTCATTCGTTTTTTCGTGATAAATATAAGAGTTTGATACTGTTTCTAGTTGTTTTGTATAACAAGCGTAAATCTGTGCACGGAATATACAAAATTGTGAGGGAAAATTAAAATTCATGAAAATTAAATTGAGTGTTAAGAAGCTTATCAAAACCTATTGTGATAACCATTTAAAATGTAAGACAATTTAAGTACCAGTTTAAACTAAAAATTTAAGAACCTACATATATATATATATATATATATATATATATATATATGATACAAACATGGATATTTAAAAAAAATATGAGCGGATGAATTGCATATTTAACTCCTGATATTGATAAAATTAAGATAGAAATAATATTACAAATATACAAAAATCAGATGCTTAATGCATCTAAAATTCAATCAGAAAAATTAACGATTTTAAAATTCTTGAAATTCTAGTTTAAGTTCTTAGAAATAGAACTCTCTTGTAATACTGTTATTAGATATTACTTTATTGTATTAAGTGTTATTTTAATTAATATTTTGCAATATATTTTTATAATATATTATAAATTATAATTAGTTTTTAATACATTTTCTTATAATCTTTATAATGTTCAAAAAGTAATATTAAAAATATTTTACTGAAGAGTTAAAATGTATGTACATTTTTCATTTTAGAGAGGCATCTAATTTTTAATCATTCGATATGTTTCATGAATGAAAATGAACAATGGTAAAGAGAAGTGCTTATTTATTAAAAAAAGTACATTTATAGTCATTTTTTTCATTTAAATATCTTACTAGTGTAATTAATTTTAATTTAATTAACAAATCTTATTTTATTTCCTTTTCAACAATTGTCCTCTTGTATGCAGTTTTCTGTTATTAAAAATAAAGTGAACGATTCAATTTTTCCCCATTACACGAACATGATGTGACAAGTGAATTAGTACTTAATCATTTGAACGTTCTAGATGCTCCCTCATGTTTTGTTAAAAATAGAGATTTGGATATTTCCTTAATTAATAGAAAACTGAATTTTTTTTTGAATTCTGGGGTTTCATGCATACACATACACACACACACACAGAGAGAGAGAGAGAGAACAAAATGAATCTTATTTTGTAAGGCATTTTGTATTTTATAAGCACTTTTGCCACTATGCTTAGTAATTTTATTTCTAAAAATATACAACTGCTTATAAATTATAGGAATCATAGGTGTATAGTGAGAGTATGTTTACAGGGAATGAAATGTCCAGTGGTCTCTTAAATGCATGTCACATCATTACTCAATATAATTTGTTGCAGTACAAACTTCCATTTAAGTCTATATCTGTTCTCTAATATTAAAATATGAAAGAAGTCTTAATGCTAGAGACTTTTAATCAGTTATTAAATTCACACTTGAATGTGACAGACATTTACTATATTCTATTATAACCAAAAATGTAAATTGTAGCCTTGATGTCGCATAACCGCATTAAATAATTAAATCGGTAGATTACTCTTGAAAAATAATTCAAATTATCTTCTCACGGCTGTCCACCAAGTCAGTAAAATTTATTTAATGTAATGTCTCATTTCTTTAAAGTTTAACTTTACCACCATAAGGTAGAATGAAATGAATAGTGCATTCCGTTATGTAAATTCGACCACGGTAGCTCAAAACTCGGTCACGAACTTCGTGACCAGCATAGATAAAATCAAGCTATGTGTTCGAATTCTGATTCCAATACTTGCCATTTTTGTTCAATGCTATGAGATCTCTCACATTAAATGGAACTGGTTCCGCAAGTATTCCCAAGTTTTAAACTTGATTGATTGATTGATTTTTAATTAATGTCGCACATAGACGCAACACTGGGATAATTGGACTTCATAATTTTGAGTCTTGGTCAAGCGACGAGGTCAACATCTGAGCGAGCACCGGACACTCCAAACTTTAATACAATTTAATTGAGAAAACTTTTAATTTCTGTATACTTTGATGACAGATTTAACGTGTAACTGCCCTGTTTGCATATATTTTTAATGAACTCGTCTGAAAACACACAGAACGCGGGTTCGTGACCTTGACCACTTGGCTACCACTGTAAAAATATGTTACGAAAGTTAGAAGAGAGTGAAACAGTTATGTTTATGTTTCCATTCTCATCTTTATATCATGATATAGAATTACTAGGCCTTTTACTAACAGGATTAGTGTACAATGTAGTACGACGCTAGTTGAACACCAACTGAAATAAATTTTTTAAATCCCACTTTCATATAAATTGTTATATATACTGCTTTATACATAAATAACTTTTCTTACTATTCTATTTTTGTAGCTTCCTTACATTATATCCATAACTTACTTATCTGCACTTTGATAATATTTCATCAATTTTTAAATATATCAGCCATTTATATTCATTAATAAAAGTACTTTTATTTGCATAGCATACTTAAAATTAAAAGATATTATTATTTTGCATTCTCTTCAGTTTAATACAAAATTATATTTGAAATATTAGGAAATATTGAAACTCATAATGCATTTTACTTATATATTTTCACATCTTTCAAGATACGTTTCATACATTTCATAAACAACAAGCTACATTTTGCTAAGCTGAATTTTGCATCCACAGAAGAAAATATTTCTGAAAATCAAAATATTGCTGGATATATGAATATTATTAAGGAGGGAGAAGAGGTAAGCGAGGGTATGCCCATAGAGAAAAAGTCTTACTTTAGCATCTGAAAACTAAAAAAAGAAATTTGTATTTCTCTATGAATTGGAGATAATGCAGCAGGAAATGGAAAAGCGAAAGGGAAAATAGCACACATATACACAGTCAAAGAAGAAGGAAAATTCCAAAAACGTAAGAAAAACACACCCAGAAAAAGTTTCAAACTGATAAAAATAGTTGAGAGCAAGTAATCTAAGAAACCACGAACTGCGAAAGAAAAATGTACAATCCAGAAAAAGCAAGTAGTAAAATGGATTTCTTTTTTCATTTAAATATAGAAGTATACAAGGTATAGGTAGTAGATATAAAAATTTCTTGATACGAAGTTTAGTATGCTTTTTATGAGACAGTAACTTAGAAAAGTAATAATTTTGAATTATACTTTTCAAAAATAAACAAATAATATAAAAAATAAGTTTTATAAGATTGCAAAACTTCAATTTTTAAGAGGTTTTTCGTTCTTACACGTTGAAATGTAATAGGAAACATGTTTTGACATCGGCTTTTCTTGAAATAATTTTTTTTTCGAATTATAGGTGTCCGTAAATTATATTTCAGCGGGTTGATAAACATTTCAAATCTTAGAATTCTATTAAATATGAAATTGAAGCATAACATTTGTCTTTTTCAGAGTCAATATTATCTATCATGTTGCAAGTGCAATTATTCAATGGTTAAAATAAGCATATCAATTATTCGATACAATGAAATGCTATAGTAGTTTATGTAGAATAACACACAAAAAACACTTTTAAAATACAAAAGATAATGGAAATATGACCAAGGGAAATTATATTTATTGTTAATATTTGTAAAAATTAAATTACTTTAAAGGAATAAAAATGATTAACATTTTTGAATAAGATAGAATATTGAAAAAAAAACATAAATAATTTTTTTCTTTAAATGTTCAACATTGACGAAAATTGGAATTAATATATAATTATAAATTTTTATTTTAATTTATAATTTCTATATTACTTACCTTTAAAAATAAACGTTTATTTTGTATCTATTTATAATTTTATAATATAGATATCAGTAAATATATAATGATTAATTGATGTATAGCTTGAGTTCAAACCGGATAAAAATGAACATCTGAAGCATTACATAATGTTTTATATTTCAAAGGAAAATTCGTTCGAATTTGCCTTAACACTTCCGATAGTAACAATGTTTCGATGAATGTATGCTCTTCAATACCAGGCATTAAGTTAAAAAATCATTCTCATTATAACAGAAAATATTGAAAAAGTATGAGGACATCAAATAATCACTCTGTGTATTAATCAATACTTGGATCGGAGTCATGTGGATACCAGTTTGGTATAGGAAAAGTAGTTACATGGAAAGAAAAATTTAAGGGTTAAAATGGACAACTATATGAATGGTAAAGCAGAGCTGGAAGACAAAATGACGGCCAGAAACTTTTTAACAGCCTCTGACAAATTTTTGCTAAATATATGACTTATGAAAAGCGTAATAAGTTAAAACGTGATCATTGACAGGCGAATTATGTGGAATATTATATTAACGTGTATCTCGCAATACATAATTTAGTATAATTACAACAATATGAAATTGATAGAATCTCTATATGCTTATAAGTGTGAGATATCTTTAAAGAAATCGTAAATTTCGTTGCGTTGCCATACTTTTTAGTCCATATTGGGGTTGTTATTCTTTTGCATAATATCAGACATTAAATAACACGTTTGATATTTTTCGATCGATTATCTACTCACTTAAAAGTTCGATTGCCACTTGAAGCAATAGCCTTCAACGTCATGAAATATATTTAGGGATGTTAAAAAGATATATCTACTCCAACAGTAGGCAAATGATTAAAGATATATGTCTATCTTTAAAGAGTTTTTAATTAATTGAAAAAAATTATCATCAGCATTTATAGTATTTAAAATGAAAAGGAACTTTAAATAATGCGTAAAATAGATGTATAATTTTAATTTTAAAACTTTTTAGCTCAATATATACAAGAAATAGCAGGAAAATGAAATTCGTGAGAAAATTCAGACCTCAAATTAATAATAAAAAAAACGGAGATGATATAACCTAATTCAGTGAGATTGAACTATTCTCTGACTTATAACGTCAGTATTTAAAAATTTATAGAAGTCGATATTTTAATACATTAAACAATATAGATAGTTATTAATCGATATCTTAACACATTAAAAATATTTAAACTTTATGGTAATTCATAAATTTTACCAACAATAAAAGGCAAAATAACTTTAATATAATAATAGAAGAGGTTCATTCCCTAAATTTATACTTTTGGAGAATATAATTAAGATATTCTCACTAATATTATAAACTTAAATTCTTTCAATGTTATGTTTTGCGGTAAAGTAAAATGTTAAAATCTTGACTCAGAAAAAGCTGAAAGTATATTTCAGAAAGTATTCAAAATACCGAGGTTTACTTATCCCCCCCCCCTTCAATGGTTATGAACGAGTCCAGCTCGTCAATCGAATAACGTGTCATAATAGACACTGACGAGTTCAGTTCGTCTGAAGTTTTTAGACTCAATGATTGCAACCCAACCCTACTGGGGCAGCGAAATGTTTTCCCAATGGATGCTGACGAGCTGAGTTCGTCCCGTATATTATCCTGCGTTATTCATATTACCAACAATATTTACAGGCAAAATTATATACAATATTACAGGTGAGCGAGCTACGAGCATCATTGTCAGAAGAAAGTGACATTTTTGGAGGCCACTAGGGAGAAAAAAGCTGCCACTTTCAGAGACCGTTTTATCGTAGCCCTGGGCGTCATTGGAGGACGAAAACTGCTGATTCGTCTAACCCTCAAAGGGTTAAAGCGATTGTAACTATAAATAAGAAAGAAAGAAATCCAATTTCATATTAATGGAAGATAAAATAAAAATTCAATCTTTGACTGAAATTATCATTTTAAAGATGAGCTTATACCTTAAAGCTAGAATTGGAAATACAGAAGGAAAAAAATTCGAAGAGCACAATCGGTAAACATTGTAAACAATTGCTTCAAAGTGTGATAGTCAACATTCAGGGAAAGAGTAGATCAATGCCGTATTGACTTGCACAAACTTTTTTGGGGATTTTCGTTCATTTGAGTACATAATTATACGTTTGTGTTTTTTTATCATATCAATCAATCTGTGTCTCCTTTTAATAAATTCTCTTAAAAGCATTGCTATTTCTTAAATGGATTGTTACAAAATTCCATCAGTTGTGTGGGTGTATAACGAGTGAAAATAAGTCTAAGGAGGAGGATAAGTAATAGAGCTTGGATAGAAAAAGAAGAAACACAGCACTTGTACAGATTAGTGATATATGTGCAGGAACAAAAACAGCACTTGCAATGACAGTCACATTTGTATCAGCAAGTTCAGCTCACCAGCTTACTAATTCGCACTGCGGACAAATCTCTGCAGTAATACTCTGCACTTCCAAGACAGACTTCGACAGTTACCGTGTTTAAAGGCTTTTTCTCGGCAGATTCCTTCAGCTACGATACCGATAAATCCTGAGCAGATTCCCCCAGTCAATGCCAATCGCTTCTCAGTTGATTTCTCGATCGATCCCTATTTAGTTATAGGCGCTCCAGCCAAGTGTGACTTTACAAGGAATTTTCTTGTGAATTACGTAACTTTGTTCCCGTTGTAGATAGTGCTTAAATTATAGCAATTTTTTAAAAACATTTTTTTTTGCCAGTCATCAAGTTTCTGACCAAGTCACCAAAAAAGTCGCCAAATTTGTCACCAAGGATAAGGAGTCCTTACTTAAGCTCTTCTTGGCTGACTGATGGAATCTCCATGAATGTCTTTTTTTCTTCATGCGAGATCCGTCACAGGGAAGCATCATCTCGAATTCGCAACAGTATTTCCATGACATTCATACTCCATGTTTCTTGGCAGATTGATATGACTTAGAAATATACACAATTATTTTTTTTAACGAAAACTGTATTGCAGTAATTTTCGAAATTACTATAATAACTGGATGTTTAGGTTATTAATATTATTCTAGTGATATTGATTTTTTTATATATATTTTTAGAGAAATATTATCAAACACAAGATTTAATTACATTGAATGTCTCAATATATTTGATAAAATAAAAGAAATATGTGGATAAAAATAAATTTCTATTCTGACAGTATTTCTGGATATGAAATAAATTAAAAATCTTAAATGTGCAGTGTGCCCTTAGATCAAAAATCAAATATTCAATATAAATGTCTCAACAAATTCAATATTTTTTGTTAATAATTAATTCTGAATTCAAAGTAAAGTAATAAAATAATGTTCTTTTTGTTAATTTTGAAAATTCTAATTAAATTGAAAATGAAGATTAAATATTTAATATTATATATATTAATATTTAAAAATTAATCCATATATCGCATTCATGTACTTATTAATATGTAATGATAAAACGATAAATCAAAATTTTTTTACTCCTTTTCACTTCGGCTTTAATCAGTTTCGCAATACCAGATATAAGTATCAGTTAACGCTTTAAACATACAAATTATTCTAAAATTTAGGATTTAATTCTATGAAAAATTCTGAAATATTTAAATTGATAACGAAAGTTATATATATATATATATATATATATATACAACTTTTTTTATTTTTATATATATACTAGTTCAATGGTTGGTACCATTGAACTAGTTTAACCCCGCTTAATCGGTCCTCA
>BMAW01038963.1:0-12118 GCA_019974015.1 Nephila pilipes
AAAAAAAAGTTGTACTTTAACAAATTATATTGCGATATTATTTATATTATTTTCACAATTTATTTCAAATATCCTTGCATTAATTATTGTGTTCGACATATATTTTAATATACATACATTTATCTAAGCAAATTAATTAAACGATATTCACCATAATAAGCGTGTTTCATTTTAAAATCACTTTTGTTGTTATTACGTAAAAACGATTAGAGTATAAATTTTCAAACTGATTGATTCTATTTAATTGTTTCTATTTAACTATTCTCATATTAATTTTAAAATGTCGTACCTCACTAAAGGACGTCGGGAAGATATATTTGTCCTAGCGAAAGAATTAGATCTAAAGCCTGATTCTTCAATGACAGTTAAGAAATTAAGGGACTTAATCACTAAAGATACTGAATATGATGAGGAATTCACTAAAAATTTGTTTACGAGTATAATAGAGCAACGAAAAGAAGAAACACTACGAAAAGAAGAAATTGAAGAAAAGTTGCGCCTTGAAATACTTGACGAAGCACAACGAAAACAAGAATTTGAAGAAAAGTTGCGTCTAGAATAATAGAAACGACGAGTTACAGAAGAGAAACGACGACAAGATCAACATGAAATTGAGCAAGAGCGATTAAAATTAGAGAATCAACTCAAATTATACTCAACGGTTGACGAAATCGACAATTCGAAATTACTAGGCAAGGAAATATCCAAATTTCTCCATAAATATGAAGTTAAAGAAGATATTAGCTTATATTTAGTCTTATTCGAACGTCAAGTGCAACGATTAACAATTTCAAAAGAACACTGGGTTTCATATCTTTTAGGACTCTTACCGTCCGAAATTTCTCACATGATCGCACGTGAACCAGAGGAGATAGCAAACAACTACGACCACGTAAAAGAACTTCTGCTTAAAAGATTTAAATTAACGCCAGAAAAGTTTCGCCAGTTATTTACCACGCATCAAAAAGTTTATAGCCACACTTGGACCGATTTTTATCACGAACTTGCAACATATTTTAATGGATGGACATCAGGGTTAAAAATCGAATCTTTTGAAGAATTAAGAAAATTGATCATCTCATATCAAATGAAACGTAGAGCTCCTACAGACTTTAAGCAACATTTTCTAGACGAATGGACAACGATAAATTCGCCAGCCGAATTAGCAGAAAAGTTCGAAGAGTATGAAGACGTCAGGAGAACATTAAATCAAAAGCCAGTTAATACGCATTTTAGGGGAGAACAAGATTTCAGAGCTTCAGAACAATTTCGTCAGTTTGAATCGCCACGAAAGTTCGAGCAGGGTAGATCAAGTTGGAAAGTTGCAGCAACCACTAGTTGCAATCGACATCACGATGCTTAATCCGTCAGTCACAGAAGTCATGAAGGAAATCACGTAAACTCAAATCGACGGATCAAAAATCGAATTCGCGGGAATGATAGGTATTCGAATTCAAATGTTTCTAATCACGCTCAAACGAATTACTCCAGGTTTAGAGGATTCAACGATTCAGCGAAAGAGCCAAATACAAGCCAGCCGAAGAGAACTACGAATTTCACGAGAGAAACAAGCAAGCCTACGGCAACATGTGCCACTATCAATCAAGAAAATCTACACAACAAGGAAATAATGTTTGGAAACAAGAAAATTACTGCGCTTATCGACACCGGAAGTACCGTCAGTCTACTACGAGAAAATACCAGCAGAAGAATCATCGATCCAGCGAAACTATCGAAGAACAAAATTGTCTTAACAGGCATAGGTGATGCTCAAGTCACTACGATGGGATCTTTCGAACAAGAATTTCAGATAGATGAAGAAAACTATTCACTAACTTGGCATGTAGTACCTACAGCAAAACTAAAGTTCGAAGCAGTCATAGGTTCAGATATTTTAGAACAAGCATCAATCAACTTCACGAAGAATGGTGTAGAATTTGTTAAATATGAAAATCAAGCATTCTTAATGCAGATACTAGCGGAAAACGTCGAAAAAGTAGAACTGAATCACATAGGAGATCCTGAGATCAAAAAAGAACTTACGGAAATGATAGAAAGCTACAAGCCTGAAAAGACGGCAAGCACTGATGTTACCATGCGAATTATTTTAAAAGATGATGAACCAGTTTGTCAATCGCCACGCCGATTAGCATCTACGGAAAGAGAAGAAGTAAACAAACAGATAGAAGAATGGCTCAAAGAAGGCATCATACGCCCAAGCTCATCAGAGTACGCCAGTCCAGTCGTAATGGTCAAAAAGAAAGATGGAACTTCGAGAATGTGCATCGATTACCGAAAACTGAACCAGAAGCTAGTGAAAGATAAATTTCCTTTACCTCTCATCGAAGATGTTTTAGATACGCTACAAGAAGCAAAAGTTTACTCCACGTTAGATTTACGAAACGGATTTTTCCACGTCAGCGTTGATGAAGATTGCAGAAAATTCACGTCTTTTATCGTTCCAGATGGACAGTTCGAGTTCAATAAAGTTCCTTTTGGGTTAAGCACGAGCCCAGGTGTTTTTCAGAGATTTGTCACAAGCATATTCAGAGACCTTACACGTAAAAGAATTTTAGTAAGCTATATGGATGATCTTATCGTTCCAGCAAAAGATGAAAGAGAAGGACTCCAAAAACTTAAAATTGTATTCGAAGTTGCAAAGAAATATGGTCTAGAGATAAAATTCAAGAAGTGTCAGTTCCTAATGCGAAAGGTTGAATTTTTAGGTCACATAGTAGAGAATGGAATCATCAAGCCCTCAGTTGCAAAGACATTAGCAGTTGCAAAATTTCCAGAACCAACGACCGTAAAGAAAGTACAAAGTTTTCTAGGATTAACAGGATATTTCAGAAAATATGTCAAAGATTATTCGAAAATTGCAAAACCGTTAAGCGACCTCACAAGGAAAGAAAATCCGTTTGTTTTTGGAACACAACAGAAAGAAGCCTTCGAAAAGTTAAAGGAAGTATTGTCTGAAAGTCCAGTCTTACACATTTACAAGTATGGAAGAAGAACAGAATTACACACAGACGCAAGTAAACTAGGCTACGGAGCAGTTTTATTGCAAGAAGCCGACGATGGAAAATTACATCCTATTTATTATATGTCGAAGAAAACAAGTCCAGCTGAAAAGAAGTATGATAGTTATGAATTAGAAGTTCTCGCAATTATAACAGCATTAAAGAAGTTTCGAGTATACCTCTTAGGTCAGCATTTCAAAATAGTCACAGATTGTTCTGCGTTCCAAAAGACCATGCATAAAAAAGATTTGATTACACGTATAGCCAGATGGGCTCTTCAATTAGAAGAATTCGACTACGAAATCGAACATCGAACAGGAACTAGAATGCAACACGTAGATGCTTTGAGTAGACATCCTGTCATGATAATCAGCAGTGACACTCTAACAGCGAAATTAAAGAAAGCCCAAGAAGAAGACGAAAACATTTTAACATTGAAGTCGATATTAGAAAAGCAAGATTCAGAAGACTTTTTTGAAAGAAATGGAATATTTTACAAATACTCAAATGGTAGAGAATTGATAGTAGTTCCAAAAGACATGCAAATTGAATTAATTAAATTAGCTCACGAAAATGGTCATTTTTCAGTAGCAAAAACAGAAGAGATTGTCAAACAAGAATTTTTTATTCCAAATTTAACGAAGTTAGTAAAGAACGTAATAATAAATTGTGTACCATGTATCTTAGCTAATAGAAAGAGTGGCAAAAAGGAATGTTTTTTAAATCCTATTCCAAAAGAAGACAACCCTTTAAGCACATACCATATCGATTTCATAGGACCGTTACCATCAACAAATAAGAATTATCAACACATTTTCACTGTTATAGATGCTTTTACAAAATTTACTTGGTTGTACCCTGTAAAAACTGTGTCAGCTGAAAACGCTCTAGAGAAGCTAAAACTACAACAAAAAACCTTTGGAAACCCCGTTAGAATCATATCAGATAGAGGATCAGCGTTTATTTCGAAAGTGTTTAGTGATTATTGCACAGAAGAAGGTATTCAACATCTACAAATTGCCACGGGTGTACCACGAGGAAATGGACAAGTTGAAAGAGTCCACCGTACACTTATCCCAGTTTTAACTAAACTAACTTTAAATGACTCTACTAAATGGTTCAAGTATATTGATAGACTTCAGAGAATCCTTAACAGCACAACCTGTCGAAGCACAAAATGGTCACCATTCGAACTTTTGATTGGTACTAGAATGAGAAACAAAGAAGATGTCAGAATTAAAGACTTGCTCTTCGAAGAATTGTTCGAAGAAGTACACGAACAACGAGAATTCTTAAGAAAAGACGCTAAGAAGAACATAGAAAAAATACAATACGAAAATCGGAGAACTTACAACAAGAAATGAAAGAAAGCTCCGGAATACAAAAAAGGTGATCTGGTAGCCATCCAAAGAACTCAATTTGGAGTTGGACTAAAACTAAGACCGAAATTCTTAGGACCATATAAAATCACCAAAGTTAACCCTCGCGACAGATATGTAGTAGAAAAGGTTGGTCATCACGAAGGACCGAACTCTACCACTACTTCTGCTGACATGATAAAACATTTTTCTATCAACACCATTTAAATATCAAACATAGTTATTATTTGGTGAAATTCGTTTGATTTAATTTCATGCTGTATTATTTTCTTTTTATGTACTAGATATTATCTTGTGTTATTTACATTTTTTATATATGCTTTTTTACATTTTATGCTGCTTTATATCAGAATTTTTATCATTCCTATATTGTGAAGTGATAAGAAAAATTGATTACATATTTTGCTCCATGTAGAATATTGATAGGTTTTGAAATTCATTTTTCACTTTTATTGTGTTATTAGTTATTTTGTATTATTAGTTTTGAAAATTCCAGTATAGCTGGAGGCCAGCTCTATTTGGAGGGGTCGAACTCTGTAGGATTTTCCAGCTAATTATTAAGCAATTAATTTTATTTTTTCAATCTACTGTAAAACCAGTTCCTCCGATACTCAATAGATGTCGCCACGAATCAGAGTCATGTGATAAGCTCATGCAGCGCCACCTATCCCAGAACAAAACTGAGTGAAGCTCGTTTCGCGCTCTCTTCGCTCTTTTGCCACCACTTTCTCCGCTTCTCTTCTCCTTCGTTACCCGCGTCGGAAGTAAACTTAAAACGCCCGAGCGCGTTCCAGCGCCCATCGCCAATATGGGTTAAATGAGGCAGCCATCTATCCGTCTCGGAAGAACTGTTTACTACCTGTATATTTATCATAGTGTAGATACTTTTCATTCTTCATCTCTCTCAATAAACAAGTAAAGCTACTGCAAGCTTCATCCTTGAATATCATCAACAACATTACATGGAATCCGAAATTACTCCCCTAGACAACCAGCCCATTGCGTAAGAGCAAACCATTGTAGATTTGGGATGAACAATCTCCTTCACCCCAGTTTCTACAAAAATTTATGGGGATTTCGTCCGGGATTACTACAAAATTTACGGCAGCTCCAACCGGGATTCCTTCAAAATGTATGAGTGATCGGACCGGGATTGTGTCAAAATTAATGGGAGAGAACTACAAGAAGAAAAGAAAATTGATGCTCGCCCTGAGATCAACAAAATTTCACAGATGCTAATGCCGACGTATGCCTTTACAGCAAGAATAGCCAGTGTCCAGCGACGACGTATCTTCTACAACAAGAATAGCCAGTGTTCAGTGACAACGTATGCCTCTACAGCAAGATTAGCCAGTGTCCAGTGACAACGTATGCCTCTACAGCAAAAATAGCCAGTGTACAACGATAACGGATATACTACAAAGAAAATGTGTGCCTCATCCATTTCCACGATTAGTTTCCTACTACGACGAGTGTGTCCCGCCTACAAGTAGAACCTCAGTTTTTCTATCATCAAATGCTTCTTCGCATCAAGTTATTTATTTGTGCTTTTGATAATCTAAATGTGTGTTTAGTTTAAGCTCTTTATAAATGCCGTCGATTGCTGTAAGAGCGTTGTTTTAAAATATATATATAAAATCCAGCTTATATTAATGTGCAAGTTTCACCGCAAGATTCCAGGTACTGTAAAACATTTATTTTTTCGGACAATCATCTAATTCTAATGAAGTGCCATCATGTAATGTTTTTTTTAATTATAAGAAGAAATATCTGAAGAAAAAGTAAATTAAACGTATTATTTTCTAAGTGCATTTTTATATATATATATTTTCAAATTGTCATCTTAAGTTCAAAATCTAGGAGTGTCTTTTTTTTTATTATTATCGTGTGTGTGAATTGATATGCCATGATATCAAATCAGTCAGCGTTCTCACGCCAGAATTGAATAAATGCATAAGTAATTAGATTTCGAATCATAGTTAACGTAAACATTAATCCTTCCCAGGCAATGGTGTATAATATTTTCTCCCTTTTCCCATGAGATAGTTTCGGTGTCGCCAAAACTGTTTGGTCTCACTGAGTCTCAATGAATGATAACTTATTACTTTTAAAAAATAGGTTTGGCAGTCTAGTGAATTCCAAATTAAGCAAATTGAAAGTATATTCTCAAAATAGATGATTTTGTTTTTTTTATTCTGTGATTATTTCACTGTATGTCTGAATATTTTTTTTTGGTTCTAATTGAATTACTTATATTCTTTCACAATGTTTAGTTTTAGTTCTGTGGAAAATTTTAACTAAGGAATTTCAGATTGATATGATAAATAATTCTTTTTTTTTTAAAAAAAAGTTGTACTTTAACAAATTATATTGCGATATTATTTATATTATTTTCACAATTTATTTCAAATATCCTTGCATTAATTATTGTGTTCGACATATATTTTAATATACATACATTTATCTAAGCAAATTAATTAAACGATATTCACCATAATAAGCGTGTTTCATTTTAAAATCACTTTTGTTGTTATTACGTAAAAACGATTAGAGTATAAATTTTCAAACTGATTGATTCTATTTAATTGTTTCTATTTAACTATTCTCATATTAATTTTAAAATGTCGTACCTCACTAAAGGACGTCGGGAAGATATATTTGTCCTAGCGAAAGAATTAGATCTAAAGCCTGATTCTTCAATGACAGTTAAGAAATTAAGGGACTTAATCACTAAAGATACTGAATATGATGAGGAATTCACTAAAAATTTGTTTACGAGTATAATAGAGCAACGAAAAGAAGAAACACTACGAAAAGAAGAAATTGAAGAAAAGTTGCGCCTTGAAATACTTGACGAAGCACAACGAAAACAAGAATTTGAAGAAAAGTTGCGTCTAGAATAATAGAAACGACGAGTTACAGAAGAGAAACGACGACAAGATCAACATGAAATTGAGCAAGAGCGATTAAAATTAGAGAATCAACTCAAATTATACTCAACGGTTGACGAAATCGACAATTCGAAATTACTAGGCAAGGAAATATCCAAATTTCTCCATAAATATGAAGTTAAAGAAGATATTAGCTTATATTTAGTCTTATTCGAACGTCAAGTGCAACGATTAACAATTTCAAAAGAACACTGGGTTTCATATCTTTTAGGACTCTTACCGTCCGAAATTTCTCACATGATCGCACGTGAACCAGAGGAGATAGCAAACAACTACGACCACGTAAAAGAACTTCTGCTTAAAAGATTTAAATTAACGCCAGAAAAGTTTCGCCAGTTATTTACCACGCATCAAAAAGTTTATAGCCACACTTGGACCGATTTTTATCACGAACTTGCAACATATTTTAATGGATGGACATCAGGGTTAAAAATCGAATCTTTTGAAGAATTAAGAAAATTGATCATCTCATATCAAATGAAACGTAGAGCTCCTACAGACTTTAAGCAACATTTTCTAGACGAATGGACAACGATAAATTCGCCAGCCGAATTAGCAGAAAAGTTCGAAGAGTATGAAGACGTCAGGAGAACATTAAATCAAAAGCCAGTTAATACGCATTTTAGGGGAGAACAAGATTTCAGAGCTTCAGAACAATTTCGTCAGTTTGAATCGCCACGAAAGTTCGAGCAGGGTAGATCAAGTTGGAAAGTTGCAGCAACCACTAGTTGCAATCGACATCACGATGCTTAATCCGTCAGTCACAGAAGTCATGAAGGAAATCACGTAAACTCAAATCGACGGATCAAAAATCGAATTCGCGGGAATGATAGGTATTCGAATTCAAATGTTTCTAATCACGCTCAAACGAATTACTCCAGGTTTAGAGGATTCAACGATTCAGCGAAAGAGCCAAATACAAGCCAGCCGAAGAGAACTACGAATTTCACGAGAGAAACAAGCAAGCCTACGGCAACATGTGCCACTATCAATCAAGAAAATCTACACAACAAGGAAATAATGTTTGGAAACAAGAAAATTACTGCGCTTATCGACACCGGAAGTACCGTCAGTCTACTACGAGAAAATACCAGCAGAAGAATCATCGATCCAGCGAAACTATCGAAGAACAAAATTGTCTTAACAGGCATAGGTGATGCTCAAGTCACTACGATGGGATCTTTCGAACAAGAATTTCAGATAGATGAAGAAAACTATTCACTAACTTGGCATGTAGTACCTACAGCAAAACTAAAGTTCGAAGCAGTCATAGGTTCAGATATTTTAGAACAAGCATCAATCAACTTCACGAAGAATGGTGTAGAATTTGTTAAATATGAAAATCAAGCATTCTTAATGCAGATACTAGCGGAAAACGTCGAAAAAGTAGAACTGAATCACATAGGAGATCCTGAGATCAAAAAAGAACTTACGGAAATGATAGAAAGCTACAAGCCTGAAAAGACGGCAAGCACTGATGTTACCATGCGAATTATTTTAAAAGATGATGAACCAGTTTGTCAATCGCCACGCCGATTAGCATCTACGGAAAGAGAAGAAGTAAACAAACAGATAGAAGAATGGCTCAAAGAAGGCATCATACGCCCAAGCTCATCAGAGTACGCCAGTCCAGTCGTAATGGTCAAAAAGAAAGATGGAACTTCGAGAATGTGCATCGATTACCGAAAACTGAACCAGAAGCTAGTGAAAGATAAATTTCCTTTACCTCTCATCGAAGATGTTTTAGATACGCTACAAGAAGCAAAAGTTTACTCCACGTTAGATTTACGAAACGGATTTTTCCACGTCAGCGTTGATGAAGATTGCAGAAAATTCACGTCTTTTATCGTTCCAGATGGACAGTTCGAGTTCAATAAAGTTCCTTTTGGGTTAAGCACGAGCCCAGGTGTTTTTCAGAGATTTGTCACAAGCATATTCAGAGACCTTACACGTAAAAGAATTTTAGTAAGCTATATGGATGATCTTATCGTTCCAGCAAAAGATGAAAGAGAAGGACTCCAAAAACTTAAAATTGTATTCGAAGTTGCAAAGAAATATGGTCTAGAGATAAAATTCAAGAAGTGTCAGTTCCTAATGCGAAAGGTTGAATTTTTAGGTCACATAGTAGAGAATGGAATCATCAAGCCCTCAGTTGCAAAGACATTAGCAGTTGCAAAATTTCCAGAACCAACGACCGTAAAGAAAGTACAAAGTTTTCTAGGATTAACAGGATATTTCAGAAAATATGTCAAAGATTATTCGAAAATTGCAAAACCGTTAAGCGACCTCACAAGGAAAGAAAATCCGTTTGTTTTTGGAACACAACAGAAAGAAGCCTTCGAAAAGTTAAAGGAAGTATTGTCTGAAAGTCCAGTCTTACACATTTACAAGTATGGAAGAAGAACAGAATTACACACAGACGCAAGTAAACTAGGCTACGGAGCAGTTTTATTGCAAGAAGCCGACGATGGAAAATTACATCCTATTTATTATATGTCGAAGAAAACAAGTCCAGCTGAAAAGAAGTATGATAGTTATGAATTAGAAGTTCTCGCAATTATAACAGCATTAAAGAAGTTTCGAGTATACCTCTTAGGTCAGCATTTCAAAATAGTCACAGATTGTTCTGCGTTCCAAAAGACCATGCATAAAAAAGATTTGATTACACGTATAGCCAGATGGGCTCTTCAATTAGAAGAATTCGACTACGAAATCGAACATCGAACAGGAACTAGAATGCAACACGTAGATGCTTTGAGTAGACATCCTGTCATGATAATCAGCAGTGACACTCTAACAGCGAAATTAAAGAAAGCCCAAGAAGAAGACGAAAACATTTTAACATTGAAGTCGATATTAGAAAAGCAAGATTCAGAAGACTTTTTTGAAAGAAATGGAATATTTTACAAATACTCAAATGGTAGAGAATTGATAGTAGTTCCAAAAGACATGCAAATTGAATTAATTAAATTAGCTCACGAAAATGGTCATTTTTCAGTAGCAAAAACAGAAGAGATTGTCAAACAAGAATTTTTTATTCCAAATTTAACGAAGTTAGTAAAGAACGTAATAATAAATTGTGTACCATGTATCTTAGCTAATAGAAAGAGTGGCAAAAAGGAATGTTTTTTAAATCCTATTCCAAAAGAAGACAACCCTTTAAGCACATACCATATCGATTTCATAGGACCGTTACCATCAACAAATAAGAATTATCAACACATTTTCACTGTTATAGATGCTTTTACAAAATTTACTTGGTTGTACCCTGTAAAAACTGTGTCAGCTGAAAACGCTCTAGAGAAGCTAAAACTACAACAAAAAACCTTTGGAAACCCCGTTAGAATCATATCAGATAGAGGATCAGCGTTTATTTCGAAAGTGTTTAGTGATTATTGCACAGAAGAAGGTATTCAACATCTACAAATTGCCACGGGTGTACCACGAGGAAATGGACAAGTTGAAAGAGTCCACCGTACACTTATCCCAGTTTTAACTAAACTAACTTTAAATGACTCTACTAAATGGTTCAAGTATATTGATAGACTTCAGAGAATCCTTAACAGCACAACCTGTCGAAGCACAAAATGGTCACCATTCGAACTTTTGATTGGTACTAGAATGAGAAACAAAGAAGATGTCAGAATTAAAGACTTGCTCTTCGAAGAATTGTTCGAAGAAGTACACGAACAACGAGAATTCTTAAGAAAAGACGCTAAGAAGAACATAGAAAAAATACAATACGAAAATCGGAGAACTTACAACAAGAAATGAAAGAAAGCTCCGGAATACAAAAAAGGTGATCTGGTAGCCATCCAAAGAACTCAATTTGGAGTTGGACTAAAACTAAGACCGAAATTCTTAGGACCATATAAAATCACCAAAGTTAACCCTCGCGACAGATATGTAGTAGAAAAGGTTGGTCATCACGAAGGACCGAACTCTACCACTACTTCTGCTGACATGATAAAACATTTTTCTATCAACACCATTTAAATATCAAACATAGTTATTATTTGGTGAAATTCGTTTGATTTAATTTCATGCTGTATTATTTTCTTTTTATGTACTAGATATTATCTTGTGTTATTTACATTTTTTATATATGCTTTTTTACATTTTATGCTGCTTTATATCAGAATTTTTATCATTCCTATATTGTGAAGTGATAAGAAAAATTGATTACATATTTTGCTCCATGTAGAATATTGATAGGTTTTGAAATTCATTTTTCACTTTTATTGTGTTATTAGTTATTTTGTATTATTAGTTTTGAAAATTCCAGTATAGCTGGAGGCCAGCTCTATTTGGAGGGGTCGAACTCTGTAGGATTTTCCAGCTAATTATTAAGCAATTAATTTTATTTTTTCAATCTACTGTAAAACCAGTTCCTCCGATACTCAATAGATGTCGCCACGAATCAGAGTCATGTGATAAGCTCATGCAGCGCCACCTATCCCAGAACAAAACTGAGTGAAGCTCGTTTCGCGCTCTCTTCGCTCTTTTGCCACCACTTTCTCCGCTTCTCTTCTCCTTCGTTACCCGCGTCGGAAGTAAACTTAAAACGCCCGAGCGCGTTCCAGCGCCCATCGCCAATATGGGTTAAATGAGGCAGCCATCTATCCGTCTCGGAAGAACTGTTTACTACCTGTATATTTATCATAGTGTAGATACTTTTCATTCTTCATCTCTCTCAATAAACAAGTAAAGCTACTGCAAGCTTCATCCTTGAATATCATCAACAACATTACATGGAATCCGAAATTAC
>BMAW01038966.1:0-11900 GCA_019974015.1 Nephila pilipes
TTGATGATGATGATGATGATGATGATGATGATGATGATAATCGTCGAAATCGTCGATGTGCTTAGCTTTCTAAATTTTGTGTGCTCTTATTTTAAAATGATGGAAGTGGTATGCAACTTATTCGTAGACCTTACTGAACTATTTTTCGTTCTATTTTGTATATGTCAATGATCCACGTGACTAAAGAGGGTAGTTAACTAGTGATAGAGTGGCTTAAACGTGTAGACAACCAACTGATGCATTTCTGAATTACTGAAAACAATACATCTCTTTATGATGAATTTCTCAAAAAGTAATAATCGAGGAAGCTATAATGGTTAAAAATAATTTGATTTAGGTGTTGTTATTCTATTGCAAAATGCCTCCTTGCTATAGAAATATGAAAAACATTACTGATATGTAATAATAAAAATGAGTACGAGAAATTTCTTTAAATAATGCAACGATCAATGCAATACTTTTAATCAATATATGTACACAAAAATTATTTGATGACTAAACAGAGATAGGAACCTGGGATTAAAAATTTCGTTAAATTAAATAATATACAGGAAGAAAGTTTGATGCTGGGGTTAAACGTATTAAAATTTCAATAAAACCACTGTATTTCACTAAACATCTGACGGTTTTTCATTTATTAGTTATCTCTGGATATTTAGTATTATTTTTTTATCTTTTTAGGATATATGTATTGTTAAGGTTAGTATTAATGTGTACACAGAACTCATTAATTTTCTTGTATTCAAAGTGATACATAAACCAATCTATATAAACTATTTATAACTCCAAAAACCATATTCAACGCACAACATTAGTTTATTTATTTTTTTAATACATTCGGAGTTTCATTATATTCTTTTCTTTAAGAAAAAAAACGATTGATTCATTTCATTGCGTACTTCTCTTTTTTTGAGAAAAGTTTAATGTTAAGAGTTATTGACAACACGTATTATTGCTTTTCAGATCGAGCATCACCATTTTCATATATAACCTGTAAAAACAACATAAATAAATAAACACTCGTTCATAATTACTTGGAACAGTATATTTTCGTACCTAGTTATTAATTTGAAAGAGAATTTCGTACCGAAAACCTTACAATTTGAACAATTTTGGTTTTCAATGCATAAAAAATACTGTTTGATGTGTTAAAATTCTTAAAAATTGTAGATATTAAAATGAATTTAATGATTAAATTTCTAAAGTTTTGTGTAATTAAGAAATTAGGAGATGTCAGTATTTGTGTGTGTACAATTCCATTTCTTTCGTAATTGGAAAATGTCATATCATTTGAAATTTTTAAAAAGAATATGCGTTGTTATAAGGTGTATTGTTGTTTCTTAACTTAAATATTTTGTAACTCCTAACTTTAAACAAAATTTCAGTATTTCATAATCTCTTAAAGAATAGATCGAGATTCCAAGAAAAGTCTAAAAGAAATTATTGGTATGAATTTTAGAGCAGATTTTATTTTTTAAAAAATAAAACATACTTTATAATTTATTACCACTTTTTAAATAAAGAAATTTAACCATGTTCATAAATCAATCAAACATTAGAAGTTAATAGGATACAGAATTCTCTCCAATTCACACTGACTATTGGAGGGATTCTGTATCCCTTTTTGTTGCTGTGAATAGGGATTATATAGGATTTCTATTTCAATCCGGTTAGTCTTCAGGTAAGTATTAAAGGGCACAGAAAAAGAAACCGATTGATTCATTTCATCGCGTACTTTTCTTGTTTTGTGAACAGTAATATGTCAAACGTCATTGACATCCTGTAACATTGTATTTGAGATATAGCATCACCATTTCCATATAACGTGTAAAAACAACATAAATAAATAAACACTCGTTCATAATTACTTGGAACAGTATATTTTCGTACCTAGTTATTAATTTGAAAGAGAATTTCGTGCCGAAAACCTTACAATTTGAACAATTTTGGTTTTCAGTTCATAAAAAATATTATTTAATATGGTAAAATTCTTCAAAGTTGTAGATTGTAAAATGAATTTAATGATTAAATTTCTGAAGTTTTGTCTAATTCAGAAATCAGGTGTTGGCATAATATGCAATTCCATTTCTTTCGTATTTAGAAAATGTCACACTGTTTGAAATTTTAAAAAAGAATATGCGTTGTTATGAGGTGCATTGTTGTTTCTTAACTTAAATATTTTGTTAATTTAGACAACGTGCTGGATACTCCATTTCTTTTATTTCGATAAAATTGAAAAGAGGAGTTAAAGGGGGGAAAGGATAGGTACCAACAATCCAGGGAATAAAATAAAATTTAATAAAAACAACAATAAATTTGATGAGTAACAAAAATACAAATCATGGTCAATTAAGCTGAGAAAAAACTACAAAAGTGGGAAGACATGTAATAAGGAAACAAATTTGTATGAAAAAGAAGGCAAAGTAAAAAAAAAAAATTACCCCAAAACAAAACACACACACACATATATAACGCAACAATCAATAACTCCCGAGACTAACTCAGAGATGGCGCTCGTAGTAAACCAGTAACCAGGTCTTTCTAGAGTACTAACCTTTGCTTGAAACGTGTCAAAATTTTAAGTCGATCGGACCAGAAACAGCTGAGTTATCGAGGTTGGAGTAAAGTCGTTTTGTAGTTTGTTTAAAAAATGGAAAAAACCGAGTTTCGTGATCTGATAAAACATTGTTTTTTAATGGGTAAAAACACCGTGCAAGTGAAACAACGAATTGAAAAATGTTACTCGGACTCTTGTCCATCAAAAGCAACGATTTGTCGGTGGTTTGCCGAGTTTAAACGTGGTCGTACCGACACAAATGACGCGGAACGCTCGGGTAGACCTGTGGAAGCCGTTACACCGGAAAATGTGAGGGAAGTGACAAAAATTATAATGAAAGATCGTAAAGTGAAGCTCCGTGAGATTGCTGAGATGACACAGATATCATATGGAAGTGTATTTACTGAAAAAGGCTTTTTCAAGTGAAGGGAAAAAGGTTTTTTCCAAGTGGGTGCCGCGATTGCTTTCGATGGAACAAAAACAGCAACGAGTCGATGATTCAGAAAGCTGTTTATCGCTATTTACTCGCAACAAAAAAGATTTCTTGCGGGAAAAAAAAAAAGATTTGGAAAAGCGTTGGAACGATTGTATCACACTAAAAGGTGATTAACAAAAGGTGTTATGTTGATGAATAAAAAAAAAATTTTGCAAAAAAAATGTTGTTTTCAATATTAGTCTCGGGAGTTATTGATTTATGTGTTATATATATATATACATAGATTGAAATATAGGTTTCAATTACTCCCAGGAAGGTTGGGTTCAGCGGATGTATTTGCTTAAAGCGGAGAAATCGAATAATGTTATCAAACATGTAAGTCATAAAAATTATACATCCATTTATTCTATTGTGAAATCAGTTAAAACAGATGTTATCAATTATTCTTAATCTGATTCAAACTTATAGGTTGTACTACTAGTCAAACTGATTACGTTATTAGTCATGAGACACAGTGACGATAAGGAATCGTAAGCCAAGAAAATCTTGAACCAATTTATTCTAGCTTTATAAAAATATCTGTAAATGAGAGTAAATATCTTCTTAAATGAGAGAAATATATTTTCAAATGATATAGTTCACTTATAACACAATTATAGTACAACATTTAAACAAATGAATTGTCTTAAAATTTTAACTAGTAGTTTAATTTTTCCTGGGTATTAAATTTTTAAAAATAAATTAGTTAAATTTTTAAGTATTAAATTTCTGGGTATTAAAGACGGAGTACCATTGTTTTTCTTATTCCTGTGTTAATGTAAAACTTAAGTGCATACTGCATTTTTAAATTAAAAATATATACATGTTTTGCATTCAAGTTTCACTTTAATCCAATTCGTTCAACAATATTTCAAGAAAATTTATCGGTTTTTTACAGAGTCTGACATGAAAATTCGTTTTACTAATTAAAAAAAAGCAATAAAAATTATTGTTTTTTTTTTTAAACTGTAAAATGTTTACAATGCAATATAGCACAATTTTTAAATGAAAAGGGCATTTTATCAAGTTACTCATTAATTTTTTTAAATCTTGAGATCTCATTTGAAATTTTGATTCTTTTTTTGCAGACAATCTACCTGATCACCCGAAACACACGAGGCAGTTGTAGCCAAATTGATAAATGAACAATGCGGTGGACGCTACCTAATTACGTATTGTCTATTTCTTCATATTGGTCATTTTATATTTTGTGTGTGTGTGTTATTTCTCAATAGTTTCACTATTTCGTAGGCAAAAACTAGTCATCAAAACTGTGGATTTAAAAGGACAACGATAAAAGTAGGATCAATCTGTTTTGGATTTGATTGAAATAAAATAAAAATTTCTAAAACTTCCTTGTTTGTTTTTTTTTAAAAAAACTTCTTTACTAGAAAATAATTACAATAATGAATTGGGAAACTAAAGGTTTAAAAAAATGATAATTTATAATCCCAAAAGTGAAGAAAAAATAAAAAATGGATACATTAGAAATACATACGTAATGGATAAAAAAGTGCAAATTTAGTATGAATATACCTTTTTAAATTAGCATATAGATGTATATAAATTTATTTCAAAAGAATAAGAACAAGAAAATAAAGGTTATCTTTATCTCTTCCAATATCTCTCATCTGCTACTTTTCTGTGTGTATAGAAAAGGAATTTTTAAACAGATTATTAACTTATTTCATGGTATGCTAGAATATTATTCGTATTTCTGCTGCAGTGTGTTCCAGTTGAAAGCTTCTCAACACAACTTTATAATTCCATAGGTTTTTCGTTTAAATCCTCACTCTCACAATAAAAACACTTCTGTATGGACTGTATAATTCTTTAACAAGTCATAAGACTTATGGTGCCTTCACAGATAGGATTTTCTGATTACACTCAAAAACACGGCGAGAGTTACCGGTCTTCACGATGGTTACGCTAGGGATGAACAGTTAAGTTATTTTTGTAGACATGGCGCGGTGATCGCACATGCAAGCGTTAACAAATATTTTCAAAATATAAAAATAAGTTAATCTAATAATGTAAAAAAAAATTTTGATTTATAATCATACATAGACGTCTTGTAAGGAATTTAGTTTTGTAAAATAGAAACACTAATTTTTGTTAATTGTAATGGATAGCATTTATCTTTTTTGATTATGCAGTTAATAGAAGTGGTAATTTTATTAAGAAATTGAAGAAAAAAAATGATTATTAATAATAATAAAACTCTAAAAAATGAATATTTGCATTAATATACTAAAAGAGAGAAAAAAACATTGCTAGATAATCAGAGATAACTAATAAATGTCACACTGTCAGATATTGATAAAAAAGCAATAGGTAAATTAGAAATTTAATCACATTTTAACTCTTAGCAACAGAATTTTCTTTCGTATATTATTCCTTCTGGATGAATTTTTTTATCCTGTTGTTCTCTACATCTCATGAAAGAAGAATTTTAATTTTGTTTACCAAATATTTCATTAAAAAATATTGCAATTCTTGTTGCATTATTTAAAGAAAATTTAAAAAATTTTCATTTTTATTAATATTAACAAAATAAATGTTTTGTTTTTTTTCTTATTTCGGTACTAGTTAGCATGAGTGCATTTTTTTATAAATAGTATAACAACTGTAAATGAAATTATTTTTAACCATTTATAGTCGATTTTATTACTCTTTTTGAGAAATTAATCATAAAGAGATGTATTGTTTTTCTTTGTGTAATCTCAGGAATGCCCGTATCCGCTTATTGTCTACATGTTTTAAGCCACTTATCACTAGTTAACAACTCCTGGTCACGTGATTCACGATTAATATACAAAAATAGAACGAAAAAATAGTTCTAAAGGTCTACGAATTAAGTTGCATACCAATTTCCCATCAGTTTAAAATTACGTTTTTCTCACTGTGGCGGCGCTACGATCGGACATGACGAAAATTATAGCATTTGCAGAGTGATATTTAGAAAGGTATAATTTTTAATTTATTCTAAATGTAAAAAAGTAGCACTCAAACTCAAACCATTTTTTCAGTTTGAAAAATATTTGTAAAATATAAAAACTTTCTGATTTCACTACCTTATGGAATGAAGAATTCAGAGAATTTCTGATTTAGTTTTTGCAATGATATTTTTCATACAGTGTTTTCCATATTCTTTTGTCTACACTTTAATGTCAACAAATTTGTATATGTACTTATTTAAACTAAAACATTTGCAAGTATTGAAAGCGTGTGTTTGTAAAACTTTTAAAATGCAATATGATAAAAAAGCATGTTTGTAATATTCGACTCGCTTCTATTGATACTGAGACATATTTTTGCCTTAAATCGAAATTAAAATTATAAACACTCTTTTGGATGAGTATGATTCATTATTATAACTATAACATTAACTACAACTATTTGCTATCCCTAACCATCCAGGAGTAGAAGTTTTATTGTAACTCTCTCTCTTTCTCATCTTAGATTCAAATTCATTTAAAAATATAATTCACATGATTGTACGACAAAGTCCCTGAAGAATAGATACAACTTATATTGAAGGATAAAGATATTGTATAAAATTTTTCGAGAAGTACTTTTACGTGTGTAAGCATCCTTATGAAAAAAGCAAAACGAGTAAGACTTTCGTTTTGTAATTAACAAATTTATTATGTATGTCTGAAATATAAATGAATTGAACAATACGAATATAAAAAAAATAAAGTTATTGGCTTATGAGTTTCAAAAAGCCCTTTTGATTTAAATTTATTGAAAATATGTGTATTTTATTTATTAATGTAAATTGTTTCAGAGTAATCAAATTTTATTAATTAATTTAATGCTAAAGTGTATTTTTAATATTACATCCTAACTTTTAGTCTCTAACAATCTAAAACTAACACACTTTTTTTTTTTATATTTTCATTTACAAAAAAAATTTAAAAAAAAAAAAAAAAAAACCACCTCAATTTTTTTAGACTTAATGGGACAGGCTTTCGTACTTAAATATGACTATGTTTTTTTCTTCTTTAATAAAATATCACGACATAGTTCATTGTAAAGTTGGCACTCATTTAACGTATACTTTTTCGATGTCTTATAAACTGATAAGTTTCAGCGCCATCTGTTCTGACTTTCAAAGTAACAAAAAAAAAGCATATCTTGCATTTCGTTTTTTTCATCCATCTGCATCTATTTTCATCCATCTGTGAATTCGGTTATCTATGTTTTATCGACCAACTAGAGCTCAGAAAATAAACCCTTCAAATTCACAAGCTACATGATTCCTTAAGTTATTGAATATCTTCAAGATAGCATTTTGTGGCATTTAATCGGATTGATGTCGTATTGATCGTAACACATTTTAGTTGATCATCAAATGGTATGAAGGAAATAAATAAAATAAAGCATTAGTAGCTGGTTTAGCATTATCAGCAAAAAATCGTTTCTGATTCTCACAATTTATTTCAATGATCTTTTCGTTGTGCTCCACGCCTGTCTGCGTCTGTTGGTGGTAAGAAAGCGTAAAATGTAGATATTCTTAATACTGCGCATTGAGAAATAGTCGCTGCTTATGGCTCATTAATTATCATACACCTTATAAAAAAAGTTGAATTTCCAGAATGCACCAGAGCCGATTTTAGGATTTGCAAAATTCGTTTGAAAGTGTGTTACTCTTCCTTCCGACATGGGCTGTTTGCAACAATCTGTAATTACAAGAAGATTAATGACCCGTTTTCAAATCTAGTCTTGAACTGCTGAATACAACTCTTGTTAACATGATACAGAAGCATTTATTAATTTATAGTGTAAGAAAAGATCATGCACTATTAAAATGAGATTTTCGAATTAATCATGAGACGCCATCTAAATCCTAATTTGATCTTTTTCAAACTGAAACGAAAGTTATACAAGGCTTTCGTATGAAATCATAAAATAAATAATTTATTAGAAAACCACCTATCTTTATAAAGAACACATTATATATGTGTGTGTGTATGATGACACACAAGAAAACATTCTGAAATGTATAATTTCATTACAGAATCAATTGTAAACTAATTTAAAATAAACTGATTTGTAAAAATTGTTTTTGAAACATACCTAACAAAAAATAATGCTGTATTTTTCCTTTGTTTTGAAACCATTTTAAATATTACGTAACCAAAAGGAGTTTTTAAATACTTGTTACTTGTCACATGCTTTTAGTCAAGAAATTACATCGAGGAAAAGGTTTATAGACTTAGTAATGTGAAACACATAATCATCTCTTATTATCATATTTTAACTACATTTTTATAGAAAAGTCCTCTCATATGGGAAATATATTTATACGTAATGGCAATAACTAATACCAACCTGATGCGACCAGCAGACAAAGATTAATCCGTCATATTTTTTTTTTTCAGGCTAAGTAAAACTAGTTTAGTGTGTCTTTGGGTATTGAAATTCACAATAATGCCTCAAACGAAATTTTCAAATTGAACCTGTTACAACGGAACAAGGCGTTGTCTGAAAGAAAATTGCGTCTTTTTTGTTGTAGAAGAAAAAATGATTGCATAAAGTGCATGATTCATTAAAAAGGATGGAAAAAACTGATCTTATTCTGAAAGTTAATTCCGATTGATCAGAGAGGAAACGAAAGGAACACGTTTACCAAAACACACCTCACCACTAGCTCTTTGTCAGCGAAAACGATGATGATCGCGATAAATATTTGCAGCTAAAACGAAGAAATTGATATTCGCCTTGCAGTGGATTTTTGATGTTTGACTGTTATACAGTACCAAACAGTACTCGTGATATTTGACTTATTATTTCAAACGATTTCTATCTGAATTCTAACTTTCCTTTCGGCAAACATTCCAAACGTACATTTTTTCAAATCGACTTTTCGAATTCTACTCAAAGAAGAGTCACGACAGATCCAAATCAATCTATTAAATGAATGAGAAAAAAATTATCTACTTCATTCACATGCTAGGTTTACAAGAAGAATAGTGAGCCTTGGGGATAAATCACATTTTTTTTTTGTTCCTGCATCACGCTAAAAGGATCGAACTCTACGCCTTTTCTAGCAGAATATTCATTAGTAACTTCATTCCGACCTAATTACTGGGAGTTATACAGCAGACCAAATTTAGAATATTAGTAGTGATGATCAAATAGTAATACTTCGGATATATATATATACATATATATATATACATATAACACATACACAATTCCTGAGACTAACCCAGAGATGGCTCGGCAAACCAGAACCAGCTAGAGCACTAACCTTTTGCTTGAAACGTACAAAATTTTGTCGATCGGACCAGAAATATCTGAGTTATCGAGGTGAGTAAGACCGTTTTGTAGTTTGTTTAAAAATGGAAAAACCGAGTTTCTGTGTCTATAAAACATTATAGTTACAAATTTTTTCAACATAGTTATGGCTGTCTTAGCATCTGGATCAGAATCTGATCTGCAAAGTATTTCTGAAATGCGTTCAGGTATTCAAAATTGCTGAATTTTGGGTCATTCTTGTCTGTTTGAGGAACATATCCAGTTAAATCGTTAATGATTCTGGACCAAAACTGAAAAAAAAATGCAATAAAATTTACGAAATAATTTTCATTTTTGATGTCAGCTCCCTAGGAAATAAGCTTGTTCAGTAGCAAACAATAGTCTTTATAAGATCGTAAATACTCTTCTCACATTTTATCGAGATTGTCAATATAGTTCACTTTAGACAACGTGCTGGATACTCCATTTCTTTTATTTCGATAAAATTGAAAAGAGGAGTTAAAGGGGAAAAAGGATAGGTACCAACAATCAAGGGAATAAAATAAAATTTAATAAAAACAACAATAAATTTGATGAGATACAAATCATGGTCAATTAAGCTGAGAAAAACTACAAAAAAGGGAAGATATGTAAAAAGGAAACAAATTTGTATGAAAAAGAAGGCAAAGTAAAAAAAATTACCCCAAAACAAAAAATACACACACACACACACACATATATATATATAATTTCCTGTTATTCTTCCCAGCCCCCTCCTCCTCTTTTTTTTAAGAAAAATACTGAATGACGAGTTCGAATAACGAATAAACCAAGAGTTTTTATGCCATCAACCAGAAATGAGTATAAAAGCCTTCAGAAAAAAAGAGATGAAGTTCATAACAAATATAATTTACAGAATATAATGGTATACGAAATGTACGAGTATTTGTTTCGAAAAATTATTTATTTGTATTTCTACTTTTATCAGTTTTATTAGACTCATTGAATTATGCGCATTTGTTACGATTCAATTAGACACAATTGAATTTGACTAAATTTATTTAGACTTAATAAACATACGTGTATACAAATACAATATAAATATCATAATACTTTCTTTCACTACTGCACTGTATGCCATTGTTCACAGATGGCGCCGCACGAAAAGCATAATTACATTTTTTGCATTATGACCTCAGCGTCTAAGGTAGACGGCCTATTAATGATTATATGTTTATTGCTTGTTATATATTCATGTTTGAAAAAATAATAATAAAAGTCTCCACCATTTCACCGGTATTTTAAAATGTGGTCTAAGGTACAAAAGAGATTGGGGATATCTGCTCTGGATGCATTCTCCTTAATGCATTTTCATTGAAGGAAGTATTCTTTTAAAATGTAGCAACATACCGCCGTGAAGCTTCAAAAACCCAATTATTTTTTTCCATAATTTTAATCCAGATAATAAATTCTAATTTAATGAAATGTTCCTCTTGCGTTGAACTAAATAATCGTCAAGAAATTTGTATAAAGGGTAACGGTGACATTTTTGCCTGCATTTATTGTATCATACTCACATGAAATAACTTGATGAAATTCTTGTTACATATATGGTACTAATGACATGAATTTAAAGCCACTTATGTTATATTTTCCCATATCGTATTTAGTTAATTCTTTCTAAGCGGAATATTCATTAAATGTTTATTGAAACTGAATCATTAACTATGAACTCTATAATTTTAAAAGAAATCGATAAATTCCATTTTCAAAACATTTTAACAATCTTCATGTAAATAATATAAATTATTACAATAATAGGAAAAGCGAAAACGTATAATGGATTGCGTAATTCAACTAAACTTGTTCTTTTTTCGGCTGCTAGTTATTGGAAGCAATGATTTAAAAGTATTCCTAAGATTCCAAGAATGTTTAATTTAAAGAGAGCTATGAATACGAGTATTATACTGGTTTTAGAAGTTCCGTATTTTTAGTGTAGCGAGTTTCACGGATGGGGGAATATTGCAAAAGAGGGGAATAATATATTACGAGGTATTTTCTTATATCAAATTAAAAAAATTTTCATTGATACTAATATTTTCTTCAATTATATTGAAGATTCTTTTTTTTTTTCTGAATACATAATGGGACAGTTATTAAGTAGAACAGTTATATTATGAGGGTATGTTATTAACAGTTCAAAAAAATAAGCAAACCACTATCACATTAGTCTCTATAACTCAAAAAGTATTTTTCAAAATTTAATTTGAATTATTTCTTCAGTTTTCAGCTTGATTAGAAAATAGATATATCCTAACGATGGGAATAATCACATAACACAAATTAAAAAGGTTGCAGAAAAAACGTTACATGGAAATTGTCAGTCAGTGCAATCTATAGTGAAATGTTTCACACAAAAGATGGTATTTTAATTTATAGATATGAAATTCATGAACGCTAATTTATTAATATGTTATAAATATTAATGTTTGAGTTATATTAAATAAACTTTCAAAGTTTTTTGCAAAAAATATTTAATGACTTATGTTTTTTGCATTTAGATGTAAAGATCGAACAATATAATTACGATAACAAATGCCGAAATCTTACCTTGTAAAGATA
>BMAW01038969.1:0-20510 GCA_019974015.1 Nephila pilipes
AAAAACATTTTCTATCAACCCCGATAGCTCAAAATAGATTCATTTTCAAGCAATTTTTGCAGAGCTCTATTATGAAAGATATTTAACTAAGATTATTCATTAAACAAGAAACCAGACTTTCAAAATAAAAAAATATTATTTAAAGCTTGTTATGTAATCAAATTTTTCATTTAACTTTAAAATGTTAGCAAGTGAACATATTAATAATTTGAAGCAACTGGCTAAAAGTAAAGCCAAAGCTACCCTCTTACGGAAATGTACAAACTCCTTTATAAAGGCTTTGTGCGAATGTACCATCAACATTCTAAAAGGAAACGTACCTTTGACAAAACATCAAAAATCTCGACTCACCCCTTACAAAAAAGTGTTAAGAAAGCTAGAAAGTAAGAAAGTACCATTATATAAAAAAAGGAATCTGCTTGTACAGAAAGGTGAAGGGTTTCTAAGTTTTCTCATTCCTGCTCCAGTTTCTGTTATATCTTCAGTCCTAAATGGATCACAGTAAAAAATTCGTCCTGGTACCTGAGGAGAGACTTCGGCAATTTACCGAAGATCATTTAACCGAATTTGATAAAGAAATGCATAAAATTCTACGAAACCCTAACTTAGGTGATCAAGAGAAATCCACTTTATATCTTCAAATTCTTCAAAAGTTTACTAATTTCCCCCTCCAACAAAACAAAATAGAGTCAATGCAGGAAGCTGAATCTATGGAACCTAATATTAAGGAGAGAGAAGATGAATTCAATCAGACGAGTTCAAATAAAGATGCTGTACGCATAAGTATCGAGAGTGATGTTTTGAATAACACGCCCGTAAGAAGAAAAAAGCAAGCTCAGAAAATTGTGAATTTCATTCAGCAAAACAGCAACTCCTTATCTCGGACTAACAATAAAGAACTGACGATTAAAAAAACGATACTTCCAAATACTAACATTGTGGATTTGGTAACGTTCTTGTTAAGAGATAGAAAAACTGAACCGAATGGACTTCAGAGTTTCGTTGATGCTTTAAAAGAAATTGAGTTTCCCTCTCAACTAATAAAAAACAAATACTTGAAATATATGACACTGTATGCAAAACCTGTAAACTGGATAAAATATTAAAGATTTTTGTACTCTTGGTATTTTATATAAAAATAATTTTTTATTGAAACATTGTGTGTATTTATTGATTTATAATATGCAGTTAAATTGATAATAAAACAAATATTTATTAATTTTGAATTAATTGTTTCAAAGCAAAAATAAATAAATATAGGAATTTAAAACTAATTTAAAGAATAAGGGGTGGAGAGTCTAGCAATCTAAAAAAAATTAATATAAGAAAGAAATGTAAAGTAGAAAATAGTAAAAGCTTTAAAAAAATAATAAATAAAAAAAAAGTTCAAATAGCTTTATAAAAGTAAAGATATATAAATAAGATATTTTCAAAATTTTATTTTTTATTTTGAATGAGAAAAATATTGAATATTTAAATGAAGAACACAGTAATTAGAGTAATTAGAATACATATGTGCAACTGTTAGAAACAAATAAAGACACAGTATTTTTATTTTCAGATTTTATTTCTTAAAAACCATCGTTACGTTATACTTTTTTTTAAAAATACAAATACATTCTAAAATCATTTTTTTTGCGGTTAAAAAAGCACCTCAAAATGTAGCTCATCGAATATCCTTGACATCTTTTAAGAAGATAGAATACACAATATTGTCCACAAACATTTGATGAGAGGCTTTGCAATGGAATTTCATTAGATATTACGTTTGGAAATAATTTTACATATTGTGAGATGTGGGGTTCATATACCGATGGAGGTAATCCATAATAATCAAAAAATTCTATGGTTTTCTCATCTTGAATGTACATAGCTAGCCAGTGCGATCCTTCTTTATCATGGGAATCTGTATTTACCACTATTGCTGCTCTTTTCTGGATCTTGGGTATTTGGTCAGCAGGATACACACCTAAGAAATCTCTAGGAGCCTCCTTTGATAAAATTTTGCTTATTTGAGAGGCGAACATTTAATTTCCAAAATCAAATAAAACATTTCGTGTCTTGTTTATTTCAATCAACGACTCAAATTCGGCGAATACAATAAGTGAAATAGTTTCATTCAGAGCCTTATTAAACTTTAACTCTATTCTCAAATTACTGTGGCGAATGAGATTAAAGTGCTCTCCTTCACAAAGGTCGGGTGATAAATCAAATAAAAATAGGGAATAGCCATTTGCAAATTCTGATCTAGATAAATGAAGTCCTTCAGAATTTAGAAATAAGTTATTGTAAGCTTGAATATAATTTCCATTTTTAAAATCTAGTTCTAGAGGTTGGTGAGGAACAGGTTGACCGTCTATGTACACCCCGATAAAGTTCATATCATAATGTTTGAATTCAAAAGGGGATTTTTTATAATTTCCATTGAAAGCATCATTATCCACGCATACTATCCCAATGCGTTTAGGCATTTGTCAAGAAAATACATTATTTTGTACGAAAGAATAACTTGATTGTGGGATTGAAAACACCTTGCACGTAACTCGGTTAATGGGATATTTTGCCGTTGTCTTTTCTAAAGCTTTCGCATGAGCGATAACCACCGCTGGATTAACTTGCACTTTTCTTACATAAAGGGAGACATGTTCAAAAATCACATTATAATCCCCGTCTCCAAACAAACAAAATGTAGGTTTGCTTCGAATGAGCTTTAGTTTCACATCCACGAGATTTATTAAACGTCTGTCTTGGTTAAATAAATCCACATGGAGTCGTCCTACCATGTCAACAGTTCCACTTCTTTTAATGAAATTTGCACGAGTTTTGAATCCTTCATTCGGTTTTGCATCTTTCTCATCAAAGACATTCATCCGACCGGCAGTGTCTTTATAATAAAGTTCAGATGTAAGTTGAGAAGTTTTGCTATCGTACCCATGGCTTAATAAAGTTTCTATTATAGCTCTATAGGCATATGTATTATTGCTTGATGAAATTGTTCTTTCGTTTAAGCAAACGTCGACTTGGGAAAACATAGAGTGCAAAAATAAATTTACGGGTCCAACTTTATTTTCATCTGTAATCACTTTACCATCACTTTTCAAGATTTTTGCTCGAACATGTAACTGAGTCTGAGAGAGGTCTAGGTAACCATCACCACTCCCAGGTATGAGGAATTCGATAGGTCCTCCATCTGCAACATTAGTGATGGGATGGAATTGAACCCATTGACCTTTTTCGATTACAGTCTGGGTAGGAGGAGTTAAAAATAAATTCAGTTCAGATTTAACACATTCAGGAGACTCTTTTAAAAGAAACGCCATCACTCTTAAGGATCAAAAATATCTCGTCCTCTTACTTTCTTCGATTTGGAAGAAATGGTAGCTTTCATTCCCTTCCTCTTTCTTTTATACCTTTGACGCATTTTACCACGTCCTATCATTTCATCAGCTTTTAGTATAGCTTTTTTTATTAACCTTGTTCCAGTTTCATTAGTTCTTTGTCGAGCAGATTCCGGAAAACTCCGACTTTCTATCATGTCGCTTGCAATTTGTGTGCTTGTTTTTAAAACTTCTTTTCCTACCGATTTAGCACCGCTCTTCAGAAAAGGTAGAGCTGTGCGGAATAGTCGATTAAACCACCCTCCAATACCATATCCTTTCTGAAAAGATTGTCCAGTATAATATGGGAGTCCATTTCCTGTTTGTGACACGTAATAGTCTTCAAATTGCTTCGTACAACATTTACAAGGAACAAGCATCTTAACGCTTTAAAATTCTCTAAAGAAATGAATTTCATATTTCCATATATCTTCTTTTATACGATTTGTCTCATTCTAAAATGTAACACCGCTATCACGCGACCTCTTTCAAAAGGAACTAAATCACCCGAATGTAATCACAAAATCATTTCAATCGTTTGGAAATGTTGTCGAAAAACAGACACGTAGTGGGGTCTTGTATAGTGAGCATTGATTACTTCTCCATCATTTCCTTCTACTTTTACTATTTTCAGAAGTGGAGCTTGTATATGTCCAACGATTTAAGGCTCAACGAGATCACAATATGCATATATGATAGGAAATGAAGCTGTAGGATCAGCTATGTAAGGACTTTCAACGGACTTTTTATATTCACCAGGCTCAAAACCTAATAATTCAGCTATGCCTTTGTATAACACGACATTAGCCTGACCACTAAGCTTAATTTTCACCCTCTTTGTCACAGAATGATAAATAAATTCGATTTTGTTTCTGTGTGATTCCAATTGCATTCCTTTTAAAATATCTGGGATTGTTTCATAACAACCTGGTTGAACTCTTCTGACAAGTAATTCTCCATTTCCTAAGTCAAATCCGAATACATTATTATCATTTCTTATGTTATACCATTTGTGTGGATATATTAAATCTACTAAACCGACTTCCCACTCTCCACTATTCAATGTAATAGGTAATGGAAGTTGAGTAATAAAGTGAGATGTTTTATTTTCTGGAAAAAAACGCTTGGAACTGTCACTAACTAGTGTAATGTAGAATGACATGATTCAAACTAAAAAGAATGTGTCAGACACATCCATTTATATCATTCTAACATCACTAACCCACGTGTTAAATTTTTCTGGGTATCCTTGAAATTTTTACAAAATATTCACTTTTTCCTTTCCTTTTTCTTGTTCTTATCACTTTTTCAACAGGATAGAACCCAGAATCAGATACTTTCTGTAGTTCTTGGGGATAAAAAGTGCCCTGAATTATTTCACCCGACAAATCTTTCACTTTATAAACTGTTGGATTTCTAGGAAGAATTTGATGGATTGTAAAAATTTCTTTCGTCCAATTTTGCTCATAACCTTTTTCAAAATTAAGTTTTTCCCTACTGATTCGTACGGTATCACCTATTTTGAACTTCGATTTTGACTGCTCTTTCAGAGACTTGCCATACAAAGTTAGCCACACTTGAGTCTGATTTCTTTCATTCACCGAGCTTGATTCCATGAGAATGAGGTTCCAAGAGTGATTATAGCTATGCACTAATTCTTCAACAACATCAATGTAACGCTTTGTATTCATTTCAGTAAAATACTTCCACATTTTGGTCTTCAAAGTACGATTGAATCGTTCTACAATGGAGGCCTTTGCTCTATTATTTGTTGTGAAAAATCCAACTTTCATTTTCTTAAGGTATTTTTGGAATAGAATATTCACAAATTCTTTCCCTGCATCTGTTTGTAATTTTTTTGGAATACGTTCGGAAAAAATCTTTTTGAAAGCTAATACCATGGTTTCAGCTTTCTTATTCTTCAATGGTATAGCCCAAGCATACTTCGAAAGGACATCGATACATGTCAGCAAATATTTATTACCTTCATTAAAAGAAGATAAAGATTGCATATCCACTAAATCCGCCTGAAACTGTTGATTTATTTGACCAACGATTACTCGATTTGTATTAAATTTCTTCCTAACGGGTTTATGCAACGTATATGAGTTTTTTTTTGTTTGTAACCAATTTTTTATATTTTTTCTAGAAACCTTCCCTTTTAGAGCGCGATATACTGCATCTATACCACCAAAACTACCAGCATGTTCGGGAACACGATAAATGTTTTTCCACTCCATGGGTAATTTTAGCATTAATTTGTATTAATATTATCGTGTTAACCTCAGGTAAGAAATTTTTCGAATGATTCAATTTAAGAATAATATGGAACTTTAAAAAAAAAGCATGGAATCATGGATGTGGGGGGGGAGAGGCGGTTGAGAGAAAAAGAGGGGAGGAAGGGGGAGTGAAGAAATAGCGGAAAGGTACGGGACGAGCGAAGAAGCGGTGGAGGGGAAGGGGTTGAGCGGTGGAGTGAGGTCTTACCCTCCAATCCCTGAGGCGCTAGTTGAATGCACCTCACTGCGCCTCTGATCAAGAACCCCCACTTTCTACCTAATGACATGCATCTGCCAACCAGTGTTATGGAATGATAAAACGTCTGACCTATCCGAGACCTTCGATTGTCAACAGCCCAATGTTCGAGAGACCGACTTTATAGGTCTAAACACAGGATTGCGAGCTCGGACGAATAAAGCGAATTACCCAGCCGACATAGCGAGGATTGTGGCATCTAATCAGAAACGAAGGACGTTGCTCTCCCTAACGTAATGTTTCATGTAAATATTTGCAGATTTGTCCCCTCACAAGGATTAAGAGGGATAATTCGGGAAAACACAGAACGGGATTAGGATTTGAATGGATCACTTGGATAATAAGCGACTCTTGCAAATCTTCGCCAATGACGCTGTTGTCTAAGAGTGAATATTGATTAATGTCTTGGGCAAACAATTTTAATTAAAGTTTCTGTCTGTTTCATCAAAGTATGAATAATTCGTGCATTAATTACAATCTTCAAACAAACATGTTCTTAAAATGTTCTTCCATGCAGAATAATAGAATGTAAATCGTTTTGAATACAAAACGCAACAAATTAAATGTATATAAAAATTAATAGAAATTAAATATTTCATCGCTAATTATTAAAACATAAGACATAAATTAATTTAACAAAAATAATTAAAATGAAATAAACTATCTAGCAAAATGCATAATATTTTCTAAATTGGTTGTACAGTTTTATGAGATACAAAGCAATAAATAATATAATCATTGGAAATTTTATACTTATACCGTTGTAAGTAAGACGGAGTTAAAATAACATTTTTCGAATGAATCAATTACCAACGCAATTATTTGTGGCATACATAGTGGAATTTTAAAATTAAATTTGTATATGATGGAAAAGTCTACTTTTTTCCATGCGGTGAATAAATCTTTTTCTTTAACACGGGTAAAAAATGAATTTGTTTTCAAGTTCTCATTCAGAGGATAATAGTACAAGATATATATATTTAACTTGAGTAAGCACCCCTCATTTTAATCGGCAGTCTTGATGAAGCCAGACTATGAATTAGCTTCCAATTTTCCGGCAGTGAAGTTTGACCAGTGAAGCCAAGCACTTTTTGAAAATCGTCAGCTCCCTTCATCTCAAACGGAAGTCTTGAGAAAGTCGGGTCGTGAATGAGCTTCCTATTCTATGGCAGAGATGTTTGACTGGTAAAGTCAAGCAAATTTTAAGGTGCGTCAGCCCCCTTCATCTTAAACGGCAGTCTTGATCAGTGAAGGATGCCGAATCGTGAATTAGCTTCCTATTATACGGGAATTAGCTTCCTATTATACGGGAATTAGCTTCCTATTATACGGGAATTAGCTTCCTATTATACGGGAATTAGCTTCCTATTATTAGCTTATTATATAGATACGGCAGCCAAATCATCCCGTACGAAAGGTACTTTGGTTTCATTTCCGACGACCGAACTGAGCAGATTTTCTTCATACTCATAACGCAGCGGAACTAGAGAAACTTAAATTTTGTAATACTAAAAGAATTACAGAATTTTAAATTTTTATACTTTTATGTCTACGACTCCATTCATTTGCTACTAGAGAGACTTTTGTTTTGTTAATGTGTTACTTCGCCAGCTCATCACTTTTCAAAGTTTTATCGTAATTATTTTTCTTTTCGTTCTTATTTGCAAAAATACCCATTACTGTTGTTTTGCGACTCTTTGAATAATAATGTAAAATTGTCATTTTATAATATTATTTTGGTAATTTTTTTAATTGAAGTGCCAACACTAAATTCGTACCGACACATTAGATTATAGAAATCGTTAAAATAGAATACCTAAATAAGTGCAATGTTATTTTAATTCCATGTCAATATTTTTAAGTCTTGATTCGTGTAATTTCTAACATTTATCACGATATAAAATGGTTGCTCTAACGTCCATTTGAATCATAATTGCTGTTGTGTGGGTAAAGATTTAATTCTCAATATTCTTCAGATGTAATCCAAACAAGTCTTTTTAAAATATTCTAGCGTCCTTTGATATTTTAACGAATCATCTTAATTTGTAGATCTTTTATAGACATTAATGTTTTGCGAAGTTTTCATAAATTTCCAAATGACAATTTTTTTACCTAATTAAAACCCTATTCTTAATTGTTAAGATATCAGTGATATAAATGCGTCTTGAGTTTTGAAACGGAGTTCACACAAAAAAAAATAGTTTCAATATTTGTTCTTTATTTTCCTGTTTAATTCCAAACGTTTTTATGGTATCACACGAAGAAAAGTCACCAAGAAAAAATTATTACAAATTATTTTAAAAAGTTTCCTTCAAAGTCAATGAAAGTAATCGTGACATAATCACTATTACAAAACTGATAATAATACTGTGAACTATTTAATTTTCAAACAAAAACTAGAATAAGTATTTGAAACAGCTCTTAAATATATATTCCAATTTTCTGTACTCTATAACTTATGAAACCTAATTTTGCGTCAAGCTCGGAATGGATAGCTGCTACAGAGTAAATATGTAATGATGGACAGATCATAAAACAATATACAATACATACACGCTACAAATGATTGGAGTCAAAGTTCCAAATTTTGACGAAATAAGCCGCTGCTAAGGCAAATTGGTACAACCATTACGTGGTACCTTCTGTTTAATGAAGCTAGAACAAATGCCTCACCGAAACCAAAGTAATAATTAAAACAAAGGGTTCGATCCGGTGAATCTATTCCCTTGAATAGATTCAACAGATCGAAGAAGGCAAGAACGGTTTCATTTACCGAAAAATTAAGGTAACGGTGGTTTGAATCAAAGCTTATCGTATTTATGGACTTCTCTGAAATAAAAAAAGAACACTAGAGAATACTTCAGCAAATTACTCCATTCTCACACACAATTATCAATCCTAATATGTCATTTCTCATTCTTAATACGAATACTGTTTGATGTACCATCATGTACATGTGTGTTTGTGGGTGCGTGTGTGAGTTAATAACATGGAAGTATGATGCTCTTCAGGAAATTGCCTCTATAATATTATCTGTTATTTTCATTTCATTTTTAAAATTTCATTAATTAGGATTTTAAAACCTGAGATATGGAAAATAGTAAGATAATTCGTTAACTACTCTTCTTGAGTTTTTTTTTAATAAAAAATAAAGTCCATGGGTAACAAAAAGTATTTCTCTTATTAAATGATCAACAGATGTGTGTCAGTGTGTGTTGGTGATGCTAAATGGCGCAGGATCCGTGTGTTTGCAAGCTGTGCCAAACAAGGAATAATTGCGATGAATTCGTTTGAAAAAAAAAAAGAAAGTTAAAAATCTCTGAAAAGAAAGTGGGTATAAAAAGAAAAAGAACACTGGTGTTTCCCGGGGGAAACTTCAGCCATGTTTTCTAAAGACAGTAAAGACCATGAGAAAGAAAAAGATCACCATACCCAATTAATAAGGGAAGCCACTGAGAATAGAAAATAAGATATGATTCACTAAGTGAGTAACTGTGTAGGTTTCAATGGCGCAAGAGCCAAAGTAGGCTAATAATTTACTAAGAGCCAAGGAATCAAAAGAGTTGAGAGTCTCTACGCTGGATCGGAGGACTTGAGCGATACAAGAGCCTAGTGATTGAGGAAACAGGGAATAACGAAAGTATCAGAAAGCCATTTAGGTGATACCTGCAAAACTTAAATGTAGAGTGGATCCAAATTTTCGTTTCATTTTAATCTGTAGAGAAATAAACTCTGCAACAAAATACATCAAACATCAGGCACCTCCACCCCCCAAATATAGAAAACATCCGGAAATTAAATTAGGTAATTAAAATACCAAATAATGCAAAATAAATCATAAATTTAAAAAAATCAAAAATGGGATATTTAATTCGTGTGATGCATTTATTTCCCTACTATGTACTTAAAGGGGGTGTAAAAAATCCAATTCGATTTCATGTATAACGTTTATCATTGCTTTTTAATCTTTGTTTATAAATTTGATACAATCAAATTTCGAAAGGGCAATTGTATCCATTTCATGATTTATATTTCTGATATTTTCCCTGTTTTACTTTCAAAGCTCTCTCATTTCAAAATGTCGCCAATAATTCATTTTTCTGCAATTTAAAAAAAAGTTAAAAATCATTCGTATCTTAACTTGAAATCCGAATACAAAACCCTTCCTTAATTTAGAGAATTTTCCTTACTTGCCCCTGAGAAATATATGACTGCGATATGTTTGAAAGTCATATAATTTAATTTCAAGTAAACGACATCAAACAAGAATATAAGAGACTGTTAATTATTTGTTTTCCTTATAGTCGGAATGTCAGATACAGAAGTGGTATGGAAATGTGATCTGGTAAAGAATGTTAAGCTACAAATGCAAAAACTCAATACCCAGGTGTGATGAAACGAAGTTTTCAATCTAAGGGTGGTTCAACCTCCCCAACTTCCATTAACCCGAAAACAGTTTATATATACGGCCTTAAAATTCAAATATAGTGATCACCTGAAAACTTAATAGGCTAATGTCGTATGATTTTGTCTAATATTTGTTCGGTTTTATTAACATCGCACGGAGTGAAACGTGGACTATTGGCGACGGACCTCGTAATTTTGAACTTCAGTCAAGTGACGAGGACGACACGTGAGCTGGCATTCCTCCCCCCCCCCTAATTTCCACTTTATGCCAACGGGAAGGGTTTCGTGCGCCGGCAGATTTAACGTCCATCGGCTTCGGTCAAACGGTGAGTCTTCAGTGGCAACAGGCTCGAACCTGCGACTCTACGATAACCACCGACGACGAGTCCGCTGAGTGTGTGTGTGGTTAACATCTTTGACGCAAATGTTCTTCTGCATTCTAATTCCCAAAATGCGACTTAATAGAAATAAAGAGGAAAAAATAGTATTGCATATTATTCTGATAGTCCAAGCTACAATCAGTTTCGAAGAAATTTCAGTCTATTTAACACTTAATCCCTTTTAGCGTTTACTGCTACCGAAAGCATTACATTTGATATTTAATAATTATGTATAGGCATTACAAACAGTTCCAACAAATCCGAATTTCATATAAAATTATATTTATACCAAAAGACGAATAAAAAACATAAATAGGTTACCTAAATGAGCGAACTAACAACGCTTCAAGTTTTGTATCTATTATCAAAATATTATTTGAAACAACATTTTTTACCGAATATATTTTATACGAATAGTAGAAAATTTATTTAGCCAGACGCAAAGTAACATATAATAAAATTCATTCCCCCAAACAGACTGCAACTTACTGTACACTTATCAAAAGAAAAATATAAATGTACTAACACTTTGAATAATAAAAAAAAAAACATTTAAAAAAGGCAAAGAGGATTTGTTTCAAATTTCTTTATTTCGTTTTATAAAAACGCATTACCCCAGAATAAAACATATGCATCTCCACTTTCCAATTACAAATTTCCACAAAATAATAGTTATTATTCAACATTTATTTTCTGTATAATAAAAGAATAGAATTTTTAACATTTAAAGCATTTTACTTTTTATAAATGCTGATAATACAAATATTCTGAGGTATTCTACAGATTTCAAAGTGTTTTTAGGAAGGCATCGTTTAATCATTTTTTTACTCAGCAATGAAGTTAAATTCTTATTCTGTGATATTTTTTCTCATAAAATGACCTTAAGCTTACTGAAAAAGGCCTCACTTATTGCCTCACATATAAAATGACTGAAGCGAACAAAGTAATAATATTCATAACTATAATAACATGTTTAATAGCAATGGGTATAACAATTCCGATGTTTCATTTTTGATGAACGAACTGGTTTTTTTTAAAGAATGATTTTACACATATCAAGCGATCCTAGATACAAAAAATTCCGGAGATTATACAGCCAATGATAAAAAATAATTAATTTTTCATCTGTGATTTCTGAAATCGAAAAGGCTTCTGGAATAACATAAACGCTTCTTACTATTTTAAAAATAAAATCTTTCGTTTCATGACTTTTTAAATTCTATTCATTTTATATTTTACGTCAAATGATATATTGCGGAATTCATTTGTTTCAAGTTTGTTTTTTTCTCGTGATTGCATTTCTGTTAATCTAAACCATAATTGCATCTAAATGATTTCGCATATATTTTTAAAAACTATAGAACATGTCTATTAAATAAAACTACCTATAATTATTTTCTTTCGAAAAAAAAAGTATACTAATGTGAAGTTTTCTATTTCTTATGCATACGTAAGTGTTTTCTTAGTTCCCGTTTATATCTAAATGTTCCGCTGCAAAAATCACATGCATGCGGCTATTCACCCGTATGGACAAGAAGATGATTTTTTAAGTTGCCCTTTTGTGCAAATGCTTTTTTACAAATGTCACATACATAAGGCCTTTCATTTGTATGAATACGAACGTGTTTCTTTAAATCTGATTTTTCTGAAAATGCTTTCTTGCAAAATTCGCATACATGAGGTTTTTCTCGGTTAGTATGCATAACTTTATGGCTATTTAAGTTCCGTTTATCTGCGAAAGCTTTGTTACAAATATCGCACACATAAGGCTTTTCCCCAGTGTGAATACGTAAATGAACAATTAAGTTCGAATTTAATGAAAATGTTTTGCTGCAAAATTCACACGCATACGACTTTTCTCTGGTGTGCACGCGAAGGTGTTGTTTTAAAGAACTCTTTCGAGAAAATTCCTTCTTACAAATTTCACAAGTAAATTTAATTTCTTTTGTATGAATATTTGAATGTCTTTTAAGATGTTCCTTTCTTTTGAATGCTTTGTTACAAATCTTGCATACATGAGGCCGTTCGTGACTATGAACTTTTGAATGTCTTAATAAAATGCGTTTTGATTTCAATGCAACGTTACATATTTCGCAATGGTAGAATTTTTTATCTTTCATCTCCTCCATTATTGAAAATGAAAAATATCTCTCCAAGAGATCCACTTATTTATAAAAGGATGTTCGTCTGAAATTTATATATTTTAAAGGTTCTATATCACAAGGTATTTTGGCGATACAGATATAGCACGATAGATTTGTAGAAAACTTTAATCTGAGGGAGTACAAATTTTTTCTTCTAAGTTAAAGTCATTTAAATGTAAATCTAAGAAATATATTCACTTTAAGATATGTTTATTGTAACAATTCTTATATCTCCCAAACTATAAACACAATGAGAATATTCAATATTTTGTCTTTAATGAATCAGAATTTCTATATTAAAACTGAATTATGTCCTGATACTACATATAAAAAGACACAATGGTTCCATTTTAGATTACGCTAAGTAAACACTTCAGATTGTTATAGAAAATGTAAAAATTTATCTGAAAACTAAATATTTGATTCGTTCCCGATACTTATTAGCCTCCAATTATCGTAAATGTAAACATACCAAGAAAAGTCCAACATCTTTAACTCGGAGTTTCAAATAAATACAACTCTATTTGAACACAGATTTCCTTATGTCCAACTGCGCACTTTTAAAAAACGTTGGTTTGTTTAATTGGTTGATTGATTATTTTTACAATAATATTGATTGTTACAAAAAGGTTTCGACCGACATTTTTATTGTTTATGTTGAAGAAATTCCTTTCGGCTTTCTGTTTCTTCCTGACACAAAAATTCGTATCCGCATCTGGTAATTTTTAAATACAATCAGTATAAAGTGGGGATTCCATTGAAAGTTTAAGTTAAGCCATGCCAACGGAGGAATCAAGCTCCAACGGATTCAGCCGTCTCACGGATGTGCCTTTAGAGGAATCGGACCAAGAACAGATTGATAGTAATGTTGCAATCTACATGGTTGAAGTCATCACCACTTAGGTACTGCAGTCACTCACGTTTTCTTATCCTTATTCTTATTTTCAAAGCACAATCTGTTCCAAACTCCTCTGACCTGCAAAGGGGACAAGATAACCAAGTGGTCAAGGTCCTGATCTCATGGCTGGTATGTTTTCCTTCGACTTTTGTTTTGTTCCTGATAACGAGGCTACGGTAGCCTAGTGGTCATGGTGGCAGATTCCCACCTCCGGTTTTCGTAGAGTCGTGGGTTCGTGCCTTGATGCCATTAAAGATCCACCGTGTAATAAGTTTGATGCACGTTAAATCTGTCGATGTCTGGAACCCTCTATAGGTGAGGTGTAGAAGTTATGAGAGGGTTTTTCAACTCAGGTGTGGTCACCAACCGCAGTTAAAAATTACGAGATCCGTCGCCATTAGCCTCTGTTGCTCCTAGTTCAAATTTAATGAAACCAAACATACTAGGTATAAATTTTGAATATATGTGTTACTATAGCTTGAACTTTAATCTTCCTATTTTTAATTAATTTAAAGTAAAATACACTTTTATTGTTTTAGAATACATTGATAAAATTAAATGTTGTGTTCAGATTATTCCTCTCCCCTTTATCTCACTTGAGTGTATTTTCTACGAGGCTTTATAGTAATTGGTGAATTGCATAAAGTTACGATTTCTCCGCAGGAAAAAATGTAACGTCATTAGGTAAATTAGATGAAGACAAATGTGAAGTGAAGCTAATAAGAGATAGAGATATATAAATCAAATAATATTGAAGAGAAATTCAAGGGGAATAGAGAATAATGACAAATTGATACTTATTGGATTAAAATTTCGTCATCAATCTTTTTGGTTGAAGAGATTTTTTATATAAATACCTAGATAAGAAGCGATTGTCTTTGAGAATTATTGAAATCAGAACGAAATATTTATTAAATTAAAACTTTATTATTAAATTATAGTCGAGAATTGGTGAGTTAAGTGGGATTAGAGAGTTTTTATCATTCGTCAGTGCGAAATAAAGTATTTTGTCTTTTTCTTTTGTATCTATAAGTCCAGTAATTATTGAACACTTAATTAAATAGGATGTTGGTGGTAAATTTAAATAAAGAAAGACTATCCTCACGCTATGTCCATTGTCGATTAGAAGTGAATCCATGCAACAATCGAAATAGTGGGCCGTTTCTGAGCAACCTGTTTCAGAGAAGACTAAGACGGTTTCATCCAGCTGACTCTATCAATATCTCACATTGCTTTCACTATTACTGAAAGCTAAACATAGCGTTAAATAAATATTGACATACCTTATATTTCAGCAAGTAAGGCAATAGATGAAACATTGGAAAGACTACTAAAGGTCGAGATCATTTTGTGGATAAGATGCAAAAAAAAAAAAAAAAACTTTCTCTGATATTTATAAGAAAACATTAGAAAATAAAACAAATCCTTCTTCAGTGTATTTGAAATCCTACAAAATCTTCACATTCATCATCTGAGGCAAATAGACACTCAAGCACATCCCTACTTTAGATGCTGAGAAACTCGTCTCATGTGTCCCAATCTGTAGCCACAAATCTGTTTTCTCTTCGTCACCTGTCTTCCTCAACAAATCGTCATCAGTGCCTTCCATAGCATTAGAAATACCACGGTTTTTGAAGGAAAAGCTGCACGTGAGTTCGTGATTCGGCATGCATTTTCACGGACAGTGTAGAATGATGTAAGAAAGTAAACTTCTCAGATTGTTTATCAACTTTGCACTCTGAAGTAACGCGAGGTTAATTCTATTCGTAAGAGGCCGTGTAATTTTGTACCTCGATCAAGTGGCGAGGCCAACACCGGAGCATTTTCCAAACTTCCTCAAAACATTTCTAGAGGGATTTGCAGCCTCAACCTATTTAACGTGTATCAGCTCTGCAACACAGTGGAAGTTAAGATGCAGCGACGCTCTTCAACGTTAAAAGGCCTTACTCAACCAGCCCGAAGAGATATCTTTTCGGCTTGATTGGTAGGCCCGTCGCCTTCGGATCCCTTGGTCCAGGGTTCGATTCTACGCTGCCGTTTCGCGGCTGCCACATGTGGTGACCCCGGACAAGAACACTAGATGGCAGCACAACTGCCTGCACCTACTATTTGCATTGCCCGACGATCACCGTTAGTGGTGACTCTGGGCTTGAGCACTAGGTGGCAGCACGGCCTATGTTTGCATATGTTCCGATGCAATAACACTTATCTCTGTGTGTCTAAGACAAGCGCAACTAGTGATATTCCGTTCCTGGCGCACGTTTCGGCGCCTTCTGACAAAAAGACCTTCTGAACAAGATGGCGCACATCTCCATTCCGTATCATCACGCTGCGTTGATACTGGAGGGGGAGTATTACAGCGACGCTCTTCAACGTTAAAAGGCCTTACTCAACCAGCCCGAAGAGATATCTTTTCGGCTTGATTGGTAGGCCCGTCGCCTTCGGATCCCTTGGTCCAGGGTTCGATTCTACGCTGCCGTTTCGCGACTGCCACAAAGAAGCATCTGGACTCGAACCCACTAATCGACGAAACAACACCAGTCACGAGTTCTTGACTACGACCGCTGGCCACAATGGCCAAAATTCTTGTCATGGATACATGGAAGTTCGTGATTTTGCAAGTGCTTCTATGAGCGTGAAGACGGATGCAAAATATATTTGTTCCAGTTAAGCATCTCTGATGTAAACTAAATCCATAGGCCGTTGATAGTTTGAGAGGATCCTCTAAAAAGGCAGAAATACGCTAGAATTATAACATCTTGACAATTATTTATACCTAATCTTATTTGAAGGTTGTATTACCTGCAGAAATATGTATTATACGGCATTTATTTCATGATTAACTTCAGATTTTGGCTCTGACAAGAACTAAAAAAATTAAATAATTCAAAAAAGAGAAAAAAAAAAAAAATCAACGTTCAGTATATACTAGGTGTGGCTATTAAATAACGAGACTGACACAGTAAAACATTTTATTTTGATGTCATAAATATTAACTTATTAACACCTTCAACATGCATTCCTCCTCTTCCTACAACGCTTCATGCGAATTTTCCATTGTTAGAAACAGTGCTGGAAGTCTTCCGTCAGCTCCTTCTTGACGCATGTCACTTCCTCATTCACAGCTTTTACAGACTCAAGTTTGGTTCCTTCTAATACAGATTTCACTATAGAAAACAGATAGAAGTTGCATGGCGCAAGATCCAGCGAATAAGGAGAATGTTTTAACACTAGTAAACTGTACTTGGCTAGACATTTCTTGACAGACAATGCGGAAATTCATGTAATTCCACAATTCGCATCCTTTGTAATGAGTTTTTTTTGTAATCACATTGAAATTTTATTTGGATCAAAACAATCAAAGCTTTTTTTCTCACATTTAAAAGCGCTTAATTGAGCTTAATTTTTTTATACACGATTGTTTTGGATGAGAATTCAATAATTTAATTATAATTTATGAAAATTAATGGATTAAAACTAATTATTTAAAGAATTAAATTTTACGCCAAGTTTCTCGCCCAGTCACCAAATCCGTCGTTTAATAATTTATCGTTTGCTTTAATTTTAATTACATGTGATTCATATTGAATTGAGAATATTCATGGTTAACAAAGTGTTGTTGAAACTTATGCCTGAACTGTTTCTTAATATTAGTTCCTTAAATTTATAAATTAATATTTGCTTCTGTAATACCTTTTTTTATTACAACTATGTTAATTTAAATATTTCACGATTAAAAAAATTCGTTTTTCTGCTAACATTTTTCTGATATCACTCCACGCACGAAATTGCTGTTCTCCTCTTCTTAAATGTATCACGAATAGAGATAGCGATATTAAAAGAGAGCGAATGTAAGTTAAATTCTAAGAGCTTCGAATGAAATGGCAACATTTAGAACAATACTTAAATGGAACGATGTATTAAGTTTTCGTTGCATTACAACAATCAATCAGTTACATTCCATTCTTTTACTTTCCCCCAATTTTTAGATGATTGAATTTTTCAATTCTTTTTTTATCTCTTTATTAAGTTCTTTTTAAAAAGATATCATTTTATATTTCTTATATGTTATTTGGTTTTAGAAATTCATTTGTAATATATAACGATTTTCTTTTATTGTATTTAGGTATTTATTCATTTTTCTTCATTTGAAATGACATTCTTGTATATTTATGTAGCTCAATATATATGATTTTTACTCAAAATATATGATAATGGTTTCTTCCTTACTATATTTATTTATAATTTTTGAATTTTATTTTTAAAAATCATTTACATTTATAATGTTACTATGTGTGTTTACATTTAACTTTTATAATGTTTGCATATATGAATTAGTAATTTTGTTGTTTTGATAGCTTTGTTTCTTCTAAAATCGGCAACAACTTACGAGCATCACTTCCCCAAAAACCCAGATGAAAAAAAGAAGAAAAGAAACATTTCAGAGTGTTTACGTAAAAGCGTCTTGATAAATTGAGCAATGCCTCTTGTCTAGCGACATAACGATCATTTAACTTGTTTTTCAATACTATTTTATCTTCATACTACTTATGAACGAAATGTAAAATAAATAAATAAATATATGCACAGCCGATGTGTTTACCACGAAGAAAACTACTCAGGTAATGGACCGTACCAGAATTAAGTACCTATCCGCATACTCTGAATAGTTAAGAGCCAGGATGTACAAGAAGGGAGGCAACATCTCACCATGGATATGAATTCCCAAGGTCATCTGTTTACTTTTTCATAATCTCATTGGGGATTGGTTTTTTTTAAGTGTGCTATGGGTTATATTTTCGTTTTTGATAGAATTCTAAATAAGTATAGGTTCGAAATTATAAAGATATTTCATTTAATTAGTAGAGATTTGGGATGCGATTATCCCTAGAGTAACGTAAGTTACTTGAAACAAGCAAACGTCCAAGTCTCTGAAAGCGCATTTGTTTTTCACGAGGTCCGATGGAGTGCAGTCCTTACAAAATTATTTCTGAAAAAAATCATTAAAATGCGCATAATGTTTTTTAACTGATGTTATAGCACTATTTGTTACTTTTGAAATAGAAAAATGAACTAAAAAAATTAGCATTTTAGTCAGAATTATTCTGATTGTAGTTTAACATCTCACTTAAGACATTAAAACGCCAATTGCACTCACTCGATGCAACAATATTTTTTACAGTCTCCCTTTGTTTATATTATTTAAGTCGCGAAAGTGATCCAACTTTCTTAAAATAAAATAGTTCAGGTGACAAATATATGCTGTTGTAAATACGATCCTAAAACAAAAATAAGAGTTTAGAAGGGAAGCGAGAAAACGCAACTAAAGTCGAAAAGAAAGAAGAAATGAAACCCAGACACTACTAATTACTCTCTTCGATTGAATGAGTATTATCCACAAAGAATTTGTTCAAACTGAACAAATTGTTACTTTTAGTAATATTCAAATATATTGAAGTATTAAACGACAAGAATTCGTTACATTGGTCCTGAATGTAGGTGTGGAAACATTTCGCATTTGATGTTTGATAATGCATCCAGTTACAACTTACTTATTGCTCGTAAATGTTTGGCATAAAGTACCTTCTATGCGTTAAATTATCCACCACAATCGCTTGATTTAATATCCTGTGACTTTTCTTTATTCGCAAATCATAAAAGGAAGTTAAAGTGTGTTTTTTGGAGGAAATTATTTGAACTTATTTTCCATCGTACGAGAACTGCAAAGCGTGCGATAGAGGCAAGAGCAGGCATTCGAATCATCATTAAATCAATACAGCAAACAATTTGGCTTAAATTTTTTTCCTTATATATATTTGTGTGTACTGCAGTACTTTGCGATGTAATATCGCAATGTAGCTAATGAAAAGAAATAATAATTAAACCATTCTGTTTCTTAAAAGTTTCTGCCTATGTTTTGAAATTTTATAGTTTTTACAAATGCAGTGTATACTATTTTTAAACACCTAATCGGAATAACATCAAATGCACAATGATTACGAATCAAAAAATAGTGAACGAAGCATAGACTAATTAGAAGTTTTACAAGACCTCACACCATTCTTAGCATGGGTCTGCTTCGGCAGGTTTGATCAATGAATCAAAAAATATACACCTTGAAAAAAGCTTATTTCTAGTCTTTACATTGATGTTTTTATTAAGTGTTAATTATTAATAAGTAAATCGATGGGTGACTCAAATTATCCGAAGTCATACCCTTTAGGTTTCCATCCACTGGTTAGAAACCAACGCAATGCAATAAGTGACGCAGTTAAGAATGTTTTCATATCTCCAATATTTATACCAGTGTGATGACCGGGTGTGAAAGAATAGTCACACTGCCACACATGCACCTCGTAAAAGGCGGCTAAAATATGTACTTAGTGTTTGGGGGTATAGCCGGGTATCTTGCTGTTGGGGTACATAGTAGGGGACTTCAGGCGCTTTCGTTTTTCAGGTAGGATCGGACATCAGGACCCCGAAGGATCCTATTTATCTTTTTCTTTCCTTTGGGGTTTAGTGTCTTTGGTAACCCGGGCGATGCAACCCCGGGATTTCCTATCGATCCTTCACTAATTCGGATTCTACCTTTTGGCAACCAATATTATCATCTTTTTTTTTCTCATTTCTTTTTCACATCTTGTTTGGTGCAGGAGAGCTGCATCTGGCTATTGCGACATTTAACTTCAATTTCACTCACTCACTGGTACATATTTTTTGGTACCAGTGCATGGGAATACATAATATAATAACGAATTCAAGACTCCGT
>BMAW01038974.1:0-37457 GCA_019974015.1 Nephila pilipes
CTCTTATTTCTTGCCTCTTTCTCTATACGTCGCTCTTCCTATCTTGACCAAAAAGCGTTCGTATGTGTGTGTGTGAGAGAGAGAGAGAGAGAGAGAATAGAAATGTATTGAATAAATATATGTCTATATTTAAAGACTTTTGATCCGAGGTACTATGGGCGACAAACATCGTAATTCTGAACCACAATCGGGCGGTGGCGGCCGAATAGTCGTGGTTATGAGTGAGTGAATGAAAGTAAGCTTATGGCTCAAAAGCCAAATCTGGCTAGGCTGCTCCAAACCATGTATAACATAGATATACACATAAAAAAAGGAAAAATTGGTTGACAAGAGGGTCGAAAATAGAGAAAGATCGCTAGGGTGTCCCTGAAGCCGTCTCTAGAGTTTACCGAAGACAGCAAGCCCCAAGGAAATAAAAAGGTATCTAAGGTACCTGGGAGTCATGATTCCCGTACCTATCTGAAGAAGGTAAGCCCTTGAGGGTGCCATAGTTATGAGCTTATGGCCAGCGTTGTTTCGGTCGAAGCGTAGGTTCCAGTCCTAGTTCCGTCCAAGCCCATCATGAAGGGGGTTGATACACATTAAATCTTTTGAACCTTAATGTTCGTATGCTAGGATGACGCGAGACTTAGAAGAGAGAGTGGGATTCCAGCTCAGGTGTCGTCCACGTCACTTGACCGAGACTACAATCTGCGAGGTTCGTCGTCAAAAGTTCTCGTGTTGCTTCTAAGTGCGACGTTCATAAATAATTAAATTCGATCATCAATCAAGTGTAAATGACAAAACTGAGCTAGTCTTTTATTTATCAAAATTCCGCAGCCCACAATTTGAGTACTTTGAAAACTGATTGCATTTAATTAGTGTAACTCTCTTCGTTTCGTAACATGCCCATTTGGTTACACTGAGACTCTGCATGATTAGTATACGACTTTGCTGTGATAGATGTATTAATAAAGCAAAGCCCCTTTCTGGTTTATCTGAACTAGAGTGATTTTTCCTCGGAACAGAGCTTAAAATCGATATCACTAAGTTAATTTCATAAGTTTTTTGCACTGTTTTACCTATACGGTTGGTTTTATTAACTCCTCACTAGAAGCAACACGAGGGCTATTGCCGACGGACCACGTAATTTTGAACTTCGGTCAAGGGATGAGAGTAACACCTGAGCTGGCATCTCCCTCTCCTAACTCTTCGCTAACGGGAGGACTTTGAGCCTCTGAAGATTTAAACGTGCATCAGTCCCGACTACACGGTGGGTCTTTAGTGACATCAAAGATCGAACCCCCGACTCGACGAAAACCGCTGCCCGCGAGTCCGCAGCAACATTGTTATTGGCAATAGATCTCATAATGGTAAATCTAAACGAGTGATGAGAATGACACCTGGCAGGTATTTCGTTCTTCTGAATTCTGCCCCACGCTACGTAAAAAAACGCGCAACTCTTTTCAAATATCATGAGTCTCGCGACCTTAACCATCGGGCTAAGGTTAACGCAAGAACAACAAATATATACACAATAATCTTAAATGTATGAAAAGATCTCAAATAATTTTCAAAAATCGTTTCTTTTCGCTAGATCGAAACGTTAAAAAGAAAAACACCGTTGAAAAACTGATACATATGCTTAGATTTATGACCAAAAATTCTACTATACGTATTTCATTTTTTACACGCAAGAAATGAATCAGAAAAACTGACCATTTGTCACTCCTTGGTGGCATGTGCAGGAATGAATCATTCCAAAACAATTAATAAAGAATTTTTGAAAGTAAAAATGTAAAGTGCTTAAAGATCAGATGTCAAGATGAAAAACTGGTCCCACATCAAACTGAAAAGGATGACCATGAGGAAGAAAGTCAAAAGGTGAGCCTTCTTCGGAAGAAATTGATTTATCCACATACACACAACAGTTGTTAACCCCTTTAATGTCAACAACTCAATAAACATATGTCTGGTTTCTTATAGAGGCAAAAAACCTCGCACTATTCTACCGGAAGTTATGTTTCTTCCAGTCAAAATAATAAACTTCATTTTAATCGTAATTGTATATTCATATAAATATATTAATATGTATAAAATGTACATGGTACGAAACATAGATTATAAACATAATGCACAAATTCTTTTAAAATCGTGAAATTAGCAAATTTGAAGCATCAATATCACGATAAATAGATTATAAAAGTTAATAAACATCAAAATTACCAAACTTTAGGGTTTTTTTAATACATTTTAGTGGTAAAAATTGCAGTAGACCTCCTGAAGTGCAGTTTAAGGCTATAATATGCATTGAATAATGGATTATTTAATAGTAGATGCAACACGAAGGCTCCAAACAGCCACATCATATGAACGGCAGAGTCTGGAGCATCGATAGATTCAACGTGCATCAGCCCTGATACAGGCGGGTCTTTAATGGCCTTAGGATTTGAATTCACAAATCGACAGAAACAACACAGGCCGCGATTTTGCGACCATGACTGCGATACACTAAAAGTGTATCGCAGTCACACTAAAAGTGAGTGAGTGAATATGAAAGTTATTGGAGCAAGAACCAGATGTGACTATGCTGCGCCAAACAATATTTAACTGTGGTTTACACGTGAAAAAATTGAAAAAAAGACAAAAATTGGTTGACAAGGAGATTCGAAAGTAGAGAAAAATCACTAGGGTAACCCGGGGGTGCGTCACCCATGTTTACCAAAGACAGTAAACCCCATGAGAACATACTAAAAGATAGCGAGTGAATAATGGTGTTGAAGTTTAATGGTGCAAGAGAGATATGGATATGCTGCACCGAACAAGGTGTAACTGTGATTCCGCCGATTAAAAAATGTGGAAAAGGTAAAAATTGATTGACAAAAAGGAAAATCGAAAATATGGAAGAATCGTTAGGGTATCCCGAGAACGAGTTACCTGTACTTACCAAAGACAGTAAACTCCATGAAAAAGGGGGCTTCGGAGGAGTGATGCCCGAACTTACCTGAAGAAAATAAACCACTGAAAGCCTATTATAAAATGGAACCAAATTCAAAAGTTTAGCACAATTAATAAATTTAGGACAATTAATAAAAGATTATGAAAGAAAATAAATTTTTCAACATCTCTTTGAACTGTTAGCTCACCGGTATCAAAAATATGATGCACGCCTAAACTCCAGAAATAGTTTGGATATTAACCATATTTTCGACATTATAAATATCTCAATAGTTTGAGTGTGGATTGCACCTTCTATTTTAAAGAAGGAGAATTGTTAAAAAGATTCATAGAAAGTGATGAAAATCTTATAAGTTTTATTTAACAAAAAAATTAAACATGCAGTATGTGTATACAGGCTTAAAATTGAATAAAAATAAGAAGCATATTTTTATATTCATAAAATATATGTTTAAAGAGTCTCAAATATACAGAAAAAATGACTGGGATAAACGAATAAAAAACTATCCAGAGAAAAAACAATGAATTATAAATTTTTCAAGAAGAAATTTAAAAAACCGTTTGCTTACGTAATCACACTCTTTTTCTAAGTACTGAATGAATGCTGTTAAAGTTTTCTTCAGAAAATGTTGAATTTCTTACATAAATAATCAGATCTACATTCATAAATAATTCATTTAATAACTTTAATATCAATAAGTCCTTTTTTTATAGCGATTTTAAGTTTTGTATAGAATTCTGAACATTTTTTGAAAAGTTTGCCTGTTTCCTAGTTTTTAAAATGCGGTTTAATGTCAATTGTATGACATCCTAATAAACAGGTTTTGCTTCTAAATTGCTCTCTATTTCTCATATTATAGTGGGGGGGAGGGATTTCCCTTAAATTTAATCTAGTTCCTTAATCTATCCCATAGTTTTTACATTCATCTTTATTTCCTGATACAGTTCCTCTTAAGCTTTTAATTTATGTAACCACGCTCTCTTGAAATCTTCTCAGATCAGTGTTTCTTCCCCTCCAAAGCCAAGGAATATTCCCAACAGGACCGTTAGTCTCCACGTAAAAAGTACCTAAAGATCCCTACATCTATTACCATATAATCTGCATAATCCTGACGTAAATTTCCCAAACAGGGGAGGGGAGTTTCAGTCATTTCATTCTTAATAGCTTGACTTGGTGGACGGGGGTCCTCAGTTATCCCAATGTATCTGCTTCTCCTCCCATGTCTAATGTGAAACAAATAAAACTTCCTTTTTGTGAGTTCTATGAATACAACAACTTAGGCCTCGACTTAAGCAAAATGTTTTTAAATTTCAAAGCAACAGTGAGAAAGAATTAGCAAATTAATATAGTAATTACAGTAATTTTTTAAAAATTATATTATATTATATTATATATATATATATATATATATACAGAGAGAGAGAGAAAGAGAATGAAAACATCTGTTTTCGAGAATGTTTGGAACAGAGAATTCACGCTAAATGGTTAAGAAAATTCAAATCCTTTTTATACCCAAAAATAATAAATTCAGTTTTTGATGCTTGCAAAATTAAACTATTTTTTAAATAATATCTAACCAGACTTACAATTTCAGGAGAGTCAAAAACTTTAATACTTTTTTAGAATCTTGCGTGAAATATTTATCACTTGTCCAATATTATATTTTATTGAGAGAGAGAGAGAGAAGCTATTCAAAACTTCATAATCAATAAAAACATCCATGATGTTTTGATAGAAAATCTCTTAAACAATCAACACTCAAAATTTCACTTTTGTTTCATTATGTCATGTATTGCAAAATGCTGTATTTATTGATTTCAATTCTTTCAAATTAGTTCTTAAAAGATAAATAACTTCCCCTTTCAATCTAGATACGAGGCTTTTCCTAAATAAAATTAAAAGTTAAAATAGCACTCTCTAAAATCAAAGCAAATATTCAAGATTTCTGTTAATTTGCCGATTTCATCCTTTAAAAGGTTTGCAAACACGTAAACAACAATCAATTCTTTTAAAGGTATTCTTCGTTTGTTTTCCATGCTTAATTTATAAACAGCATTACTGATTGGTTCGTAAAAGGTGAGTATCTCTTGCTATTGCTTTCAACCTGTGGTACCATTTTAAAAATAAAATTAAAACTAATATATTGGTATTAACAGAGACACCTTTTGAGATATTTAATGGTGTTACTAATCATTTAAAAGTATTGTTATCCATCTCCAAAACATTTAAATAAAAGTCATCAATTACTTAAATGTGTATTCTTCTTCGGCTTAAAATTCTTTTGGAAGTAGGAAAATTTTCCAAATATTTATTTCCCATTAAAGAAGAATTACAGTGAATTCCTCTAAGAAAATTCGTTTCCCCCCCCCTTTTCATAATTTCGTTTTCTTCCCAATAAACGATATCTCATGTTTCAACTCTCAACGAGTACTATTTATTATGATTCAGTTTCACAGAAAATGTTAGCAAGATCTTGGATTTGAGCTTCAAAGTTCTGTTTTCTTAACAGAGAAATTCATTCATTATGTATTAATGTTACTCTATGAAACGGCGCAAGTGCTACTAGCAACGAACATCGCTATTTCGAGCCTCGATCAAGTTATAAGTACAACACTTGAGAAGGAACCTCCCTCTCCAAATTTCCACACCAGGTCTACGTGAGGATTTGGAGTCCCGACAGATTTAATGTACATCAGTTCCAGTCTTCAGTAGAGTGAGTGAGTGATAGTGAAGTTTATTGGCGCAAGAGCCAGATGTGGCCATACTGCGCCAAACAAGGTAAATCATCTGTGATCTAGACGTTAAAACTATGAAAATAGATAGGTCGACAAGAAGTGTCAAGTGAGAAGGTAAAGTTAATTGACGCAAGAGCCAGATATGGCTATGTTGCGCCAAAAACCATTTAACTGTGGTCTAGACGTGAAAAAAATGGAAGAAAAGACCCAAATTGGTTGACAAGAAGGAGGGTCGAAAATAGAGAAGTTTCGCTAGGGTATCCCGGAGGCGCTTCCCCCAGTCTTCAGTAGAATTGGGACTCGAACCCACGACTCGACTGACAGAACGGCAGCCATGAGTTCACGACATGACCATACAGATATTGCGGCTACTTCCTAACCGAAAAAAGTTAGTAATAATTAATCCGACATCTACAGTAATTAATTATGCTGTGTTATGGGCTAATGCATTCTACTTATAACTTAATTAAAACAAAATGATATCTATATTCTCAAAAATTATAATAGCTTCAAAATACATAAGCAAAAATTGTGCATCGACTTGAGTTTCGGGGCAAAAAATTACTATTTATCTCGTTAAAAATAATTTCTTATCTTTTTCGTTTGATAGTCTTTTCGTTATTTTTTGTTTGCTTCTAGTTTTATACATTCGTTTGATTAAAAAGAGATATTTACGGACTTCTATGTAAAATATCATATTCTTTTCATGTATTATTATTTCATGATAGTGTTATAGTACTCATGATGCAATGAAAATGTAAAAGGTACGTTTAGTTCTGCAGAACGAATAATAAATAAGATTTCGTAAATAGTAATTCTTCTTCCTAAAAAGTAAGATAATCCTTCATTTTCTTATACAAAAAAATATACGCGTTTAAAACTATAAAAACAACTGAGTGTTCTTTAAAACGCGATATCTTTAATATGAATAAGAGGTAGCTATTATATTTACTACATCCTGCAATAGTTCTTGTAGGATTTTTAAATTTCTTATATTTCTATGTATGTAAGGGGGGGACACAGTAACTTAAAAATGACCAAAATATCAGGAGGGGGGACTTTTATTGCCTGATTTTACATTGTATACTCTTTCTAAATGTACGAACGAAACTTCATAGCTCTGGCTACATTATTTAGTGAGTTATATGAATTTCTTTTTAACACAGAGTGTCAAATCCTTTCAATGACCTTGAAATTTTTAAACTGCACTTTCTATCTGTTTTTATTTTTTTCATGATGGTCATGTATTTAAAATAAGTTTTTTTTTTAATCAATATGAAAGTTTGAAAATTTTTTTTTGGTTGTTTTGTATAATATGTAAATATATTAGATATTTTTATGCACAGAATTAAGATTTAGATAGTTATTTTTACAAACTCTGCAAAAATAGATGCATGCAGCTGTTTTTCGTAGTGTCGGCTAAAAAAAACTGTAAAATATAAATGACACTAGTACACCTAAGCCCATACACGTAATTGGGAGAAATACTTCTAAGAAATTGGAAAAAAAGAATTACTTAGAAATATTAAAATTTGTAGAAGTAAAAGGAATTTTAAAATATTGAATTATATTAAAAACTCTTTTAATTTTAAATAATTCTATGAAAATAAAGTTTTTCCCTAAAATACATATTTTATATGTGTTGAAATATGTTGAATATAAACTTTTTTATACACATCCAATTTTTAAAAAATTACCTACGCCCTCAAAATTAATCATCCTCTCATACAAAAAAAATTAAGCATTTCTTAATCTGTAGATATACAGTTTGCTTAGGTATAATATGCAAATCTTACACATCATTATTAAATCTTTCAGAAAATTTAAAGGTACTCTAGAATTTTTTTTCCTGATGATAAATTCAAATTCTTACTTCAGGATGAAATTTGTTTCCTATTTCCACTAAGATGAAAAATATAAAAATTAAAATTAATTAAATAAAAAATATTTATAATAAATGACATTGAATTACGTTATTTCCAATTTTTTTTCTTTTATCTTAATATTTGGGCTTTTCAATAAAATTTATAATACGTTTAAAAATTGTCTTTGAATAAATTCATACAGTTTCATGACACGGTGATTCTTTCACACAACTAATCCTGACAGGAATAAAATGCCAAATATTTACTGGAATCAAGCTTTAATTTATCACCCTACACTAATTAAGCCGTTTTATTACAAACAAAGTACCGTAAATCACATTATGTTAATGAGTACTTAAAAGTTGATATTAATTTGCTTCGTAATTTTTAATTAGATTACATAAATTTTGGTATTTTACTTTTTTTTAAATATGACATTCAAATTCTTTTTGTAAATATTTCTGTTTATTATATTAGAATAATAAATGAGACATTTTTTGCTTACAAAAATGATTTTCCTCGTAAAAAGTTGTTGCGATTCTTAATACAAAGCAAGGAGAAAGATTTCATTAACAAATCAAAATAAATGCATTAACAACAGCAAACGGGATTCATTATGGAGTCTAGCAATAAACATAGTAGAAAGGAAACGCAACGGCGAATCGAAGAAAGGAGATATGAACCAAGACCCTCTACATAATCAGTCTAGTTTATAATGTTTATTATTATTAATTAATGATCAGTCTAGTTTATAATGTTTAATATACATTAGTTTTTTCTATCGCGAAAAGAATATTAATATAAATTTTATACGTAATTACATAATAAAATTACAGAGGTATTTTAACCTTTTTCTTCTTTCAACTTGCATACCAGAATCCCCTTTAATAATTACATTCAACAATGTACAAGTAAAAATTCTGCATACTGAAAGAGAGAAATGGTAGGATTTTTTTACTTTACTGTAACACAAGGCAAGCATTTTATTTTTTTATTCGTTTCGTATTCAAATCAAAGCAAACACAACTCATTCCGAAGTCCGGCAATAAACGGCATTGTCGACCGCGAACGTAACCACAAGCTGCAGAGAAATGTCCTTCTATAAAAATATGCGAATACTTCTTCCTCTCCCGTAAGCGCCATCGGCAGGCATGTAAGCGGGCAAAAGCATTTCCACAATGGCGAAAAAAAGGTTACTTTACTATCTGTCACTTAGTTGAAGACTTTCAACGGCTAAGCAAACCAACTCTTGGTACTCTCAGCTTCGAGCTTTGATGGCGTATCTACAGACCATATACCCCGCAGCGAAGGAATCAGTGCTAGTGCTGGCGATACTTTTCCTTGGCGTTAAGTTTTCTTACTACATTTATTCTCTCTTACACGTGCTTTGGTCTATCCCAGAGTGACAGAAAGAGAGAATTTCTTTTCTATTCCGTTATCAGCACTGTCTTCCTTCTTTCGTTCGTTTATCTTCAGCAACAGACATAAAAAGTGCCGTCTCCTTTTTTTCTCTCTCCTCTCCGAAATCTTGCCCTAGGACACTTACGTTTCATGCTTTTTCAAGCAGCATCTATGTATACGTAGGGATTCTAGGACGAGTTTATATATATAGATGTTTGTATATATTTATACATTTCGCTGGGTATATAAACTAATATAAGAATGTATGGAACGGAGGAGCTTGGGGCGGAAATGGTATGAGTGATGAAGACGTGCCATGTGACTTGTAATTTGTCGCAGTGGATTACAGGTGTATTTCATCCAGATGAAAAACGATTTTTTTTCCCTTGTCAGGTTGTTTAACTTACTTAAAATTGTGGCAAGGAAACGCGGGATATTTTTCACATCTATGAAATGAAATTTAATAAAGTCACATGTAAATCACAATTTAGCTGCTCAACTTGTTTAATAGGGAGGGGATGCAATATAATAAAAACAAAAATTCCCCCTAAATAGTGTAAAAAGACACTATGAGGGTTATAAAAATTATATCTATGTAATAATTCTAAAATTTACTAATACAGTACACACACAGAAATTCTAGAATTCACACTAAAAAACTAAAACTGCCTTGAATAATGCCATCTATTCCATTTCAAAATAACACAAATTAAAACCGAATAAAGTTTCAATTGTTGGTGTTATTGAATTATAGAGGTTGAATATGTAACACCTCTGAAAATAAGAAATTCAAAATTAAACATTTCAAAATCGTAATCTGTCGATATGATCCAAAAGATCAAAAATACAGATATACTAATTAAAAACATTATAAATTCCTTAGCACTTACACACATTTAAAATACTAAGAATAGTTTCTAAATTTTCTTGAATGAAAAAATACATTCAAACATGAAGAAAATATAGACGATTCATTTCTGAGAGATTTTGAAAAACTGTTTTTGCTCAAAAATTGGTGAAATTTAAATTTTGTTTCTTCTCCTAAATTTTATTTCATATCACAATACAAAAATATTTTTCCATTCTATTTTATTTATTTTTTTAAGAATTTGTAATGCTAAAAAAATTAAATGTACGAGTATCTGTGTTTATCAAAGTTTAATTTTAAAAAAATGTGTGTTGTCTTTAATTTAACACTGTCAATCTATCTCTCGTAATGATATTATTCATACAAACTTTTTCTGTTACGAGACAATATATTCACAAAAACGATGTTATCCATTATTCTAAGAAAATATTGTTCCGTCGCATCCTAAACCTCTTACTCTCAATATCTTGATTTTAAGAGAATTTTAGAAATTAATTTCTTTGAAGATCCAAAATAAAATATATTGCATTATTTCCATACATATGGCAATCGGAAAATGTCAAGAATGTAGAAAAAATTAAACTTAAATTAAATCCAGAAAGAACGAATTCATTAACAAGAAGATATCAAGGTCGTCTGACCCTAAATTCAACTAAAATATTCCAAAAATTCTTACAACAAAGTTTCAGTGAAAAAGAATTGGATTTTAAAGTGAAGAATAACTTCCTCTTACAACGTTAACAATGTTTCACTATCATCAACTCAAATTCCCGGAGTATCGAATAAACTTTAAGAACTTTTCAGTAATAAAAGAAGTTTTAAAAAAATCTATACCGTCCAACCAAACACTAAACTTTTCCTCTTTACAGTTTTACAACTCGTTTCTCGACGACAGAAAATTCACATACTTTAATAGGGATCACACTTTACTCTATACTGTACTATCAAAACAAAGAAAAAAAACTGAAAACCATATTTAAAAGTTGGATGAACCAATTATAAAACGGCCTTTTCAAACGTGTAAGACATTAACTCCCAACACATTTCCCACTTATTACCCCTTTTCCCATGCAATATTAATGAAAACTAAACAAGTCTTTTCCATTTCCCCAAGGTCCTACTAACTGTTCCAGTTTCTAACTAGCTTTCTCCAAGATCATCGCATGAGCTGCTTGGAGAACTAATCGAATCACAAGATGCGGTGTACAACACAAGCGAGCTGGGTGTATAACTGACAAGCTATTTAAAAATCAATTTTTGCTTTTCAAAACGACGGGTATTAATTAATAATAAGTACCCGAGCAGATTCCGTTGAAGTTTGTTGGCGGTGAATTAAATCCTGCGTGATTTAGCGCAAGGGAAAACGCGGAAGAAGGATTTTAAAATTTATTACGTATTATTTTAATGATGATTTTACACGGTAACTTGTGTTTTAGGATGGGTGAGAATTTTATTCGAGACGAATGGAGGTGGAACTTCTCTTTTTAGGTTCAATACGGAATCTCTATTTTTGCAGTAGAAAGAAAGAAGGAAAATTTCACATCTAGCCTACACTTCTCATACAAGCAGAATTATTGCTGTTGTTTGGGGGTAATAATAACTATTTTTAATTATGACACTTCATTATAATCACAATTGGTTGTCGGTGGTGATCCAGTATCAATTTTTAAAAGTCAGCAATAAGCACAGTTTTTCAGACATGGAAAACATGTTTAATTTTTGAGGGTCTGAAACTTCGAAACCTAAAATAACTTAATGAATCCCTCGGATTTTGAGAACCATAAAATTTATCACACACACAAACAGAGTCTTATATAGAATATATATTGGATACTATCTCCTGCACAAACATAAATAGAGCCACAGTAGGCTATTGTTATTTCTTTTTCATCGTTGTGCTGAAGTAAAATCTGCGCTCATACCGATTTCTTCAAACTCACAAGCCAACCATCGAAATTCCGCAGGATGATCTTTCATGGAATTAAGACTCAAAACCTCGACACGATTGTGAAACAAAAGTTTGTATCCTTTACCGCTAAACAACTGACACTCATTTTTTTTTTTTTTTTTTTTTTTTTTTTTTTTTTTTTATGTACGAAATTTTGAGTTTAATGTAAAATCAAAAAAGAAACAAGAAACACGAAGAAAGGAAGGGGGGGAAAGAAAACTAGGAAATTAGGTACCACTATCTACGAATTATTTGTATGTTTGTAATAACATATCGGCAATGACAATTGATTTGATATTTATCTTTCTAAACATCAAAACTATTCCATTTACTTGGGGATATAGGACATGAATTTCCTTCCCGTCAAACTGATTGTTTACTGGCATCGCTCTTAGAAGTAACACAAGGACTATTGGAGATAGACCTCGTACTCCTGAACATCGGTCCAATGACGAAGGTGACACCTGAGAGGGACCTACTTCTTCAAACTTTCCCACCATAACTACGGAAGGGTTTTGGACCTCAACTGATTTAACGTGCATCAGCCCTACAACACATCGGATCTTTAGTGGCATCAGGACTCGAACTTACAACTCGACGGAAACAACGATTCGCGGTAGCGTAGTGGTTATAGTCGTGAGCTCGCGACCTAACCACTAGGCTACCGCAGCCCTTCTGGTCGTCAGAGTTTAAATTGAGTCCAGGTTTTGAGTTTTATTTTGAAGATCATCAGGGTTAATAAGGTGAGCATCTACTTGTCAAATCCAAATGGATCTTGAAGTTATTATGTAGCAGGGTCCTTATTAGCAATGCGTCATCCTCGTCAGCTGGTCGTGGACTGCTTCGTCTCTCTCATTGTCTCTCGACGTTAATGAAAAACGAAAACCACACTGTACAAACTATCTTAGATTTTATATCCTATCAGCACCTTACACTATTTCATTAGACCAAAATGTATAAAACCGTTTTGTTTACTTATTATTTTAAAAATATAAAAATAATGAAGAATAATTATTCATTTTAGAACGTTTCCATACATCCCAATTAAAGTTATATAAACCCATTCGTATTGCCTTTCTACATGGAATTCAAATACTAAGAAATGACACTTCTCTAAACAGAGAAAACTCTAGAATAATAGCCCGAACATTTTCTTAATTTTTTTACGACTTCACTTCAGAGGATGTGCTTTCCTTATCTATCATTTTAAATGAGATGGGGAAATGTCAGTGCAAAGCTAAGCCATACTACTACAGAGAATACTGCAAGTATTTCAACAATAGAGAAGAATATTTATCTGTTGCCTTGCTAAACACACTTCAATTAAGACGTTTTTTCATTGTTATTCATAAATGTTACCTTTTTTTAAATGATGTAGAAAACTATTTTTTTTTTTCTAAATTGTAAACTGTGTACCTAAGAATTTATTTCGTTTAGGTTCCATAACAAGATATCCAACGAGGGCAGTTAAAAAAGTATCCGCGTTAGGAATGAAATATTGGTAACTCATGGTTAGGTATTGTCCATTGATCGTTTCTATTTTTTCTAATAAATCCAAGACCTCCTATAGCATCCCAAAAAATCGTCGCCATAATTTTTCTGGCTACGAGACCGTCTTCACCTTCTTTGAAGTAGATTCACTGGAAGTAATCGATTATTTGTATTGTTACTTGGTTTTCGACGTATAATGATGAACCCATATCTCATCGACACAAAATGACGACGACAATTCGACGAGACAACAACCCAATTTTGATTTGGTAGTAAATGGCTGTCACATAAAATCTAATTTATAAATCAATGTTGAATTTGTTTTGGCAAGAGGGAAGCATACAATTGTAACTCCAATTTCCCTTAGTTATGTCATCTGTCAGGAGAAATCTGTACTTTTGTAAGGCACCTTCACACTTTTTCTCACTTCAGGGAAAACTCAACCCCTTCTTTAAAAATGTACAATTACAGGAATGTATAAGAAAATTTAATTATAAAACAACATCCACGTCACAGTAGAGTTGGTTCCTTAGAGTTACAGCTCTTTTGATAAAAATGTGCAATAAAATTTCTATAGTTTTGCCACTTTTTTTTTTTTTTTTTGCTAAATATGTAGGTTATTAACTCATTTTCATTTAACAATAAATTGTATTTTGTATACAATTTTAAGGGAGAAAAAATTTGATAATTTTTTTTACAGAAAAAGAAGAGGATTTGCCTCTTTAAAGAGTGATACCTGAAATTAATTAACTTGAGAGTGTAACCCCCCCCCCCATTCCTCGTGAACTAGGAAATACGAGACAGTGAAAGTTATAATAATCTATCTTTTCTCTGTAGTTTAATAGACGAAAATGGAAACTTAATATTGTTTGGATCTAAGAAATCAAAAAAGAAAATAGTTTTTCCTATCTTATTTCCTGAAGTCGACTGTTTTAATGATGTAACCTGAAGAAAGAAAAAAAAAAAAAAAAACCGTGAGGAAAAACATTTTCACGAACTTTTATTTTTCAAACTTTTCCAAACTTTGGTTGTTATTCTATGATAAAGCTAAAGAAATTTAATGGAACTGGACAGTTATTTACAGTTTTACGAAATAGTTTATCTTACAGTTTAATAATAACGACGATGAGGATTGGGATAATAATTACAGGATAGCAACATTTAAACCTCTTTAGTACGAATGCTAATCATTTTTATATTTATTAAATAAGGAAAAGGAAAAACACAATGCTAATGGTTTTAATAAAAAAAAAAGTGATTAAATAAAACCGTGTGTCAATACAAAACAAATTTTAAATAAGTTTTTATTGAAAGTCAAACGTAAAAAGATAAATTTTTCTTTTATTTCCCACGTCGAGAGGATGCCATTAATTTTAAGTCAGACCATGTTAGTGGTAACGGTTACGTATTATGATAATCTAATCCTATACAAATTCTAAGCTGTCTTCTTAATTCTAAGCTAGAAGTTAACACTTCAAATGGGGCCACAGCTGGATTCTTCGAATTATAGCTGCAAATTGTTATAGTTTCGCGAATTTCTCACTTTCATTCTGTAAGAAGCATAAATCTAGATTATTTATCAGGAATTTGATAACGCGTTGCCAAATAGAAGACGGTACAGTAGACAAAATTAGCATATTATCAAAGTAATCTTAGAGGTTATTCCAGAAAACTTTAATGCATAAAGCGAATTGAGTAACAAATTTAAAGTAGAATTTTCACTCAAAAGTCTACCCATTTGGATACAATTAATTACAACATATTAGCCAAGATTATAAAATAAAGTTATTATATAGACATGGTAAATTACATGAGCTTACCATTAGTTTGTCGTTGATGTCAAAATTGGTTGTCATCTTATATATATTAATAAATATTTGACTAGATAAACTCCACCTAACTTTTACGTGATACTTAAGTGGTGTTTCGGACTGCAGATAAATCTCAATGTCACTAACTTCAGTTATACCAGCTTTGGTATTTTATTATTTATGACATAATAGTTACTTGGGTAGTTATATAGGTCTTCGTATGTCGGAAACGTGTGTCTCTGGACTTGAAACAAGCCGGAATGTTTGTTCCATTAAAGAAACATATATTTGGTTCGAGATGGTGCTAAATCAGAAAATTCCATTTTTTGTGAGTTTAGAGTAAAAGGTTTTTAATAATTTATTTCTCATAGACTATTTCATTATTGTATTATTCCTTATTTATTGATTTTTTTTAATTTTGTATCAATATCAATGTATTATTTTAATTAAATTTTATATAACAAATGTAATGTAATAAAATATAATATTATTAACACATTTTTTTTTACTGTTAGAGGTAAAATTAATTATTCCATAAATGAATTTTATTTAAGAAGTTTAAAACATTGAGAAAAACTTAGAAGTACTTTTATCTTTCGCATTAAATTACCAAATAAGTTTAGCTATATTTACGAATTTTTATTTAACTTTCTATGTTTATATGTATTGTGCATATCTTTCTAGTTTAAATACTCGAATTTTAACCTATTCCTTATCATTCGATCGATCTGAAAATTTGGATATGCGTATAACTTCGATGATAGGATAATACTATTATATACTCAAGCAGTGACAAACTTCGGGGTGTTTGATCCAGTGCTTTATAATTAGCAACGTCTAATTCAATTGAAATTTTGTACACACGTGTATAGCTCACATTATTATTTTTAGTCTTAAATTTCCAGACTAAAAAGAAATAAATATAAGTAAATTTTTTTAAAATTAAACTTTAAAGTTGGGCGAAAAGGTATAAAAATAATTTTTGAGAGAAGTTTCATACATAATTTATAAATGCTTGAGGCGATAATACTTCTTTTGATCCCATGTATAAGCAATAAAGGTAATTTATCTGTAATTACCTAGATATGTTAGTTAAGTACTTATAGGTTTTGTAATTTAAATATGAAACTTATCTTAAAATTATTTTTATACCTTTTAGTACATATTTAAATAAAAGTTTTACCTAAAAAAGTTTTATTTATATTTATTTAAAGTACCAGGACATGTGCGAGGAATTTTGGAATAAGTTGTTATATCTAAAACAACTTATTTTTGTGATATATACATATAATATAATTAGAAGAACCTAGTTTTTTGTGATTGCCTAATAATGATATTTTAATCACTCTACAGAACTATAAGAGTATTTTTTTTTATCAGAAAGGTTTTTTTCCCCTCTTAGTTAAATATGGGTATGATTTGTGAGATATATTTGCATTTAGATTCTATTTTAAAGAAAACTATTATACAATATGGTTCCCTTTTTTATACTTCTATAAAGGATACTTATGCATATAGTGAATCAAAAATATTTTTTTCCTTCATTAATACCTAAATTTTAAGAAATGTTTTTTATACGAAAAAAAGATAAAATTAAAATTTCCAAAATTGCCAAGTTCTATAATTTTTTCAAAGAAAATATTCTGTAATATCATTAAAAAAAAAAGATCGCTATCTCTTGTGTATTGTTTTATATGTGAAGAGTAAAAATTATTTTGTATATTTATAGAGTATTATTTTTAAAAGTTGTATCTAAATGCAAATATATTTTAAAAACGAAGTCCATATTCAACTCAAAGGGAAAGAAAACTTTGACTAAAAAAATACTTTTATAGTTCAATTAAATGATTAAAATATCTTTGTTAGGTACACAAAAAATATCCTGTAACGAATACTCTGTAACTTTTATTATATTTTCAGATTTCGGATCACAGATGACTTAGATAAGTTGAGAAATACGGTATGAGTGGATAGATATTTTTTTCTAAGCAATACTCGTCAATGTCATTCACGCCTGATAAAATCAATTCTCTCTCTCTCTCACCTGCTTGTTTCTATATTTCTTTAAGATTCAACCGCAGCTAATGAATATAGAATTGGCAGTGAGTAATTACATCGGAACAATACCGAAACCCAAAGACACGGAAAAGGCGAAATAACTTTTCTTTAAAAACCATCGACATCACTTTCCGGTGCTACATTAAATCAAAGTGAAAATAATGACAGTTCCCTATTAATGCGAAACTAAAAATGGGACGTAACACCTCATTCTGTAACCACGACTGAAATTATTTTAATGTGATGATCGATGAAATAACTAGGCCACTGAAAAAAAAATGAGAGAAGATGTGAAAAATGTGGCAGCTTTGAATGGCTGAAAATCAATGAATGGTAAAAGTCATGGGTGCCAATGAATCGGCAAGAAACAGGAATGGAAATTCTTCGACAGTAACCCTATCAAATGAAAATAAATGCAGAAGACCGCTAAAGAGATTCATTTTCACGACATCATTGGAAAAAAGAAAATGCAAGAAGAATCGATGATTGTTCAAATAAGCTCACACACGTGAAGATTAACATTTATTACCAGTTATTGGGTTCAAATGAAAATTTTTTTAAGATGATTGCTCTGTTCTGTATATGATATTGAAGGATTTCTTAAATTGTAACAAACAGTACCTTCGATAGTAAGTTGTAAAGGAAAAATTAAGGCAATATAGTATTTCTCTTCATTTGAAAAATATTTATCTTTGTTTTAAAATGTACCTTTTAATGTAAGGAATTCGTGGATAATATGGCCGCTCATAGTTCAAACTGAAATTGTTAAGGTTGTAATGAAGTTGAAAAAATGAAGAATATGTGTGTCTATTTGTTCCTATAAATTTATAAGTTATACCCTTTAAGTTTGTGACGTTGGGCTACTCGCGAATTTCTCTTCACTGACCTCGGGGACTTTTTGATAATTTGAATTGCAAAAAATTACAATTTCTTCCAATCCCAAATGAAACGTGATTAGGTAAAATATATGAATATTAGATGTGTAGTTAATTGAATTAGAGAGAGGGATAAATATGCAAAAGAGGTGTGTGCGTGCGTGTGGAGGATAGCGACAAGCTAATAGATATTTGTAAATTGGATTGAGAAATCGTAATTAATGGTTTGGATTGAAACGACTTGTAGTCAAAGTGTTAAGATTTGTATCTGCTATAATCGAGAAGTGCTTAAATCAGAACGAGTGATTTAGTAAGCTAAGACTTTAATATTAGAATATAAACTGAGATTGAGTTAAGGGGGATTCAAGAGAGAATTACCTTATATATATTCTTAGGTAGGTTAATAAAGTGTTTTGTCCTACTGTTATGTATTTTCAGTTGGAGTTTTGAACTTATTGATTATTTAACTAGACAACGATGCCTGTAGAGTTAAATAATAAAGCTAATCCGTCACAAGAATTTTAAAAGAATTTTGTTTTTAACTTGATATCTTATATTATTTTGCTGTTTTTTTCAGGTAATACGTCCACTTTTTATATAATTCCTTTAAAAATTCACTTAAGCAAAAGGAGCAATGAAAAAGACAGTTTTATTGCTTTTCATGAGCGAAACGTTATTTCTGTTTGAAATAACGTTGAAATGAGTTTAATGTAAGTAAGCAAAGAAACAGACTCCAGTTCCTCCTAATCCTTTGTCTATTTGATGGCATGTTGGAGCAGGTGATAAAGAAAAAATTAAGAAAAACATAATAAGCATAGTGTTAATATGAGAAACATACGAATTAAAAAAAAAGCTCGCATACGTGCATTACAGCTACTAGTGAAGGTGATACAGTCATCAAAGGCCGTATTACCTGTAGCTATATGTTCCTGCATACACTGTGATTCATGCATGAACCATAATTGATCTGAGAAAGTCCATTACAAATTATGGAAGAGAATTTTAAGAAAAACAACAGAATTCACAGTGCCATACATTTCTTGATTCCTTAACTACCCCCAAGAAAGATAAACTTTATCTGATCAAAATGACAACAAATGTTCTGGGAAATCATAGAAATAATAATCACGTCTTCCGGAAAGGTGATTAGACAAACCAACTCGGTACATTGCTGTAGCTTCTTCTTAACTTCCTTTTTAAAGTAGTAGAGTCATATGTTGATTAATTTTGAAATTAACACTGAAAACGCCAACAGGTTATATTACCTGCACTGGCCGTTTTATCCTTAGGTACCTTTATAAAAAGGATGACATTCAAGAGAAATTTAAAATTATCTTAATATTCATTTCGTAATCACTAGATTCTGTATTTCAGTAAACAAAATGTTATTTTAGTAATAAAAAAGAACACCAATTTAAATAATCCACGTAATAAAATTTTTTATTACGTACTTCATTTTAACTTCCTCAATTATATGTTTTGTTCAATTGACACCCCATTAGAATTATTCTACAGGTTTTCGCGACGAACAGTGTAAATTTGAAATATGATCTGACCCTGTATAACCATAAACTTCCTACGAATATTCATACCTTTTACTAAGAATTCTTAAGTAGATGTACTTCTGATAAACATTTTGCAAATGCCAAGGATATCTTTGGAAAATATGGGTTGTATGGGATGATGAGCATTATCTCAATTATACGAGCAGAAAAATTAGTAGTTGAAAAATTATTTAAGAACTCAACAATTCACTGAATCTAAAACACTGGATTCAATTAAGGATTATCCCTTTTCTGCCAATTAAGCATCTTTTAAAAGGATTATCTAATAAAAACAGAAATAAAGTCTCAATGAAATTCTATATGGTATAATTTTTAAGAATAATCTTTATTGCATTATTATAATTGTGTAATATATAATAGGGATCTTTTTATATATATGCAACCGTGTAATTGGAGAGAATCATTACTTTATACAGCATTATTAAGGTTGAAATTCGGAAAATATATTAATGCATTGCTATTTTCAAGTTGACTCTGTGACTTGTAATACAACAAAAAATTATTTTTCTCATTAGTATAACTATTCTTACGAATATTCCACAGAACGCACACCAATGTGGACGTACATAAAAACGTAAAGCTATCACTTTGAGAAATTTGTATATTTAATTGGTGGACAGAAGTTATATATAATGGATAACGCCAACACCAACTGCTGTCTCTGTATTTTTTTCGATCCCTTTTTCTAAAAGATGCAAGTGAAACAAGTCGGCCAACGAGACCAAAATTTCTTAAAGATTTCGTTGCGAGCATAAATTGCAATGAATCTTTTTTCCATCTGTTACCGGCGAACCATGAAACAGCTGCAAAAAAAACAATAATCGTGGTTCCTAAAACAGCTTCAAACTTACGGTTATTGATTGTTGGTAACGAAAATGATGGCAGCTAGAAAATCAATCAAATTCCGAAAAATGTGATGTTTAAAAGAAACTAGACCAGAAGAGAAATATATATATGATCATATAAGCTTATGAAAATGGTGTATGTGTGTTTGCGCCGTATTGGTCAATAAAGGTTGCTATCCAGTTTCATTTTAATGGTGAATGGCTTTAGATACAATCTTTTGGTAAGATAGACAGCACTTGATGTAAGAGAAAATAGGGCAAAACTTACGGTCCTTTACATTTTTAAATCAAAATTTGTTTATTTTACTACTTTGATTTATGATGTATTTTATATTTCTATTTTGGTTGACGGTACCGATTTGAAAATAGATATAAAAAAAGATCGAAATAAAACTACGTATTTCTCGACTGAAAACAAAAACCTAAATTATGGCATGATAAATTGTATAAAGTTTAATATAAATCTTTTAAAGTAAATGGACTTCAATTCTGGATTCGAATTTATTCTCGTTTTAGAACTAAATATATTTACTGTCACTGATTTTAAATATGGCCGAAGTACACATAAATACCATTTCTCAAAATTTATATTTACTGTTATAAATATGTTTATTCTCTCTCATGATATTTATATTCGCATCAATAATTCATGATTCAAATCGCATGCAGATTGCATTTAAGAAAGTATCAAGTATTATATGAGCGATATATATATTTCATAAATGGGGCTCGTTTTATTTTTATACAATATGCGATTTAACAAAATCAACAAATATTGCACGTTCATTGTGAAAAACCACTTACACAGCAAAACATACATTTTAGGAGTAGTAATATATTCATGACACATATCTAAGCCAGATATTTTGCTTACATTATCAAACTCATATATCTAAATATTAAGCTTACTTTTTCATGACCTCAGTCAGCTTCTATTTCAGCTGATGCATCATACTGTTTGACTGTTAATTAGCAACGCCCTTAAAAGCAACACGGGGACTTTTAGAGATGCCACGGTCAAGAGACAAGGATGACTCGTGAGAGGGAATCTCACTCTATCTTCCACACCATCCCAGCACGCGAACTTTGAACCTCAAACGATGTAACGTGAGTGAATCCATCTTCACGACAGGTTTTCATTGACACCCGGACGTGAGTGAGTGAGAGAGTGAGTGAATGTAAAGTTTATTGGCCCAAAAGCCAGATATGGCTATGCTGCGCCCAACAAGATTTAACTGCGGTCTAGAGGTGAAAAAATTGAAGAAAAGACAAAAATTGGTTGATAAGAAGGAGAGTCGAAAATAGAGAAGGATCGCTAGGGTAAAACGAGGACATGAACCAACCATTCGACTGAAATAATGCCGGTCATGAGGTCACGACCATGACTAATCTGCTGCTTTGGTTGTCAATATTCACTGGATAGATTAGCCTTCCAAATCTTCAGGTGGCCGTGGTAGCCTAGTGGTCATGGCCACGGATTCCCGGTCGGCGGTTTTCGTCGAGTTGCGGGCTCGGACCTTGATGTCACTAAAGATCCGTCGTGTAGCCGGGACTGATACACGTTAAATCTGTTAGGGTCCAAAGTCCTCCCATTAGCGTGTTGTAGATGTTAGGAGAGGAGGTCCCAGCTCAAGTGTCGTCCTCATCACTTGAACGAGTCTCAAAATTACGAGGCACGTCCCCAATAGCCCTCGTGTTGCTTCTAGTGCGACGTTAATAAAACCAATCCAGATCCTCAGACATTAAGTATTGAGAATATTTGAAATGTTTTTGGGAGGTCAGTTACAACTCAACTTACCCCTCTCAGAACCAGTCAGGATCTGAAAACAAGTTTGCTGAGCAGTGAAACAGAATTAAACAGTCTCATGAATTTACGTTGAGAAAGCTAAGTAACTGTAAGAGAGGACCGCAAACCCAAGTAACACCTTTTTACAAACTTTTATTTAACTTACTATGTTCATATGTAAGGGAAAAATGTATTTTCAGTTCAAAATTTGTTCTTGAGTACCCACTTCCTATCATTGCATACATATAACTCCGATGACTATACAGTACTATAATATTCACCAGCAATGAAGAATTTAGGAATCTTGGGGCCCTGGTCTTGCAATTTACAACGTCAAATTCAGTTTAAATTTTGTTCACACATATAGTTCACATAATTGATCTTTGGTCTTATATTTCCAGCCTGAAAAGAATTAAATAAGCTTAAATTTTTTTAAATAAAGCTTTGATTTAGTTTTTATTAATTTCACACTAGAAGCAACACGAGGGCTATGGCGACGGACCTCGTAATTTTGAATCTCGGTCAAGTGACGAGGACGACACCTGAGCTGGCACTCTCCTCTCCTAACTTCCGCACCACACCAACGGGAGGAATTTAAGTCCCGACAGATTGAACGTGCATCGGCCCCGGCTACACGACGGGTCTTTAGCGGACAAGGATCGATCTCGCGACTGAACGAAAACCGCCGGCCACGAATCCGAAGCCATTACCGCTAGGCTACCTCGGCCACAAATTACGCTTTGAATTAAAGATGGATTAAAAGGTATAAAAAATTTTAAACGCAAAGTAATTCATAATTTATAAAATCTTCAGGCGTGTATACTTCTTCTGAATCTCATATATATATATATATATATATATACTTAATTTATCGATAATTACCTAAGTATATTAATTAAGCCTCCCTCAAGCTTTTGTTATGTATTATCTTATACGTTTTTTTTTTTTAAAAAAAAATTACTTTTATACCTTTTAAGTCATCTTTCAGTAAAACCTTGATTTAATAATGTTCTTTTTTTTCCTTACAGTTATTCTTTTCATTTTGTAACCTCTCTTTCAGATTTTTTCACGCTTATAAGCCGTGCATACACGTAGGATTTAATCCTAGATGAGCCCTACACACCTTCATAGGTGTGTACCATCACTGTTGTAAGATGTTTTTTTGTATTATATTAACCTATGCACATATGCATCATTATTTTTCATCAAAATAATTATCTTTTAAATTAAATTTCATTACTTATTTAGGTAATCAACCAAATGGGAAAATTCTCTCAGTTTTGAGCATTAGTGTAGCACTTATATTTTCAAAAACAGTTAATTAAAAATAAATATTAATCCTAATATATCAATATATTTGAACTATTACAGCTTCACTTCTAACTATTGGATTTCTTATAGGAATTTATATTTTAAACAAAATATAAAATACCCTACTCATTTATTAAGCCGGCTGCAGGTTATTTTGTTTCAAATATTAATAATCTCTTTTATTTAAAATCACAAATAAGTAACTTTATCGTATAAAAAACATAATTTTATATTAATAATAATCCTCGTTTACTTTTCAAAAGTTAAAAAATAATGTATAATATAAACTATATACGCGCGGCTATTACGCGACTTTCTCTAATGATTTCGCAACAAGTGTTGTTTTCTGCAATATATAACTCCAATATTCCTCGCTGGTTAATCCTTCAGACTTATTAAACCTATCCATACCTCCTGTTCTGATTTTATGCTTTATTGCGAAGTAATAACGCCGCTTTATGGTATTTTCTTTTCAGAGTAAAAGCGAATGAGCTGAAAGGTCACTATATAGTGGATTGACTTTGGCTTTGTTTCGTAGTCAGAAGTTGAGTTCTACAAGGGCTCAACATAACGACAGCAGAAAGGGGAGAAGGAAAACAACGCTTTGTGTCAGCAGCACCCTTTACTACTATAAAAATTGGTCATCATTTCTTGACATGAGCGTGGAACAAGCACCTCCCTCTGAAGTTTATAACCCTAAATTCCTTCCCTCTCCTCCCTTCTACTTTAGTTCCCTGTTCTTTTTTTCCCCTTTGTTCGTTCTTGTAACCTGACAACCCGTCCCTTCCCATCACCCTTATTCTTTGGTGTTGTCGAGTTTTCGCAGACTCCGCGGGAAAATCGAGATTTTTGTCCGTTTACTTCTGAATGGACCAAAGATTTTATTGACCCTCATGTTTGATAGCTTTTCTTCTCTTCACAGCTCTAGATGTTCTTGATTTTTGTTGTTCTTTAGAAGAGGAGAGCGACGTTTTCGGACCTTGTTGTTTGCGTTGTTCGGAATAAGGTAGGACCTATCTCATCCGAACAAAAGGATGAAATCTTATTTGCTTACTGTTCACTTGGACTCTAAGCACTTCACAAATATATATAGAATTAGACAACATCTTCGGCGAGTTTATATTACCCTGAGACATAGTGCCTGTTTTCTCCCAGCCGGAAAGCTTTTGTTGCAAAAAGATTTTCTCCGTGGATCAAATACTTTTGTATCGATGATAAAACTAATATATATGATCAAACAAAAAAGTTTCGAAATCTAGTGGATTTCGAAACTATCTTGTTTTGTAATTAATATCTTTCATCAACAAATAAAAGGTCTCATTCAATAATAACTTTTGTCAAATATTTATGGAACAAAATAGAAAATTGAGTTTATGTAAAAATTTAAAAAGGTAAATTATTCATTAAAAATTTGAAATAGAAAACGAAACAACTTTTAAAGTAGGAAAATTTAAATAGGACATTAAATAAACCTTAAAGTTTAGTGCTGTCAGATTAGATGGTTCATATTTTCAAAATATATCTTGTTGTAGAAAATATTGGTCTTAAATCCGAAAATGTTACAATATATTCATTGACTTATTATTCTCTTAAGTAATAAAGAGAAATTTTATAAGTTTATGAACTTCATTTTGTACAACAACTTCTAGTTTTGAGCTGCACAAGGCATACGAATCATTAAATATGTACAAATAGGAAAAGTAAACATTCATTAATTTTTAATTTATTTTCAGGAAGATGCATGTATGTATTAACATTTTGCTTTACCCAATAAATTTTAGTTTTAAACCGAGGAATAAGATTCATTAAATATGAATATACACACCATAAGCATGGATTAATACTTCATTTTCAAGGAGATGCATTTATTAATATCGTACCTTCAAAATAAATGTTAAGTAATTTCAATGCTACGATTATTATAAAAGATATATATTTTGTTAAAACCAACAAATATTCATATCTTACGAATGGAAAAATAAGTATGAGAATTCGATAACTACTATGTTGGAATTGAAGCGATTCATTTCTTCTTTAAGGAATTATTGCAAATTTTGTTAAAATGTTACGGTAGCTTGCTTCAAGAGCAATGGGCGATTGTGATTGCTTAATAACGTTACTCTGAGAAGTAACACTAGAGCTGTTGGCAATGTACGTCATAATATGGAGCCTTGATCAAGTGACGAAGATGACACCTGAGCTAGACTATCCTCTCCAAACTACCCCACCTCGCCCACGGAAGGACTTGGAACCTCGACAGATTTAATGTGCATCATTCCCGCTACACGGCGGGTCTTGAATATCATCAGGGCTCGAACGCACTACTCTACGGAAACATCACCGACATGTAATTCTTCAATCATGGTCATTAAGCTATCGCTAAGATCAACACCGAAAGGAATCGAAGTCCTTGAAAATAAATCCGATGGAGATTCTCTTTTGACTGAGTTATAAAAGACACTGTTTAAGATAACCGGACTAGTTTTCCTTGGACCGACAAATTGAGGTTTCAAATGGCCCAAGTCACCAAGATCAACCGACCTCCTCCGGCACGGGGTATAAAAACAATTCTCCAAAGAAGTGGAGGCAGAAAACATCTTCCTGCCAAAAGGTTTTCTGAAAACTACTAATTTACAGGTAAAACAAAATGCTTTTTTGTTATAGGTTCTATTCTTTCTTTCAAATTTATATGGTTGCCTTTGCAGTAAATCAACTCTTCTTCAAAAACTACAAAAATATTTATAAGTTACTTTAAACTGCATGGTATTTTTAGAATTAAATGATATTGCATGATACGGTTTTAAATAAATGACAAAAAGAAACATTTTATGTTAAAATCAATCAAAAATAATTTTAAAAATTTCTCTTTTATCTAAATTTAGTAATTTAACTGTCAAAACGCAATTGTAGCATTAGAATACTCTGCGGTTATAAAAATGAATAAAAAAAGACAGTTTTACTAGAAATTTAGTTTGTATATTTCTTAAATAAAACATTTACTATTAATTGTGAAACAGAGACAGAATAACCAGAACGGAACTGCGCACAAAATGTACAAATTTCTACTTAAATATAAAGAAAAATATTTTTAGTTACATTTATTCAATTATGCATGTATTCTAGAATTTAAAAATGATTCTTTTGCTTTGTAATCTTTACTTAAATGTTATAAAATCCTTACTAAATTAAATGTAATTTTAAATAATATTTTACTATTTGTGTCGTTAAATAAAATATTTGGAACAAACATATTTCAGTTTTGTTAAAAAAAAGTTTCACAACATATGAAAAAGTTAAAAGTGCATTAATAATTCAAAGAAAAATAGAATTGAACATAAAACACCCTTTGCATTTCTTGAAAATTTTAGTTTGTCATTCAAAGTACATAAATAAAAAATTAATTTCGTTTTTTCACTCGGACACAAATCAAACAAGCAATAGATAATGCTTAGTGATCAAGTAAGGATTTAAATTTTTACTATTCTTTATAAATTAGGTATAACATACGAAAGTGAATTAAAAAGTTCCTGTATTGGACAACAAACGGCGTTGCTAAAGCAAGTGAGAGTTACCATTGCATGTTGTCCTCTGTTAAAAAAAAATGTAGCACCGATTCACTGGTTAATTTCGATTGATGCCATGACGAATTTTCGTCATCATTTTGCGTTGATTTGTCTCAGTCAAAGAAATCGAAATTCATAATTATACATCGAAAACTAAACACCAATCAAAACAATGGGTTGCTGCCGCTGAATCTGTTCCAAAGAAAACGATGACGATCTCATCGGCTTCATATTCATGGGAAACGAAGAGTGTCTTTCTAAAGAACTTCTTACAAAAAAAAGATCACTGGACAAAACTAAAGTGAGTTACTCTATTCCCATCCCTAATACGAGTACTTTTTGATGTGATAATTTAGTTTATTGGCGCAAGAGCCAGATGTGGCCATACTGCGCCAAACAAGGTAAATATGTGATCTAGACATTAAAACACTGAAAAAAGATATTTGTCGACAAGAAGGGTCGAAAATAGAGAGTAGGTGAAAGTGAAGTTTATGGGCACTTGAGCCAGATGTGGCCATGCTATACCAAACAAGATGTAACTATGGTCTAGAAGTGTGAAAAAAATTTAAAAAAACATGAAAATTTGTTCACAAGCAGGATGGTCGAAATAGGTTTGGTTGGTTTTATTAACGTCGCACTAGAAGCTATTGGCGACAGACGAGGTAATTTTGAACCTTGGTCAAGTGACGAGAATACCTGAGCTGGCACCCTTCTCTCCTAACTTCCACACTACACTAACGGGAGGACTTTGGGCTCCGACAGATTTAACGTGCATCAGCCCCTTCTACATGGCGAGTCTTTAGAGGCATCAAGAACCCACGAAAACTTCCGGTAGCGAGTCCGATAGCCTAATCACTAGGCTACCGCTGCCGAGGGTCAAAATAGAGAAGAATCTCTAGGGTATCCCGGAGGTGGGTCACCCGTGTATACAAAAGACAGTAAACCCATGGGAAAGGAAAAAAAATCACTAGGGTGCCTCGGGTTCATGATGCTCTTACCTACCTAAAGAAGGGAAGTCCTTGAGGTCTCCTGATATAATCCCCAGGATCAAGGTGCCTGGCTATAACCCCCCAGACGCTGGGTACCCATTTTAGTCGCACCTTACGACATGCATGAGCTACAGTGAGACTATTCTTTTACACCCGGGTCACCACTCGGGAACGGGTACTTTTTGAATGAATCGCCCATGAAATTGTGTTAACGGAAAAACATTTGAATTTTTTAACCCATTAATTGCGTTTATAACGCCTCTGACAGAAAACAGCCCTTTGATACATTTCACTTCACATATTCACTATGCATCCATTCAAATAAACCCTTCTTCAAACGCGAGACATCTTTTGTTCAATTACATAATAACACATTCCTTAAATTGTTACTTCTCGAATTCAAATGACGTTCCCGTCCTTCCTCCAGATTGCTACAGTCTCGCTCAAACGTCACAAATCAATTTGTTAATTCAAACTATGTGTATACGTTTTTCTCAGATCTCACTTACAATCCCTCTCGAGTCGTTCGACTGTCAATTACACGTCAAATAAGAATTCCTCAAAGCGTGCAATTTCAGACCTTCGACAGAAATGAACATTCCAGTCCTAACTCCAATGAGATCTAGCATCTATAAATTTGAGCATCGTCGGATAACTTTCTGGATCTGTAGCTATTAAAATCCCGATCGTATATAGGGGGACAGAATTCCTGGCATAGCATTCCAGCTGCATCTTGGATTCAAAGGGAATTTGCCAATGTGTTACTTAATTGGCTTAGGTAAACAACTCGACAAATCATCAATACTAAATTTGGTTCCCCCGCTTCACCGGTCGATGAAGCGCTGGGCGACAAAAGATTCCAAGAAATAAGAAGCGAAAAGATTTAGTTAGCTCCGTAAGGATGCGAAAGATTTCATGTTAAATTTTTGTTTTTAACACATGGATTACTTAGGATTAAGCTCAGCAAACCTTTTATATGGAAACACGCCTTTTTTGTGTCGTTTTGTTCCGCATCATTACTTAGTAAAATACCTTTCTTATACATTCTTGTAATTTTTTCCCGAGAAAATAAACAATAACAGAACTTACATAAACAGGAAAATTTTGAGAATAAGAGGTTGTTGATAAAACTGACGTGAGCAATGAATAAAACATGGGGTGGAAACCAAAAATAAAATATGAAGTCAAATAATAAATTAAGTATCTCAAAGAAAGAGATTCTAAAATCAAAAAAGAATAATTTTCAAATATTCAATATCTTTCAATTGTTATTGTTTCAAATGCGAAATATTTTCTTATAGAGTAAGACTTTATATACTTATTTTTTATGTAATAATGCCATTAACTTATGTAAACATTCAATAAGGACAGCATTATTTGAAGTTAATTTATATATATATATATATATATATATATATATATATCAGTAACATCCTTCTTTCAAATGTAGTTTATATCTATCGAGGCTCCAAGTCCTCCCAAAAATGAGATGTGTTAGTTTTGAGAGAAAAGTACCAACTCGGGTGTCGTCCTCGTCAATTGACCGAGCTTCGAAATTCGACGTTAATAGACACAATGATGCAGTTAGTGTTAGTCGGATGTAATTAGTATCACTTGATATTTTGTAAACCTCAGGGGCTTGCCTTCTTCATGTAAGTACGGACATCATGACCCCGAGGCAAATGATCTTTTTCTTTCCCATGGGGTTTACTGTCTTTGGTAAACATGGGAAACGCTCTCCCGGGATACCCTAGAGAGCTTTCTCTATTTTCGACCCTCCTTCTTGTCCACCATTTTTACCTTTTTTTCAACTTTACGTCTAGACCACAGTTTAATCTTGTTTGGCGCAGCATAACCATATTTGGCTCTTGCGCCAATAAACTTTACATTCACTCACTCACTCACTGATATTTTGTACGACTGTATTAATTTTAATGAATTTAAATTATTAGAGATGTCAAGGTTTTTTTTTTATGTTGCACAAAAATAAAATTTCATAAGTTAATCTAATAATTTTATTTGATTTGGATTAAAGTCACTCTAAAAACTTATGCAAGGGTTGTGGACGATGAACCTCCGTAAGTTGGAACAATGATCATTGATTGATTGATTATTTACATCGGACATGAAGCAATACGAGGGGAATTGGACATGGACTTGGGAATTTTGAACATCGGTCAAATGATGAAGATGATACCCGAGCTGGTAACGCATTATTTAAACTTCCTCACCATCCAACTTTAGTTTTTAGATAAGTTAAACATGCACATTAGCCCCGCTAATAATCATTTAAATTTAAAAAGATATTTTAAGAAATTTATAGACATATAGTGCGCGTCAAAGGAGAATTCATGAGAAATTTTCATTTATGACGATTGCCATTTGTTTTCAACTCTCGTCGTGAGAGACGAAAAGTAAAATAACATTTCCTGTAGTTTTCATAAAATAATAAAATTTAAGTTAAAAAAAAATATATAATTTAATATAAATTAAACAATAACTAATTACTACTACACAATAAGTAATCTGTTAACATTAATAAACGTTTCACTACATTATATTTTTTTTTTATTTAAATACTTGATGTTTTTGGATGTTCTCGAATTTTGTCTTAAGTTATTTCTTGAAAAATAATAAAATGTTTTTATTTTTAAGCTGTTATTATGTTTTGCACAAATAGGCATTTTCTAAGTATATAAGGCATACATTGGTCTTTAAATACCCGGAATTCAAGTTGGACTTTATAATGGAATTATTGATTCTTTATTAACGCGTCGCACTTTATTAGCAACATTATGACTATTTGTAACGGACTTCGTAATTTTGAGCCTTAGTCAAGTAACGAAGACGACACTTGAGGCAAGTTTCCATCTCCAAACTTCCACATCAGGCCAACGTGAGGACTTGGAACCTCGATAAATTTAACATGCATCAGCCCAGCCACATGGCGAATCTAACTCGGCTAGCCTGGTCTCTGGAACCACGATCAAATGACTTGGATGATGCTTCAGTTGATACTCTTCTCTCCTAACTTCCTCGCCACATTACGAAACTGAGTTCTGCTTAACATGTAAAAACTCCTTTTATTTCGCAAGACGAGTTTTTATTGGCTTCAGGATACATAACTGGAAGATTGATGGTACTTAAAATATAAATATTATATTATTCCTCACACTGGACATGAATGTATTTCTTTACACCATTTTAGAACTTAGTTATACGAATTTGGAGATAAAAAAATGTCTATCGAATAAACTGCCACTTTTTTTTTTCTTCTTTCAAGTTTCATTCTTTTATACGTCATTAAAGATAGTTTACTTAAACTGTAAAGTAGTGCTAAAATGGATTATTTGAAACTTTCTTCTTTCTTCAATTTTGAAACGATGAAAAAAGAAAGAACTTAATTTTTTTTCAAATTAAGTATAACTGATTTTAAATTCAAACAGCATTTTATTTTTCAGAATGAATAAAAGTCACAAAAGAGGGAGAAAGAAAGGAATTTTAGAAATGATTCAGTGAAATAAAATCTAAGAGGCTGGTAGAATTTTACAATTTTCAATAATATTTAAAGTATAATTATCCGTCTAGCACTGTGTAGTTTCCGGAAACCTTTTTAAATGCTTTTTTTAATTCACACACTTCTATTTTGCTGAAATCCATTGCACATTCAAACATTTTAATGGTAGTTTATCTGTTAAAAGGAGAAAATTAACTTAAACCGATATCAGCTTAGTGGGTTTAAACGTATTTGTGACAAAATAACAAGCTTAAAGCTTCTCTAAAAGATCTACTAGGGCGAATCAAATAAAAAAAATAGACTTTTTTGACAGATTTTTTTTAAAATATCAAAATAACACTATAATGTGTTGCTTTTCTATATATCATCCTTTAAGGTATACAAACTCTTTCCAGTATATTAGAATTTTTTATTCCTTTATGATTAATAGAATTCGGTCATTTATAAAGCCGGTTGTACAGAAATTCTTCTACTTCTTTTTCTTCTTTCGGTGAAAATCTTTCTTTTCCTAACACTTTTTTGAAGGGTCCAACCAAATGGTAGTCCGAAGGGTACTAAGTTCGTGTTACAGGGAGGATGTTTGAATGTTATCCAGTGAATTGTCTTTAATTTTTATTGTGTTTACACCAGCTGTATCACGTGGGTTCTATCATGTTTCCCCCTTCAATTTACACTTTGATAATTTAATATGTAGTTTGAATTGAAAATGTCTCCCAGTAAATGAAAAGTGTCTTATGTAGATTAGATTAGAATAACTGAAGTATAATGAATAGGTTTTATGAATTGCATATATGTGGGATTTAAAACCTGCCGATCTACCATCCCAGAAGACAGCCATGATGTTCCCAGAGCGCCCCCTAGCGTTTCGAGAGAGATTCGGAAAAGTTAGACGAGACTTAGTCGGAGAGGAATAGAGACGCTGAACAAGACGGTTCTGGGAAATTGTACTGTACATTATACCTATGATTACGCGAGTCTAATTCATTTGTTTTGTGTTTCAATGTTCTGTACTACGTTAGCAAATGAACTGTGTGTAATAAGTAGTCGTTACTTTGAATCTTTATACACACCACATATATTAGCAACGAAGAATTTAATACAAAGTTAGTTGTAGAGAGAGTGAGAAAAAGGTATAAACGATGGAATAGAGTGTCTGAGCTGAGAAGTGTAAGGAGTTATCGAATAAAGGTCAAGGAAGATCTGAATAGAGTCAGTGAATCGGACCCTAATTTCTAAGTCAACTAAAAACTCTAATCCGATTGGTTCAGTGCAGACAAGTGTTTAGTTATATTAAATGTTAGATTCTGGCGCGTATAGGGTATAAACCTCAGATATATTAGTCTACGGAATGACCCTTGGATATCCATAGATCTGAATAAAATAGCCTGGTAATAATCTTTTCATGACTTTCTATTCATTTGACTATCGATTCATTCGTTTTAAATATCGATTAATAATGGCACAACCAAGTGAAGGAAATAATACAGGGGCGTTACAGCTGTGTGGCGACTTGCATTGCCTTGTGAAAGAGAACAATGGGGATAGAAATGCAACGGCTTTTGGACTGATTTGCTTTTTCAACGTTCTCCGAACGTCGACAGTAGTACACTTCATTAATTGTACGTCGGTCATGGAGAGAAGTGATATACACAATACCCTGTGAATAAAAAAAAAAGAGAGAGAGAAAGACCTGTTCCAGTAGATAACCAAAATTTTGCTTTTATCGGGGCAGCTCCCCCTAACCCTCTTTGCACCATTTCAAAATACGCCACTTTATATCAGAAGGTTAGTGGCTGAATAAATAAACATGTGAAGAATAAGACGACACCAAACGATTATTTAAACTTTAAATAATTTATCATGGTTGCTATTTCTAAATATATTAAAATCGTCAGTCGGTATTTAAAAAGGTCTCGCGTTTATATATATATTTTCAATACATTTGTATATTTAAAAAATAACACGTGCTAATCAATTTTAAATTAAGCATAAATATTCAAAAAAATAAATAAATAACACAAACTGCAAAGAAAAAGTTTGAAGTGTGGAATAGATCATTTGATGATGGTTATTAGTTTTTGCTGACAGGAAGGAACGTCTCTCTCTTTATTTGATTGCACGAAAATCCAACTATTTTACATGAACTTTTCAATTATTTTACAAAGAGTTTAGAGGGGGGGGGGGAAAAAAATAAAACCTTCCTTAAAAAAGCCCCAAGCATAAATTTTTTTTTTTTTTATGTTTTTTTGAAATAGAAAAAACTTCAGAAACACACACTTTGGGAAAAAAAACAGAAAACTCTTTGAAATCCCTTTTATTTAAATTTTTAATTGGATAATTTTTAATTCTTTGGCATCACATCCTGCGTAGATTTTGTATTTAGGTAAATAATTCGTATCTCTTTTATTTCTCTTAACACAAAAACTCGAGTCTGATTAAATTGTTTTATTCCTACACGAAATCAAGAGGAAATCTATTTGTTTTTTCAGTAAAATCCCAAGTTAATTTCTTGGGACAAGTTTCAAAAACTCAGCTTAATCTTTTGACGAATCTCTCTTTATCAGGGAAATTTATTTTTATGATGAAAGTAGTTTAACATCTTTATTTTATTTATCTTTGTTCAAAATACACAACAAAAACTTTTTGCGAAGAAAAATTTTGTCTGTTTAAACTCCCCGGAGATTCTCCAGCCAAAATTCTTGAATTATGAAAATAATTATTTATCATAATCAGAAATGCATTTAGGGTATGAACTGAAAAGATAGAAAATAATAGAATTAATTTTTCACCACAAATTCTACATTAATTTTAGTTTCACATTTTTCTCTCCTTAATTAAAACCACAATTGTTGTATTTCAATGAAATCCCAATTCTACTTTATTTAAGTATACATTTTTATTCAATAACATAAGAATTAATCTTTATTTTTTTAATGAAAAATAGCTTTCTGGATTGGATTTTTGTAACTCTATTCTTTATAGAAATAAAATAAAACACAAAATTTTCATAAAAATACTGCTTGCTATCTAATTAAACATATTTTCGACTCAATGTATAATTATATTAAAACAAATTTTCAATCTCTTCAGAAAAAGTTTCGCAACGTTTCCATCTGAAATCTTCTAACACTCAGTTTTTTTAAAAAAAATTAAAGAATTACTGTTACACTACTTTTCCTTAATTTTTAAAAGTCACAAATTATTTTATGATCGAAAAATTATTTACAGTTTGAAATGCTGTGTGAACTTAGCATAATTTATGTTAAAGCAAAACACATAACGTTTAATAAAAAACATTAACACAAAAACTGTAAATACAAAGATAATAAAAAATATTTTCTGGATAAGAATTCCTTTCATTTAACAAGCTCTTCATTTTGCTCATTCAAAGTACAATTAAATAACAAGAAATATTAAAGTATGTGTGTTTCCAACAGATATTTTGCAATATTATATAAATCAACTGTGAGCATAAATGTTTATATAAGCATTTAATAATATAAATTTATTTTCATCCATTTGGTATTCAAATAATGCTATTTAACTGAGAAATGTTTGAATGTATTAAATATTTGTCGTGTACATTCCATGAGATTTGATAAATTCATTTGATAGAAACATAATGAAATCACTCCATAATCAAATAAAGTACACACGCATAATTTTCCTTTCTGAATTGGTTTGTATTATTGATTACAAAGAAAAGGTAGATAATAGTTGTTAAATGGTTCAGTAACATAAACACAGGCAACCTAATAAATAATATCTAATTTTTCTATATTACCTTACGTATTAATATTGTATAGCAAAAAAATATGCAAGCAAAAAAATTACATTTTACATCTCACAAATTCTGAAATTAAATGTTTCAATTTATAAAATAAAATATATTATAGTTTTAAAAATATATCTTCTTTAAAAGTAATTTTCATGGATGTTGTATGATAATAAAAAAAAAGAAAAAAAAAAGAACGAATTTAAAATACGAAACAAAATTTTGTACAAACTTAACTCAGTTTTGTGTTTTGTGATTTGCAGCTCACTTATCTTTCATTGACAATATTGATTTATCACCAGATTTTTAAATACTTTATTAATAATTATTCATGAATAAACAGTTTACTTTTTCGCAACTAGTATCTTCAAAAATTCAAACGACAAATGATTGAGATAAATTTATTAAAAAAAGAGAGAGAGAGAAGCATTTTAATTAGGTAATCATTATTTATAAGTGCAATTTGAAGTAAAATAAATCTAGCATATTTCGACCACTACATTACGAATTATTGGTAATTACTATCTTCAAACGTAGTCCTTTAAGATAACAATATTTGCAAAAATTACAAATTGTACTAAAACTACTAAAACTTAAATAATAGTTGATACTGATTAGTAATTTAAATATTGAAAGAGATTTAGACAATAACAGTCGAATCTGCTACGACATAGTTGAAAATAATTTGATGGAAATAAGGTAATTACTGTATATGACTTTGCTACTGTACGTAGAAAAATTTAGACTGTTATAAGAGTAACCCCGCACGTACAAGTAATCAAGAACCAAGCACGATGTTCCGTCATGATAAGAATGTACAAGCTTCATCATGAAGGGTATGACTGGGAATCGTATTAACGTTAGCAACAACATTCATCTTATTCTGAAATGGTCAGCCTCGATACACGCTTAGTCCATAATACGAATAGAATCAAATAGAAGGAGGAAATTATCATTAAATTATTAGATTCTTATTATTTCGTTACATAAAAAATATTGAATCTTGAAATATTTTCTGGTCCCATTGATAGTTACATTTTTACTATACAGAAAATTACCAAAAATTTTAATAATCACCAAACTTCTTTTATTTTATGAATAATAAAGTTGTAGAGTTCAGCGGTGTTTTCGTTAGGAAATTTCCAAGAGTCCCGAATTCAAAACAGTCTCTATAAAACAGCGACTGAACCAAATAGTTCCTTTAATCAGGGTAGAAATAAGAACTTTTTCAATGGGGGGGGGGGGCTCTACCACCTCAAATCATATCGCAAAATAAATTTCAAATTCCATTGTTTATTTTCAAGGAGAAAAGAATTTTTACGTGGAGTACGGTATTTCGAATATGAACTTTTCCCGAAAAAATAAGAAACTTTCAGGATAAAAAAAAGTTTTATTTTTATAATTTCAGTATACGGCAGTCTTTAGAGAGATGTTACAATCCCCATATTTTTCCCGTCGCTAAGCCACAGCCCTTAATCGATACATTTATCGACAAAGACTCTAAGTTAAAGAGATATAATGAAAGTACATGATGGAACTGAAAACCAAATATAATTGAGGCAAAACGAAATTAAATTAAATGTAACTGAGGGAAATAAAATACAAGTTGCTACACAAATTTAACGAAATCCGAACTTGGAATATCTCGAACACCATCAGCTATTGAATAAAACGAAAAAATAGAGCAAAAATCTCTCCTTTCCTCTTCCCCTCCAATTTCCTTTCTTCGATTTTCAAAATATCAACTACTTTTAAAAGAAAAAATTATATAGAAAAATTAGAAGAAGCAATTCACTTCAATTCGAAATTTATTTGAATAAACCGACATTCGGAAATGAGTGCTAACTCGCTTAGAGTAGAATATTTAAAACAGAATAATATCAAGATAAATACGTTATAAAATCAAGGAAACTACACAAAGAGAAAAAATATTTTTTATCACGAGTTTTTATATATATACGTATGCATATATAGATGCATACACACACATATGCATACATACACATATGCATACACACACACACGTGTGTGTGTGTGTGTGTATATATATATATATATATATATATGCATATACATATATGCATACACACACGTGTATATATATATATATATATAT
>BMAW01038974.1:37482-95313 GCA_019974015.1 Nephila pilipes
ATAATGGTTATTATAAAAATACCTTTACTCTATCTACATAAACAATACTTTTCGACTCCAATGTATAATTATATTAAAACAAATTTTCAATCCTTCGAAAAAGTTTCTCAACGTTCGCACCTAAATCTTCTAACACTCAGTTTTTTTTAAAAAAATTAAAAATTCATCTGTTACACTACTTTCCTTAATTTTAAAAGTCCAAATTATTTTATGATCGAAAAATTATTTACAGTTTGAAATGTTGTGTGAACTAGCATAATTTATGTAAAAGCAAAACACATAACGTTTAATAAAAAAAAACATTAACACAAAAACTGTAAAAAATACAAAGATAATAAAAATATTTTCTGGATAAGAATTCTCTTTTCATTACGAATGTTCTCTTCATTTTGCTCATTCAAGACAATTAAATAACAAAAAGATAAAGTAATGTGTTTCCAACAGATATTTTGTCAATATTATATAACAACTGTGAGCAATAAATGTTTATAAGCATTATATAGAGATTTATTTTCATCCATTTGCGTATTCAAATAATGCTATTTAGTCTGAGAAATGTTTGAATGTCAATTAAATATTTATGTGTAATCATGAGATTTGATAAAATTCATTTGATAAGAAACTAATGAAATCATCTCCATAATCAAATAAAGTACACGCATAATTTTTCTCTTTCTGAATTGGTTTGTATTATTGATTACAAAAGAAGGTAGACATAGTTGCTTAAATGGTTCAGTAACATAAAACACAGGCAACCTAATAATACTATCTAATTTTTCTATATTACCTTTACGTATAGTTATATAGCAAAAAAATAATAAACAAAAAAATTACTATCTTTTACATCTCACAAATTCTGAAATTAAATGTTTCAATTTATAAAATAAAGATTATATTATAGTTTTTAAATATATATCTTCTTTAAAAATTTTTCATGGATGTTGTATGATAATAAAAAAAAAGAAAAAAAAGAACGAACTTAAAATACGAAACAAAATTTTGTCAAACTTAACTCCAAGTAGTTTGTGTTTGAGTTTCAGCTCACTTATCTTTTTCATTGACAATATTGATTTATCACCAGATTTAAATACTTTTATTAATAATTATTCATGAATAAACAGGTTTACTTTTCGCAACTAGTATCTTCAAAAATTCAAACGACAAATGATTGAGATAAATTTATTAAAAAAAGAGAAGCATTTTAATTGGTAATCATTATTTATAAGTGCAATTTGAAGTAAAATAAATCTAGCATATTTCGACCACTATTACGAATTATTGGTAATTACTATCTTCAAACGTAGTCCTTTAAGATAACAATATTTGCAAAAATTACAAATTGTACTAAAACTACTAAAACTTAAATAATAGGTTGATACTCGATTAGTAATTTAAATATTGAAAGAGATTTAGACAATAACAGTCGAATCTGCTACGACATAGTTGAAAATAATTTGATGGAAATAAGGTAGATACTGTATATGACTCTTTGCTACTGTACGTAGAAAAAATTTAGACTGTTATAAGAGTAACCCCGCACGTACAAGCAAAGAACCAAGCACGATGTTCCGTCATGATAAGAATGTACAAGCTTCATCATGAAGGTATGACTGGGAATCGTAATTAACGTTAGCAACAATTCATCTTATTCTGAAATGACAAATTTGATACACGCTTAGTCCATAATACGAATAGAATCAAAATAGAAGGAGGAAATTATCATTAAATTATTAGATTCTTATTATTACATAAAAAATATTGAATCTTGAAATATTTTCTGGTCCCATTGATAGTTACATTTTTACTATACAGAAAATTACAAAAAATTTTACTAATCCAAACTTTTATTTATGAATAATAAAGTTGTAGAGTTCACGGTGTTTTCTGTTAGAAATTTCCAAGAGTCCTGAATTCAAAACAGTCTCTCATAAACAGAGTGAACAAATAGTTCCTTTAATCAGGGTAGAAATAAGAACTTTTTCAATGGAGTTTACCACTTCAAATCATATCGCAAAATAAATTTCAAATGTTTTTATTTTCAAGGAGAAAAGAATTTTTGATTGAACGGTATTTCTTGAATGAACTTTTCCCGAAAAATAAGAAACTTTCAGGATAAAAAAAGTTTTATTTTTATAATTTCAGTATATGGCAGTCTTAGAGAGATGTTACAATCCCCATATTTTCGCTAAGCCACAGCCCTTAATCGATACATTTATCGACAAAGACCTAAGTTAAAGAGATATAATGAAAGTACATGATGGAACTGAAAAACAAATATATGAGGCAAAACGAAATTAAATTAAATGTAACTGAGGGAAATAAAAATACGTTGTCTACACAAGTTAAACGAAATCCGAACTTGGAATATCTCGAACACCATCAGCTATTGAATAAAACGAAAAATAGAGCAAAAATCTCTCCTTTCCTCTTCCCTCCATTCTTTCTTCGATTTTCAAAATATCAACTACTTTAAAAAAAAATTATATAGAAAAAATTAGAAGAAGCAATTCACTTCAATTCGAAATTTATTTGAATAAACCGACATTCGGAAATGGGCTGCTAACCTCTGAATAGAATATTTAAAACAGAATAATATCAAGATAAATACGTTATAAAATCATGGAAAACCACACAAAAGAGAAAATATTTTATCACGAGTTTTTATATATATATATACGTATGCATAGATGCATACACACATATGCATACATACATATGTGATACACTCATCATCGCAGTGTGTGTGTGTGTATTATTATTATTGAGAAGATATAGCATACATACGCATTACACATTACATGCATTTGTCACGTATAGACATATTACATATACATACATATTAATATATATATATACATAGCATGGTTGTTGGTTGCTGATACATATATATGCATATTACATGCACAATATTACATGCATGTCATCATCATCAATATTACATATTATTATACATACACACACATATGCATTTCAAAACATCAACATTATTATTATTATTATGCATGGTCATCATCATCATCAATATTGGCCATTGGTTACGCATTTTTTCATTGCCATTGCTTATTATTACATATATATATGATATACATATATTATTATTACATATTTATTTCTCAATATCATCATCAATATTACATATTTATAGAAAGATGTGAGGACACATACATATGCATTGATACATATGCACACATCATTCATCATCATTTATTATTATTATTATTATTACATACATATGAGTTATTATTACACGTCATCATTACATGCATAAACCATCATCATCAACAATATTGATATATATATGCATACACACACACACTTATATATATATAGAGTATATATATATATATATATATATATATATACATAATCATGAGAGATGACATTTTTAATGAACGACAAATAAATCGTACATGGAAGCATATTATTTTAAAACTGTCTGGTATGAAAATAAAACTTTTGTAGTGCCTTATTTTCGTATAGCAAACGAGTTCTATAGAATATATTCTCTATTTCTCGCAGCTAATAATCTAAGGAAAGAGTCGACATAAGCATTTTTCACCTCAATCGTTAAATGATATACACCCAACATTTTATACGAAAGACTCCATTCAGGAGTGAAAATCGTCTCAACCATCCTTAAAGTGTGAAATGAGCCAAGACAACGATTACCGAACCGGAATCCGTTTCAATAAACATTTCTCCGTTTCGATGACTGCAAACGAGTGCCAATCGCTTAAAGTCAAATAAAATACCTGCGACATTTTTTTTATAAATAATTTCTTTTTCTCCACCCCAAACCACTATCGCTCCGGTCATTCCTATCATTAAGATCCGTTGGACGATTAATCAAAGGATGTTTCCCATCTCTTCCTGTTATCCCCTTTAGCGGGTACCAAATCAATTATTCCACGGGGTTATTTAACCAAACAAACATCACGCACTTCTTCATCGTCATTAATAAACCGCAAAATGGGGCATGGTACCCCCTTTTCCAATCCTTAACCCTTTGCCTCCGCCAGCAAGGGCGTAGTCTTGGCCCGCGAAAAGTACCAGGAAGATTTGTTCTCCTTTAGTCACGGTTGCAGTCATTTGTCTGCACTGCTGTCAGTGAGAAAATCTCGGGAGATTAATTCCAGGCGATACGTTGAAGCTCGCTCGCCAGCTACAGTGTCCATCACTATCGGCCTATGTGGTTTGGGCTAATAAATCTCTTCTGTAGAGCGTTCTCGCGAGAGGCTTTAATCAACCCAACCAGAGACGCCTTTTTGCACCGAGACAAAAATGGCGGACGGGGTTTCTTAGTCGAAACCGATCTACCGTAAATTTCTGGAACTCAAATAGCGTTAGGAATGTGTTTGGATTTATTTGATGAAGACCGCATGCTGAACAAAGGTTGTTGGTATTTTTAATAGCAGCGAATAGTCTACAAATTGTGTAGATAAAAGTTTTGTCGGTAGGTTTTTATACTTGTTTTGTTTTCTGCGACCGCTTATTTTTCTCACACACATGAATGATATATTGTCGTGTGTTAGTGAAATACTATGAAGACCATCAAAAGAATTTATATCTTTTATAAAAAAATTAAAACAAAAGAAAAGATAAAGTTAGAAAAGTTGTTCAAGGCAAAATCTGTGAGTTTGATTATTATTATTATTTAAGACAACCTAATAATCGATAAACATAAAACTAATATTTATTAAGTAAACATTCGTTAAGAACTTTAAATAGTTAAAGTTAATGGATATATTTAATTATGAATATAAGTTACAGTTGCATTAGAATAATACGTTTGGATAGTTCTGAAACAATTAGTGTTTGCCAGAAGTTCTTATGAATTTTACATACTACTGTAATTTACATACTTCTGTACATTTACAAAATATTGTAAAGATGTACATTACATAAGAAAAACCTCCTAAATTATTCGTTAATGTGATGTAAACTTTTTTTACTTATGGCTGCTCAAAGTGCAGTGATAAATTTGTTTCTATTATTTATTCTTTGAATAAATAATATTTTATTCAAAGAATAAATAATAGAAACAAATTATCTATTATATTCTTATTATAGGAAGTGTAACCAAAAGAAAAGTTTTCTTAAACTTTGCACTCGCCAGAGTAGACTAGAAGTCACAGTCGTGGACTCGCGGTCGGCGTGGCTTTCTTCAAATCGTGGGTTCGATCTCTAGTGCCATTAAAAGCCCGTAGTGTAGCGGAGCCAATGCATGTTAAATCTGGTCGAGGTCCTAAGTCGATCCGTTTGTTGGTTTTATTAACGTCGAACTAGAAGCAACACGAGGGCGAATGAACCTCGTAAGTTTGAGCCTCGGTCAACTGACGAGGACGACACCTGAGCTGGCACCCCCTTTCCTAACTTCCACACCACGCCAATGGGAGTACTTTGGGCCCAGACAGATTTAACATGCATCAGCCCCTGCTACACGACGGATTATTAGGGGCATCAAGGCTCGAACCCGCACTTGACAAAAACTGTCGGCCACGAATCCGAAACCATGACCACTAAGCTACCACCTCCACAAATCCTCCCGCTAGCATGATATGGAAGTGTGAAGAGAGAGAGACAGGTGTCAGCTCAGGTGTCGTCCTCGTCACTTGACCGAGGCTCAAAATTAGAAGGTCTGTTGACCATAGTCCTCGTGTTATTTTACAGTACGACGTTAATAAACAATCACAACTTCATAAATTCTGCACTAACTGCTAAGAAATACTGATATATTTGAATCATAAAACAAAGAAACTTTTAATAACAGTTTTAAGCACATGCACAGTCATCGATTTAATTTCCCCAAGATTTTTATTAATATATATAAAAGAAAAGAAAAGAAAAAAGTTTTCAGTTTCATTCTACGGATAAAGATTGTCATTACTATATTTTTACTGTGGAAAATAGTCAAATTTAATTTTTTTTACTTACCGTAATGAAATCAACATTTCTCGCTTGTTATTAAATAACTTACATTTCTTTTCACTATAATCTAATATGCGTCAATCTGAATGACATAGACAATAATAGTTTACCATTAATTTAAAAAATAACAGTTTATTACAATCTTGTATTTGACAATATAGAAATTAAATTTCCTTTTTATGGGATGTAGAAACATAACTAGAAAATTACTTTCGGAGTGCTTAACATTCTTTAATATGTGAAATATAAGTTTCAATCTTTCCCTTTTCATTTCATTTGGGAGAAAAAAATGTCTCGATTTTTTTTTCTCGGCTCTCTTCTCTTTCATCTTCTCTCTCACATATTTTTTCCTGTACCGTTGGTGGATTGACTGGAAATCGATGATAGATCTTTATAAATCCATTATCTGTGTCATGTCTACTAGACTTTTTAGACATTCTTATTTTACAAAAACAGAAAAAAGTTCGCCAAAAATTAATATTGCAAAGAAATTCAGACTAAAGTATATTTTCAAAACATTACAAGAAATATTTCACAAATCTACTGGTCATGTAATATCACTAAAATCTTGATTTTTGTTGGTAAAAAACATAACCTGTATTTTATTTAATTTATTTTCACATTGGAGTTACACTTTATGTTATATAAACATTAACAAATGTTGATTTAAATTTCGAGGCAATAATTCGAAACTAATTTTATTACATAACGAGCTTTTTTTAATTCTTTTTTTGACCTTGTATTTGACACAATAAGTGTCACGAGTCCCATACAACCAACCATAAGTAGTTTAAAAAGTTAAAAAATTATTTTTTGGATTTTTAAATGCAGTAGTAGAAAATCGTTGTGTCAAAAAAACTTTTTTTCTGTTTTTTATAGACAACGATCAAAACATTAATTTATTCCGATTTTTCTTCTTCCTTAAATATCATTATTTTCAACTTCTAAAATGCTCATATCATTATTGAAGAATGTGGTAATAACATAAAATATTTCAGTAATAACTTTCATCTTTAACATCCAAGAGCCACAATCCGGCGAACAGCAATTTCTTCAAGGTCTGTTGATTAACTTAAGACGAATTGGTTCATCTACAAAATTAGAAAGGATTAAATTCAGGAAACGCATCTATTGCAATAATTACGAGTAGTTATTGTTTGCAGTTATCTTTACGAGTCTTGAAAGTGATCGATTTGTGAATCACGTGAAGAGATTAATAATTGTTCAAGTCTCACTGAATTATGGGGTGTTTGATTAGTTATAATTAATTGTGCTCCGTTTGATTAATCAAGCCAGCTTGCAACGTTTTCATTCTGTTGACATGTATTAGAATTGTTACCCATTTAGAGCTAAACGACGCGTGTGACTCTACGTGTAAATTTTTGTTGCGGATTATCTTGAAGAGTGGTAATTTCACATTCCTGTTGATTAGGCTGATTATAAAGGATTACCTCATGCTAACTGTAGCGTAATAAGATAGCTGATTTTTTTTCAAAAAAATTTAATTTATTTTGATTCAAGAGAGCAGAGAATTTTAAATATTACACTACGAAGAAGGTTATGGTCTAATTAGTACAGAAGAATAATTTAAATTAAATTCTAGAACGAAATAAGATAAGATAGGTGGGAAATCACGAAAAACAAATTCTGAAAGAGAAACTATGCAACAAAGAAAAACTTGTTTTATTCTTTGTATTTCATGTGGAAAATTAATATAGTTCTCTAAATTGAATATATATTTTGTGTATGAATATATATTTTGTCTTCGTGAGGCTCAAATATTAATATTTTTAGATTTAAAATGAACGAGTGTACGAACAGTATGATGTTATATAAAAATTTCCCTTTGTTATTACAACATTTTTTTGTTTTTATTGTAATAACGAAATTACTATCAATTTTTACATAATTATATATATATATATATATATATATATATATATATATATATATAATTATTAGAGAGATAATATAAATTTTCTAAAGTAAATTTCAAATTAAGAATTTTAATCATTTAGAGATATTTATTTTTATATTCCTTTCTGTATTCATAAGTCTAAAAAACTTTGTATTATTTTCAAATTATGGTTTTTACCGGAGATTATTATAAGTTAATGCTGGGTGAGATATGTTGGATCCATAAATGATTGCTTAACTACGCATTTCAATTCAAAACCTGGAACAGCAATTTTAATTATTTTATATTTTCATTCTTTGGTTTTTTTTAATTTCTTAATAGTTTCTAATTTTCAAAAAACATTTCAATATTTGATTTGCTTATTCTTAGGATTTTTGTGCTGTTTTTTGAATAATAATTCTAAATGAAAGTGTTATTTATGATTCTAATTGGTTTAATTCTTCCAATAATTAAAGTTTCTTAGATTTTAGTTTTTATACAATTTTCTTTTGTTTTCTTAATAATATACATTACTATATATATAAATATATATATATATATATACTCAAATGTAAATATGTAGAGCTACTCATATTTATGAAGAAGAAAAATCTCCAAATATAGAGAAAACAATGAATCAATATTACGTATAGTTATTAGTGCCGACATAGTTATACATTTAGACTGTTAGCTACATATAAAATTGTTTCGTTATTTTTTTTTTCTACAAAAATTGATTGTTCACCAATATTTGTTTTAGAAATTTTGAACAGAAACATTATTCAAAATAAATGAATCCTTAAGTTTCGAAATTTAATAATTTAATTGAAGGCTTAAGGCGATATATTTGTTATATATTTGTTTTTTGTCGGTTTTTCAATATATTTGTGTTTGCGATTCATGCATTATATTAGAATAATAATCTCGTCACTCTTTCTATGCAGAAAAGGTATAATATTAAATATTCTATTTTTTTTTTTCAATTTAAAAAACGTAAAGTTTGCGAATCGATTATAAAATAGCATAACTTGCGATACAAAACAGAAGTTCGTTTTTTAACGATGAAAAAACTTATTTAATTTTTATTTCATGAAAATCAATCTTTTTATTATCTAGACCAATTTCTTACTTTAGAACCACCAAAGTTGAGCTTATTTCAGCTTATAAATTAATCTCTGGAGAAAGTGATTTCTGTCAACTTCCATCATCATAATTTGGTCATCATGTGTGTGTGTGTGTGTGTGTTGATCCCTCTTTCCGAATGCAAATCATCACTCGAGGCCTTCAATCATCGAATGTCATTCGAACTTCTTTTCTTGACTTCATTCATGCATTAAGAGAAAGATGAAATAAAGATTATTCGGCTGAAATAATTTGACAATAATCTTGCCTTTAATATGATCTTTTGAAAGAATTGTCTTTTAAATTACTTTCGGTATTTTAAATCAGAACTATTACAAAAACAATCTAATCTGATTGCTAAAATCTGATTTTCAACTAAAAAATATGCTTATGGAGAGCTCGAGTTAATTTTATTGAGATAGACACAACAGATGACAAAATAAACCTGCTTCTCAATACCAAATCTTACAAAATCGCACAAGAAGCAACACAAGTATTACTGGCAATGGACTTCATAAACTCAAGTCGAAGTTAAATGACACAAACTTCACTTATGGTAGTTACATACAAGGTTTGTCCCAAAAGTAATGAGAATAATTTTATTGTGTGTTTCCAGAACACTACCAAAGAAAACAGCAGATTTGTTGCAGATAATTTGAAGATTCATTTACGTATTTCTGATAGGTAAGCAGTCTAATTTGTCTGAGAAAATGCTGGGACCTTTTTGAGTCATAAATTATCAAACTCGGAATGCAGCAAAACACCGAATAACGATTTGTAATAAACTTGGCAAATGAGGTTGTGAAACTATGGAACTTATCTCCCATGAAAACATTCCTAGTTTCTCTATCCACCATACAGTCCAGACTTTGTCCCCTTACAACTGCTTGTTCCCTAAACTAAAGATGTAGTTAAAAAGACACCATTTCAGCACTGCTGAAAATGTTCAGAAAAACGTAACCACAAAGCTTCGAAGCATCTCGCAAAATCTGTTTGAATAGTGTTACGAACAATGGTAGCATCATTGGACTCGTATTAATATGCAAGGCTCATACTTCGAAGAGTATTAGGTATATTTAATAGTCTGTCCAATTATATAATTTTTTAAAAAAATTTCTCGTTTCTTTTGATTCATACTTTGTATTTTAATTTTGCCCCTGATACCACGTGAAAGGTCTAATGCCCAGTTACCTTCACCATACAAAATCCCACATTATTTTACATAACATCTCCTTAGTAGAACCAGGATTAGAACTCTCCACTCGATTGGAACGAAAATCACGAACATTATCACTATGTGCTAGTATATTCCTCAAACATAATTCATTCTTTTTCGAATAAACTCGTATATTTTCCTCAAAAACATTTACAATAACATATACAAAATTACATCTTGTTCTCATCCTCAGAAAGCATTTTTCTCTGCAAGCTTTTTTTTTTTTTTTTTTTTTTTGAAACTTATTATTACAATCAAAAATTTCTTCATTACTCATGTTTTTTTCAAAAATAAAAAAAATGTTGGATCGTTATTTAAAATTTCTCAATTGCAAATAGAGGTATATTTATTCAATGAAAAATTTGTTTTGTTTGATTGACGTCGCGCTAGAAGCAACACGATGGCTATTGGTCACGCTCCTCATAATTTTGAATCTCGGACAAGTGACGAGGACGACATCTTAGCTGGTAACACCCTCTCCTAACTTCCACACCACGCCAAGGGGAGGACTTTGGACCCCCGACAGACTTAACGTGCATCAGCCCCGGCTACACGGTGGGTCTTTAGTAGCCAAGGCTCGAACCCACGACTCAACAAAAACCGCAGGCCGCGAGTTCGATGTCTTAACCACTAGGCTACCACGGCCTATTCAATGAAAAAAACTGACACCGATTCTTTAATTACTTTCCTTTTATCTTGTGATTTCTTATTAACGTCGCACTGAGAAGCATCACGAGGGCTATTGGCAACGAACCTCGTAATTTTGAGCCTCGGTCGAGTGAAGAGGCGAGGACGACACCTGAACCGGCACCTCGCTCTCCTAACTTCCACACCAAGCCTATTGGAGGACTTGGACTCTGACCTGATTTAACGTGCCCACGACTCAGCGAAAACATCACTGGTTGCATTCTTTTTATCTTAAATTTTAATTAAATTAAAGAAGTTATCTATCACAATTCGCATATGTAACCTCAAAACTCCGTAATCTAATTAATCAGTCGAATGAAACTAAATGCCAAACATATCGAACGGGCCTTAATTGCAGCAAATCCAGAGGAAGTGAAAATGATCCAGTATTGTTAATGCAGCTCGGAAGGCGTGACAGATAAGTGTGTGACAAATGTAATTGCGTAAGTAACTAAGGCTGTTATGTGACAAATCATCACTTGCCAAAATTCTGGCTTGTTTAGTAGGCAGCTGAGGAAGGACCTAGAAAACGATACGAATCATCAACCATCCCTGAATTTCCATTCTGATAGTAAGCAACCGTAGAAATGCAGTGAGACGGATTATTAATTTGATATAGTATAGGTGAGCACCCTGTGAAACATGAGTCCGTTACCTAGGGAAATTAACACAGCAGCTCCTGCACGCTAAGACAGACACCCGAATTCACATATAACACGACTGGAAATCTAAACGTGATTAAGTTACAGGTTTTAGTTTTGAAAGTATATTAGTTTGGAGAAAATTTTCTAATTTCCTAGAAATGTACAAAGATTATCTTGAACCGGTTATTATTATATTTATATATATATATTTACAAAAAATTCCAAGATAGTTAACAAGTCTGAGGTCTCTTATAAAAGTTAAAGAAACGCAAAAGATTACTTTATATTACATAAAATGATGAAAGTAAGGAATAAAAGTATGTCATAAAATTTCAAAAGTTAAGTACAAAAGTAAGGGCTTAAAATCTATCACACAAATATAATGGTAAACGCAAGCAATCTATTTCAAAGATAGAAATTTTGTAATGTTATCAAATTTAATTCAAAGTAATGAAAAACAGTTTAAACAAGATTGGATATTTGAGCGAAGGCATCGTTGATAAATTGGTTCAATGGAAATATCACTGGAATCGGTAATCTTAAACTTAAATGAATTTTTTTTATCACTGAACTTTTCACTGTATCACTATATTAAAAATTGGACAGATTAACTCCAAATAAATAAACCGCAAAAGATAGATATAAGGAAAAATTAACTATTCAATGAACTATGAAATTAATTCCATCATTCTCAGACATAATTCCCGCAAAACTAAGAAAATAATACGAGAAGAAATAACTGGTTACAGACAAATGATATAATCAGTTATATGCTCGAAGAAACTGAATTTTTTTTTCCTGGTATGGTTACAATTTATATCTCTCCGATTGCAGAAAGATAGTAACTATTTGCTACAACTCATATTGGCGGAAAAAGTAATATAAAAGATGTTTCTATGTTACTTAACGATTACTCTGTATATTTGGTTATACAAGAAATAAACTTCTCATCAAAATTGGAAACTAATTGGAAATTGTTACTTTGAAATGGACCAACAAATTTGTGTTTATTTTACTTATATTACAATAAAAGCATATCAATACTTGTTACTTTTCTCTTTAATATGATTCGACGAAACATTTAGAGAAGATAGAAGGCTTGATTTATTAAATGCAACGACTTGATTCATTGTATCCGTCCGTCTAAGAAAATGTCATTTGTTAAAATCAATCTGACATACTTGGGCAATAATAAATACCAATCTAAATCATTTTCTCAAATTCCTTTTTTCAAAAATTTTAAAATAAATATAATTCTAACAAACAGAAATTCAGCTTTCTAGAATAGTTATCCTAATTATTTCTTAAAAACGTATGCTTTACTATATTTTTGTTAAAAATGCTGTATTTCAGGCTTATCCCGGTATTTTCAAAGTAAAAAACTAATTTTCTGAGAAATATTAAATCATCACTAGATTCTGATATCACTCAACTGTATTTAATCGAGTTAGAGTATTCATTTAACAAAAAAAAAATTTATCTTTGATTTTTTTTTAACTGAAAGAAGTTATATGCATTTATATTATGCAGCTAAGATAAAGTTTGCTTAGCTATGTGCATTCCTTTCCCTTGAAATGCCAATTTTCAAACTAATAAATGCTAATTTACTCACTAAAATTTCTCTAGTACATATTGAGGAATCTCTTTCGTGGTAGCCTAGTGGTTAGAGTCACTGGTTTCATTGTCAGTGACGCTCGGGTTAAGGGTTCTAGTCTTTGTTTCATCTAAAATCAGCGTCCAGATTGGTTTGGTTCGATTTTATTAACATCGCACTAGTAGCAACACGAGGGCTATTGGCAACGGACCTCGTAATTTTGAACTTCGGTCAAGTGACGAGGACGACACCTGAACTGGCATCCCCTCTCCTAATTTCCACACCACGCCAACGGGAGGACTTTGGGTCCCGACAGATTTAACGTATATCAGCCCAGGCTACACGGCGGGTCTTTGGTAGCCAAGGATCGAACCCGCGACTCAACGAAAACCGCCGGCCACGAGTCTGAAACCATGACCACTAGGTTACTGCGGCCACAAATCATCGTCCAGATTAATGGAGTCTGCTTCTCTTTATATTCAATAGGGCTTCAAAGTTATCAAGTAGAGAAGTGAGGAAGTAGGAAGAAAGGAGGGAACGTTCAGCTATCGTCCTTGCCACTTTATCGAGACTCAAAATTTACAAGGTTCGTTGCTAATACCCTCGTTTGGTTCTAGAGTAAGGCTTAATCCTACTTATTAGAGTAGTTCATTAAATAATTAAAAGAGGAGAACATTTTTTTTTTCAAATATTTTTATAAGTCTTTCTTTTTTTTATAAAAGTAACAGATAAAAATTTAAACATGTGACATGAATATAAAATATAAATTTTAAAAATTATGTTTGTGACGTTGGGCTATTCGCAATTTTCTCTTCACTAACCTCAGGAACTATGTAGTTATTTGAATTGCATAAAATCGTAATTTCTTTCCAACTAAAATGACGCTGGTTAGATAAATTAAATGAAGATAGAAGTTAAGTGAGTTAGAAACAGTAATATATAAATGAAATAGAAGAGGAAAAAAAATGAGGGAAAATAACTTCAAGTTGATGAATATTTTTAACTTGTGTTAAATAATACTGATTAATCTTTTGGGTTGAAGGGAATCTTAAAGTACTCATACTAAAATTGAATTAGCCATTTGCGAGAAGTGATTAAATCAGAACGGGAAAATTGGTAAGCAAAGACTTTATTAGTTGATCATTATTTAGAATTGACGTCTTAAGTAGGGTTCGAGAGAGAATACCATCTATATTCTTCAATGGTTGTTAATAAAGAATTTTATCTTGCTTTTACGTAACTTCAAATGGGGTATAATAATTATTGACTGTGCATTTCGGGGGAAAAAATGACAGAATTAAATAATGAAGAAGGGCATTACATATTTACTATCATTTAATCTTAATCTTCTCTTTTATTTAATCTTAATCCCCTGTTTCGGAGACCTCAAATGCAAATCGAACTGTACAGAATCCTCATTACTGAATCTAAAGCTCCATCCACACGCAAATCTTTATTTCATTATCTAATATAATCAATGTATATGAATATCAACCAGTTTCACATGTTAAATGCTTGAGTGCTGCAACTTATAAGGAGTTTAAAATCATAATTACCTACTTTCCATTGATTTACCCAAATGAATTGCTATTCAATTAACATATCATAGCTTATATAATATAAATAATTTGCTTTCTGAGCATGAGTGCTTAATACTCTAAATTCTATAACAGAGACAACCCATTGTCCCCATACAGATCTATTAATGAATCCAAAATTTTCACAGGAAGTAATTTGCCTGGTAGTAAATGAGATAATCAAGTCTTAACAACCGAACTAGAGTAATACTAAATCAAGTTGTCAACATTCTGCGCTATAATGGTTGACACCTGCTAACAAGACACAACCGTACTAACACAATGAAGGGAAGTTACATTTTAAGCAGTCATAGCATTCACTCCTAAATGCATTCAAAACGATATATTTATTTAGCTGATCTCTCTAATTCAGCGTAATGTAATAGTTACACATTTATACAGGAGTCAGTAAGGTTATAACGAGATCTTGATTCTCCTTATGAGTTATATGTTGATTTATTTTCAAAGCAGTACTTATATTTTCATCATTAATGATCTGTGAAATAAAAAGAGCATTTTGAAGAATGTAATTCATCTAGAATCACTATAGAAACAGACTTTGTTCTAATACTATTCAGTATACATTTATAGAGTTAAAGAGCAAAAATATTGGTTTCAATTCATTTTTTAAAATATTGAAAATCATGCAATGCACAATGGGAAAATGCTCACGTGACTGTGGTATGAAAATGATTAAAATCAATCCTTCTTACCCGTTAACACCTTTTTGTTTATGTTACGCTTTTTAAGAGAAAATGCTATTATTTTTTATAGCGGGAAATTAGTTATAGCTATAAACAACATTTTCAATTTTTTTTCGTATATCTTGATTAAAGCATCATTTCTGTAGAATAAAATGCAATTAACCTACCAATACGAAATGGAAAATGGACCCATTCTGTATTGGAAGGAATGTTGGGAACAAAGAGATTTTAAACGAATAAGAGTGAGTGAGTGACAGTTTCGAGTTTATGGCGCAAGAGCCAAGTCTAATTAAGCAACGTCAAACATTTGCTTAAAATACTATAAACGTTTCTGAAAAGAGAATTAAGAGAAAATTATAAATAAAATATAATGAGAGATAAAATAAAATACAATAGTTCCAGAGTTAAAATCTTAAATGTTTTATAAAAACCAATTTCATATATATAAAAAAGGTAGCAAGTATTTGTATGGATTTCTCTCGCTTCCCAAGTCAGATAAGTTTGAAACAAATGAATCAAAAAAGGTGGAACGATAATTATGAATGTGATTTTGACTGCTTATTAACGTCGCTCTTAAAAGCAACACAAGAGCTATTGGCAACGGACCGCGTAATCTTGAGCCACGGTCAAGTGACGAAGACCACACCTGATCTGGCACGTCTCTCTCCAAGCTTCCATGCCATGTCAACAGGAGGACTTGTGACCTGGACCAGATTTAACGTGAATCAGCCCTCTATACGGCGGGCCTTTAGTAGCATCAAGGCTCGAAACCTCATCTCGATGAAAACAATGCGGACTGTAAATCCGCGACCATGACCACTAGGCTATCGAAGCTATATGATAATTATGAGTGAGTGAGTGAGTGAGTGAGTGACAGAGAAGTTTATTGGCGCAAGAGCCAAATGAGGCCATTCTGCACCAAACAAAATTTAACTGTGGTCCAGATGTGAAGAAATCGGGAAAAAGACAAAAATGGTTGACAAGAAGGAAGGTCGAGAATAGAAAAGGATCGCTAGGGTATCCCGAGGGCGTGTCACCCGTGTTTACCAAAGACAGTAAATCTCATGGGAAAGAAAAAGATCACTAGGGTGCCTCGGAGTCATGATGCTTATATTTACCTAAAGAAGGCAAGTCCCTGCGGTCCCCTGATATAATCCCCAGGGGCACGTTGCCTGACTATACCCCCAGACGCTGTGTACCCATTTGAGTCTCCTCTTACGACATGCATGAGCTACAGTGGGGCTATTCTGTCATTCCCTGTTACCACACGGGTCATGATAATTATGAAACACTGATCAATCAATATAATGATGAACGGTGAAATAATGGACAATAAAATAAGGTGTACAGTGTATGTGACATGGCAGGAAGGACACTCGGGAGCACTCTCACCGAACAATAGATGTTTCAACTGATAAGTTATGAAGAAACAAAACAACGAGGCTCTTACATCTGTAATTCGTGAGAAATGTTCTTAAATATTGTTACTAATCGTAAGCTCATGAATTATAAAAATATTTAATGAAAATATATGCAGTAAAAAAAAAATGCGACACCCCCTACATGAATTAGATTGTAATTGAATAAAATCTTCAACAACCAAAGAAACTACGAATTTGGCAGATCTAGACTTGAATACCGTTACTTGAGAACGGTAGATAAATATGGGCTGAATAAATAATCTATATACTACATATTTTATTGGTAAATCCATACTGCCATTGATATAGCAAAGTTTTTCATTTCCCAAAATAGCTTAGTTCTAATTGAATGGCTGTATTTTACAATGAATATGTGCCAAATAACTTTTCAGACAAATTTAGGACTTGAGCTTCACAATTGGACTTTTAAAAGCTAATTCAGTAAAAAAAAATATAAAATTATTTTGGTTTTAAAAAGTTAAAAATTCACAACAAACATACAGCATTCTCAAAATACAAGTTATTAATCAAAATTTCCAGACTTCCTTCAAATGATTGTGTTTTTCCTTATACAATGGTAAAATAGTATTCTTATTTTAAAGACTAAAATGTTAAGAATGCTCTACAGATTTGCAGCTAATGTAATTCACTTTGTTAGACTTAAATGTTGATTAAATCAACGTGACACGCAGTCCAGAAGCTCTACAAAATTAAGCAGGCTCAATATTTGAGCGAATAATCTCCGTAAGCTGATTTAACAAGATTTAAAACTATCTCTCTGTGTCCTATTATACTAAGTAATACCAATTTAGCGTCAGTTATCATTAAAATGTTAAAAATAATGAGTACAATTTAATATTAGAAGAGCCACATGCCAAAAACCAATGCAAATCTTAAGCGTTCCTCTTAAAAAAAACCAAAGGATAATGCGGGTATTTCATTATCTTCTTTCTTTTCTTAATCCATTAGAATTTCCGAGGTATATAATATTTAACATATACCTCGCAATTCTTCTGGGAGATGGGACAAGAAAAATCTTAAGATAAGACCAACGAACAAAAGCAACTTAATGTTGCGGTCGAATTTCATTATGAGAGAATGAATCGTAGTTAATCCCAATGCTAAGACCGTAGAACCCCACCCGTTGAGCTATTCATAATTCTCAACTAAAGCGCCTGTGTCCCGGGGGACAGAAAAGAACTGTAATTTTTTCCCGTAAATGAAGCTGTGGTAGCGGAGTTTTTGACGCTAAAAAGGGATCTAAAATTATTAAGATAACAGCGCAATGATGTGGTAGAGTTACGACCGGTCACAATTTGCATATCTCTATCAAGTCAGGCGAGAAGGTAAATATTAATCTAGTTGCAGGGCAAATATAGGAAGAAAAAGTACTTAGAAAAAGTATCGCAGTAAAATATCCACGCCTAGGTAGTATTTTTTTAAAAGAAAAAAAATACTATATTCTGTTCAATCTTGTTTCATTCTGCTTTCTGTATTTTTAATCTTAGATAACAACGGAAATTAAATCTTCTTTAAACAGAGAAGAGTTTTACTAGTGTAAATCTTCTAGTTGAATGTGAAGAATAATATTAAGATTTTTGAAACGTTGAAAATGTCTGTTTTCGCAGAATAGGAAAATTTAAGAAAGATAGATATGAAATAGAAAATAGATGATATATTTCAAATAAAATGTTTCCCATTAACGTCACTGACGAAAAGAATTGTATAACTTCTGGTACGAAGGCCGTTCAATAAATCCTTAGAAATTCCAAGAGATTGTGCTTGTAACATCGAAAATTGGTTGTTTTTAAGCATCATGACACTAGGTAGCTGTCTCAGTTACTCATATTCGTGATGATGATGTCTTTCGCACCTCAAAAATTCTGCGTCCTAATTTTCCCGTACAATTAGACCATCTTCACTACTTTTTTTTTTTTTTTTTTTTGCAAAGATTCACCGGAAGCAACTCAACATTGATTTTTGCTTGATTTCCGGTGCGTAATGATGAATTCAGATCTCACCGACGGAGACAAATCGACGCAAAATGACGTCGACAACTGGACATGGCAGCAATCAAATTTTGATTTGGTAGCGAATGACTACAAAATCAAAATAACTTATGAATCAATGACAAATTTGTTTCGGCTTCGTTTAATGGAGGGCAGCACCAGATGGTATCAACAATTTGCCTTCATGATGTTATCTGTCTTCAATACGATTACTTTTTGGACCACCCTCGTATTTAAAAAAATCTGATTTCCAAGATAATTTTGAATTTGAACTTTGTAAGTATTTTTATTATTATGAGTACAAAAAGGAATATTTAAGCATTTTCAGAAATAAAAGAATACAATTATTGTGTTATAGAATTCAAAAAGAAAAGAAAACTACGCAATGGTTTATATCCCAAATTATTATGCATTTTCGTACGCGTTAAAACCTCTTCCCTATTATCTAGTAGTCTGTTTTCTTCAAAACATTTATTTTAAGCATCAGAACGTGAAAATAACCCTATATTAATAAACTTTATATGACTGAAGCCAATTACTTTTAATTAGTTAAAAATTATTTTATGCTCTATTCAGGTTTTTGTTCAATAAAACTCTATTGCAATTAGAACACAAGTTGATAACCTGGATTAGAAGACTATTTAAAGTAACATAAAATATGTTCTTTTTATTTAAACTTATTACAAAGTCCCTTTAAAAAGCACTTTCGAAAATAATAAGTTAATTTATTTCGATACCATGATAAGGAATATAATATTATAAGGCTTTTTAATGCCATAAAAGTGTTTTCATATTTTGATACCGACTAAAGAAAATTAATGTTAAATTTAAGAGTTCCTCTTCTGTTAATTATTCAAAAGTCATTATTATTATTATAATATATATATATATATATATATATATATATATATATACACAGGGAAATTGTGTTTTTCAGAAAAATCTTACAAAGCAATATACTTTATGTATCTCAGCATGCATACAAATATTTTTCAATTAATACAAAATTCTCCTTTAATTTTTTTAAATATTTTTAACTAAAACAATACAATAGGTTGCCGGTGATGGATCTCATAATTTCGAAATAAAGTCGTGGTTGTGCTTACGTGAGGGTGAGTATGTTTGTGCGTGGCAACAAGAACTAAATCTACTCGGCTGTAACTGTGATCTCGACATGAGAAAAAGGGAAGGAAAAGAAAAAATTACTTGACAAGGGTCGAAAATAGCGAAAGATCTTCAGAGTATGCCGGAGACACGTCACCCATGTTTACTAAAAACATTAAACATCATGGGGGGGAAACAGATCACTAGGGTACCTCAGATACATACGATGCTCGAACTTACCTAAATATAATAAGTACGTGAGAGGCCGAAATAAAGTCAAATGACGAGGCCGATATTTATGCTGCCACCTCATTCATCAAAGTCCTAGACCACTTAGTTAAGAACTGTGATTCCCTGTTCAATTTAATCAGAAGTAATCTCCATCATTCTATATGATGCTATTCTATGAATCAAAATTGAAATTCATAATTTTATGAATAAGTAGCTCGCCACCATAACCATTGGGTTACAATGGTAACCAAAATGTTCATGAAAAATTTCTATATATTTCCATAGCATTTACTTTCTGACTTTCTTATGATTAAACTACAACACTTATAACTAAACAATTACATCCTTAACAATTAAGTCAATAACACAAAAACAATTCATTAACTTTTCTTGAATTAAATCATTTACACTATAACAATTAATTATGAATCCACCATAATTCACACTATTTGAATGCTAAAACTATATTACCCAATCGCTGGTATAGTATCGTGTATAGAAAAACTAATACAATCGAACTCTTACTATTCTGGCCAGCTCCAAGAATTCTGCATTAAAAGAATTGAAGAAAAAAAATTATGAATAATTCGAATTTCACTTTGAATAGTTTGCCGATTTTTCCTTCGATGAGGATGAAGTATGTAAAGATGAAGGCTAGGTTTTCTAGGAAATGTCACTACTTATACAGCAGAAGCTATGATACATATGATTCTTGTAAGTCATCATTTTGATGAAAACTCTATTTTTTTCATCATGTGATAGATTGTAATAATTTGTAGTATCTCATAGACTGCATTTAAAAAAGTCAAGTTAAAATTCATGACTTTTAAAATGTTGAAATTTGTAAAAGTACATAGTAATAAACACAGATTATTTTACTTAGTAATAAACTATGTTTATTAGTAATAAACATAGTAATATTTGATTTAATTATAAAAATATAGATGCATATACTGTAACATGCATTAGTTTTGTAAAACAAAGCTTGTTCGTTAAAGCTTTGATTATAGAATTTTAATCTCTTTTTTTTTAAATTTATCCCTTATTTTTCTTGAGATAACACTTATATAATTCGAATTTTCTTCTGGTTTCTTCAACTTCGAATTATCTAAGTTTGAATTTTATATTTTTTCTGAGTATCATCTAAACGTGATTTGATATCCTACGCAAGAATTCACATTCTTTATAAATTTTTTTTCATTGCAAAATTGAAAATATTTTTAATTACTTTACTATGTATTATTTTTTGCTGAGTGAGTTACAATGGAATTTAATGGCTTAATAGCTAAAGCAGGCTGTGCTGCTTCAGACATTTGTTAAAATAATTTAAAATAGGATTTTAATAACACGCGAAACACATACAAGTTAGTAAAAAGTTAAAACTCCAAATTTGGTGTAAAAGGCCAATGTTTTTCAAAAATGCAAATAAGTTAAGATGGGGTTTACTCACACAAAGGCACATAGGTTTAAAACTGATGAATAAAAGAAAATGCGACGATGATGATCAAACACCGGACAGTCATTTAAAATGTGACGGATAGTATAAGAGACATGACAGGAAGGACAGTCTCTCCAAACAAAAGATGAATATGAGTGAATCCGGTATGTCCTATGCGAAGGCGAGTCAATCTGACATCCACTCTGCGCATTGGAAGAACCGGCTATTCTCTAATGGTAAGCTTCACCGAGTGTGATGCTTTTTTTTTTTTTTTTTTTTTTTCTATACGTGGTGCTTCGAAGCTCATGGCAAAAATTTAAGATTGATAGAAAACATCTAAACAAGCAATTCCCACTGTACAATGCATAGGCGGAGAGCAAGCGGCGAATCGCTAGACGGCGCTGTAATGGAAAGTTTCTTGCACGTCGTGATTTCTACCGTGGATTTCAGAGTGAGTGATAAGGAAGTTTATTGGCGCAAGAGCCAGATGTGGCCATACTGCCCCAAACAAGGTAAATCTGTGATCTAGACGTTTAAACTACGAAAATAGATTAGTCGACAAAAAGTGCAAATGAGAAAGTAAAGTTATTGGCGCAAGAGCCAGATATGACAATGATGCGCCAAACAAGATTTAACTGTAGTCTAGACGTGAAGAAATCGGGAAAAAGACAAAAGTTGTTGACAAGAAGGAGGGTCGAGAATAGAGAAGGATCGCTAGGGTATCCCGGGAGAGCGTCACCTGTTTTTACTAAAGACAGTAAGCCCTATGGGAAAGAAAAAGATCACTAAGGTGACTCGGGGTTATAATGCCTGTACTTACCTAAAGAAGGCAAGTCCCTGAGCTTCCCTGATATAATCCCCAGGGGCAGGGTGCCCGGCTATACCCCCAGTCGCTGGATACCCATTTTAGTCGCCTCTCACGACATGCATGAGCTATAGTGAGACTATTCTGTCATTCCCGGTCACCACAACCATGGATTTCAGAAGGCAAGGCCATTTCCTGATTACTGTATGTTGCCATGTCTCCTGAAATACACAGTAGAAATGACGATGTGTAAGAAAACTCGCGTTTTATTATTTCCAATACAACGTCATCTTGTAGTTTACCGCTTGCTCTCTGCCTACGCATTGTCAGGGAGAAATTGCCCTTAAATTTTCGTCCATGAGTTTTCGAAACACCCTGAATTCTTACTGAGTGTGGTCTAAACGTACTTTTTTTTTCTATATAGTTAATTTCGCTAGCTGGGTGAATATGGCATCATTGCCCTTTAAGTTATTAATGACTAACCAATAAATACTTCCCATTCACAAATTTCATTCATCGTCACTTTATAAAACTAGTACAAATATTACATTTCCGTAGAAAAGGATTTCTTTTCACGTCGTCGTGTTTGACAAAGCATCGTATAATTACCGTTCGTGCTTCATCAATTCTTGGGGAAGTCGTCTTCTGACTGAAATGCGCAGGAAGGAAAAGGGAGGATCCTCATTATGAAAGACACTCAAATTCGATCAAATCAAAGACAGCCTCTATACTTAAAATTACATTTAGTGCTTTTTTAAGCTCATTAAGTAAAGAATATCTAAGATTAAATTGCTCTTGATGAAATGATGTGAAGTTAATTGAGAAAATTATATAATATTAGCGCATATCTGTGATTATTTCCATTCCACTTGAGAAGCTGTGGTGGATATGAAGATTTGGTTATTGCTTGTGACTGATTTTGTTCGGGTATTTCGAAATGCAATTTAATTTAATGCGTATGCTAGATTGTTTGTGAGATATGTGTTATATGATCAATGTTTTAAAAGAAAAATGTAGCCAAAGGAATATTTTGGAAATGTTTAGGTCATTTGCTCCCATATAAATGTTTTATAGTGTTTGCCGTTATATAAGTTGATACATATTAATCACTTTATAATTCCAAAAATTCAGCATTTTTTAAAAAAAAAGAAAAGAGAAAGGAATTTTTTCAATTATTATTTCAACTCCAATCAATAATTTTAAGGTATGTATATAAAGCATAAGTTGATTTTGCTACTTCAATTAAAGTGTATATGATTCGCGAATATTCGTTGTTTAAACTAAATGAATACCTTTATTTCAAGTTGTAACTAAACTCTAAGCTTTTTATGAACAATTGTATATATTTTCGTAACAAATGCTCGAAATTTGCGTTAAGAACGTTTGTAGAAAAAAAAATTAAATATACAATAAGTAAAAGATTTATATTTAAGTTTAAAAATATTTTAAATGTATTCCCCGTGCAATAATTTTTACTTATGTACAATCGTGAATTTAGTGCAAATTAATAAAAGACATTTCAATACAAAATTTTAATAAGTTATGCAATTATAGATTAATACAAAAATGATTCTACTCAAATTATGCTGCATAAATAGTAACAAAAGTACTACTAATTATTGATACAGTTTTTTATACTCATAACAAACTCTCTGCAATCGTAAACATACCAGGTGTGGCTATCAAATAACAAGACTTATGCTGTGAAACATTTTATTTTTATATCAAATATATTATACTTATTATCACCTTCATTATACACCCTTCCTCTATCCCTACAACACTCCATGCGAATCTTCCATTGTCCAAAACAGTGTTGGATAGTTTAGTTTAATTTTTATTAACGTCCCACTAGAAGCAACACGAGGGCTATTAGCGACGGACCTCGTAATTTTGAACCACGGTCAAGAGACAAGGATGACACTTGAGCTGGCACCCTCACTCTCCAAACTTCCACACCACTCCACGGGAGGACTTTGGGCCCCAACAGATTTAACGTGCATCAGCCCCGGCTACACGGAGGGTCTTTGGCGGCCAAGAACCCGCCAAACCCGCGAAATCGAACCCACGACTGAACGAAAACCGCCGGCCACGAATCCGAAACCATGACTACTAGGCTACCGCGGCCACATAACAGTGCTGCAGGTCTTCTGTCAACTCCTTCAGGACGCGTGCCGCTTTCTTTCATCTTAGGAAACAGATGTCAAGTGGATCAAAATCCGGTGAATAATTCGGATGGTCTAACACTGGGATGCTATACTTGGCTAGAAACCTCTTTACAGACAATATGAATGAGCCGGCTCATTGTCTAGGTGGAAAAATTTACCTTACTGATTCTGTGTTAATTCCAACAGACTCAGCAATCGCACGAATACTTAACCGACGTTCAGATCGAACCAGATTACCGATTTTTTCGATATTGTCATCCGTTTTTGACGTTGAAGGACGAACCGAGAGTGAATCATCTTCAACGTCTTCTCGACCATCTTGAAAACGCTTAAACCACTCAAAAACACGTGCCTGCGATAAACATTCATTGCCGTACACTTCTTTCAATAAATTATAAATTTCAGTAGTGGTTTTTTCAAGTTTCATGTGAAATTTCACAACAATTCGTTACTCACTTATCATTTTCCCGGCGAAACAAAAAAAAAAAATAACTTCAATGCGAACGAAAGCTACGGATATACGGATTTGCTTTCAGAAACGAGAGGCACTGCGTTCGAAAGAGAAGGCTTCACACTAAACAGCTGTCTATCGCTGGCGTTAGGCACGTGCGTACTTCTGTAGCAGCGTCAATCGCGTTATTTAATAGACACATCTCGTAAATCTTTAGAAATTAAGTTGTAAAAATTTAGTAATTTGTATTTGTAATTTTCCACTTTATAGCTTAACATCCATTCTTTAAATATTTTTTAATTGTTTACTTGATAAATTTCTTCACTAAAACAAAAAGTTCAAGCATTTAAATTCTTTCGAGGCATAATATTGCATAATTTAATTTTCATAAGAAAATTATTTATTTTGATCTTTTTAACTGATGCTGTATAGTAAGAAATGACTTAATAAATTTCGTATAACACTTGCATGTGTATACCATTTCGGAATATAAAACTACATTTCATTTATCTATTCCTTCAAAACTTAATAAGGGCTTTGCACTATCCTACAGATATCTTTAACCAAGTTAGAGATTGAAAAGCTACTATGGTTAGATACATTTAGATATCTTTTAAAGACTAGATACGTAACTATATTTTTTAAAAGAGAGCTTATCTTTCATATTTAGATAAAAAGGCGTAGCAAAATAGTAAAGAATGGCGTCCCGTAGCAGGAGCCATTAACTGGTAGGATCGAAAATTCTCTGATACTAGTATTTTTTGGGTTTATATATATTTTTATAAATGTGAAAAATATGGAAGTAGCATATTTAAAACAGTACAGTTTTCAGGCTCTCGAGAAAAATAAGGAACAGCAACCATAAAAGATCAATATCTTTTCGCTTGCTTTGATGAAAGAAATTTCGTTGTTTTTATTATGTATTAATTCCTCATATTTCAAACAATCGTATAAGGCGTGTTCTAATCATCGAAATTACAATGCAAAAATAAATGGCTCCTAATTTTACATTAATAAAATATGTAATTATTTATTTTGATATGGATTAAAATTGTGTGAAATTTATTTAATTTAATTTGTAAATAGTTGTTTAATCTTTTTAAAAAAGTCTATCATAAGGATTCTAATAATATAATTCCTAAATTTTAGGCATTATGGAATATAGAGTTTTAACAGTGAAACATTGTAGGGAACAAAAAGCAATGTATTTTTATATATTCTTTTGGTATCTTTTATTTGACATTCTCATTCATTTTTTTCCTTTAAAGTAGAACTGATTTGTTCACTTCAAATTACTATTCCCCCCCCCCTTATTAATAACTAATCTATTAATTTGACAGTATTGGTTATTTCTAGTTTTAATATTCTTTTTATTTATGAGTTCACTATTTTAAAAAACTAAACGTTTTCTTAAATGTTATTAATATATTATAATAATAAAAATTCATGCGGGCGTATGCGCCATTAAGACATGCATAACATGTATTTCAATGGTTTTCAACATAATATTAACCCTTAAATGCATAAACTTTTATTTTTATTAAATAAAATTTGAAATCAACTAGGAAAATGAGGGTTGTTAATGGAAAAATACAAAGAAAACCTATAAGTTTTTTTTAATTTTCAAAAAAACATTGAGCTTCACAAAAAAGTTACATTTTTCTAGCATAAATTTATCAGTATATGCAAAAAAATAAATATTATTTGCTACTCTTACCTTATCTCTAACCAAAAACAATTTTCCTGTATGTTTTTATTACATTTTATATAAATAATCGTAATTCATAATACCCGCGAAATGAAATTGTACTCAGATAGCTCTCCAAGAATGAAAATTGTCACAGATAAAGAAATAAACTGTCAAAGATTCTAGTTGCGTTCGGAAACGATAAAATGGTTTTGGGTAAAATTAAAATTTAAAAAAACATTATGCACAAAGGTTGCTACATAAAGAGATATGAGGTTTTAAACATATAATGTGGATCTACATCGCTATGCATTTAAGGGTTAAACATTAGTAATAGAAAATATAAGAAAAGACGTATATAAGCAAATATAATATAAGAAAAGACGCATGAAACTCTGAAAGTATAATTTATATTTAGAACATTAAAAAACATTAGCTACAATCAATGGAATATATGTGTTTCGAAAAGAACGTTCCGAGTCAAACTATTTCATTCTAATTTCGCATCTTAAATATACACAAGTAGATGCATTTTTAACTAGCTAAGAAAACTTACCATTTTATTTGTCCATTAGAAAGAGAGGGGATATGTTTCCGTTCAGTATGCTCCATAAAACATTTAACTGTATTTACTTGAAAGATCAATGGCACTTCTTTGCAAAAATGTTTGATATTGATTTTTAATAGTTAAGTGTTTTACTAAAATGGATTTTTTCGGTGTAACAAATTGGGATCTCACAATGTAAAATATTTTAATCAGTAACCTAGACTCATATGGTTTTTAACAAAGAAAAAAAATAATTATCGATTTAAAATTCTGGTAAAATATTAAGGTACTCTTCCTACTCTTTGAAATTCGCTTGAATTTCGTTTCATTTTAAGAAAACAATGTTATGTGTGATTCTGCGAGTTATCGTTCAATAGCATTAAATTTGTATTTTTAAAAATTTATCTATAAATATACATGTAAAAAATGTTTGCCTCTTTTCCTAATGTCCTCTTGTGCCAGATTTGCTCATTGTATATGGCTACGCATGTTATCAGTATAATTATTAATATAAACTTATTTTAATAAATATAAGTACATTATCTATTAGATAAGTAGGAAAATATAGCAATGTTTATATAAAATGTACATTGAGTAAGAAATAAAAAAATTGATTACTGCAGTATAGAATTTCATTTAATTTCAAGCAATCACAAGCTACTGTTCTACTATAAATTCAAAGAAGTATTCTTGTTTCAGAGCACGCAAATTTGAACACGATTTATCCTATTTCAATATTTAGCAGTGTTAATCAATATATTTAGGTAGTGTGTGTGTGTGGTATTATTAATGATGACGTGATGATGATGATACATGGTATTGTGTGTGTCGAAAAAAAATCACTTTTAGGAAATTTATATTTTCACATTGATATTTATGATACTTAGTAGTCTAGTGAAAGCGTAACATTTTTATTCCTCATACACTTCATTATTTAAATCTCCCCCACACTCTGTTTTTAAACAGCTTTTTTGCATGATATTTTCGTAATTAAAATTTCAAATTGACACATAATTACTGTTCAGATTCAAACAATTGTGGAAGGAATTCGACCTTATACGTTAATATTATAAGGTATCCTGTATAAACCCTAAGCTTGAGTATTTTTTGGGGGAAAAAATAGATTTTATATGAATTTTTAAACCTGAAGCATTCTAAACGCTCCTACAAATGAAACCATAATACTAAATACTATGTTTTTCTTCAACATTCAACTGTCCGGCAAAAAATATGTTCATTTTTAATAATATTCAGATTTTGACACTGTTGATTTTTTTTAAAAAAAAATTTAAATGCTTCTCGCACGCGTGTTGATATTCATGTACTAGATCAATAATAAAGAAAAAATAACAGAGAATTACTTCTTTTAAATCAAAATGGTAATAAGCGCTTGTTTTGGCTGAAACACACACAAACACTTTCGTAATGAAAACCGGCAAAATTTCTTTGTCTTGTAGCATTCATTTCATGTAATGTTTCGCTCTGCCTTCTACAAAAGCATACTTGGAGGTTTCTGCTGATATCTCATTAATCTATTATTACTATCAAAAAAATACAGTTATTATCCAATTTTGCTCTCGAATGGAGGAATATTTTTAGAATTGTTGAACAAAAAGAATTTGTAGAGATGCTTCCAACTTGATATCATTTAAATAAGTTTAAAATAATTTTATTGATTGTCCACAATTTAAGTTCTATTTCCTTTTATGCTTCGAAACTGGGTTTGAGACAGTGATTTGGATTTTTATAAAGAAAAATTATGTAAGAAGTTCAGAACTTGCAATTTTGCTTTTTTAAAATTTTACATATTATTTGATATATCATGATATTTAATGATAATAATGTGGTTTCATGAGTGTTTGCAATAGCTAATTGTCGTAAAATTATAAGAGAGACTATTTTAACTTGTTATCGTACACTTTGAATAATAATATTACTTACGGTCTCAAATTTATTTTTGGTATAAATTTATAGCAACTGTCTTCCTTTATTCCACATATTCATTAAAATGTTATTGCAGGTATAATTTTACATGAATAGAATAAATCCCCGCCCATGAGTCATTAAAACAGCAAAATATTACAGCATTTTGTTCGTTCTTTAAATAGTAAATTTCAACAGCGGAAGTATTTATAGAGATACAAAATCATACTTTGACCTAAATGTCACGCAAGATATTTAAAGGATATTCTAATTATAAAATACTGTTGCTTCTTGCTTCGTTTAGTGTCACTTAAATTATTACCGAAGTTTTTTTTAATTTTTTTTATTTTGATTTATTAAATCATACACAACAATAGTGTATAATACTTTTATCTATGGATTTATCTATTCTAGGCCACAGTCTGGAGACGAGAGTATTACTTAAGGATACCAGAATATCCGAGAAATCCTGGAATATTAAATCTAAGTCCTCTTGTTTTTGTGACATATATTTTCAAATTATTAGTAGAGTTTAGGTTTTTTATGTACCTTATAATGATATTTAAAACTTTCTATCCAACTATAAAAGTAATGTTTTCGTTATAAAGTTTTTTTCCCCTCTCATTTGAACATGGACATTTTTTGCTAGATTTATTTGCATTTAGGTACCATTTTAAAGAAAACTATTACATAATATGGTTCCAAATTCTTTTATGTTTCTATATAAAGTATTTATACATATAGTGAATTTAAAAAATATCTTAACTCTAAATAATACCTAAATTTTAAGAAATAATTTTTTTATATGAATAAAGAAAAAAATATTTTTTTATTTCCAAAATTACGAAGATCTATTTTTTTCAAAGAAAATATACTGTAATATCATCAAAAAAACAGGTTCACTACATTTTATGTATAGTTTTCTATACGATGAGTAAAATATTTTGTATATTTATGGAATATCATTTTTAAAACTATTTCTGAGAAAAATCATTTCCATATTCAACTCAAAAGGAAAGAAAAACTTTTTGACCAAAAACATGCATTTATAGTTCAATAAAATGAGAGAAATATCACTATTAGGCACACAAAAGATTGCAAAGCTGTACGAATAATTTTTAAAACAGAAATGTCACGAAAAGAAAAAGTCTTGAATTCGGCATTTTATTTTCTCTCTGATGTCCTGGTACCCTTAATTTAACGCCTCGCTTTTCCAACTTCGACCTTTTATCACAATAAGCCGAGGCTGCTAATTGTTCAAATAGTCGTGGCACGTGGTCGGTAATGTTTCAGTCGAGTCGTTGGTTCGAGTCATGATTCCACTTAAGACCCGTCGTGGAGATGATGCACGTTCAATTTGACGAGGATCTAAGTCTTCATGTTGGCGTGGTGTAGAAACGTATACGATGGGGGCTAGCTCATGTATCATCCACATCACTTGATCGTAGTTCAATTTTCGAGGTCCTTTTCTAATACTTGTCACGTTACTTCTAAATTCCACGTTTATACAATAATTTGTCAAATTACTCACAACTTACATGAGATTAATTTAAAATCCATTTTATGAAACGAAAATCAGCAACTTTGTTTTGGTTTGGTTTTATTAACGTCGCACTGGAAGGAACACGGGGGCTATTGGCGACGGACCTCGTAATTTTCAGCCTCGGTCAAGTGACGAGGATGACACATGAGCTGGCACCTCCCTCTCGAAAATCAGCACCCATTGTTCCGTATAATAGGATTTTTGAGGCTTTAGGACCAGAGAATGTGTTGAAAAGAATATTCGAAAATTTAAATTTTAAAATTGTTAGCACACATGCCACACACGTCTATGAGAAAAATATCTGTATTAGCATTTTTCTCAGAGTATGGATTTTTTACTTTTAGCTCTCTCTCTCTCTTTCTGGTACTCTTTCCTCAAAATCTACCTTTGCCCATATGATGCTATATTTACCACATAACAAAATGAGGTCATTTCCTATACACAGAATCTAATTTCATTTTCAAGTAAACATTCACAAATTTTAAATATTATACGATATTTGTATAAAAAAATATAGGAAATTCGAATCATATAAAATTATCATTTATTTTAAAAAATTATAATTTTGCTAAAACTAATTTTTGAAATTATAATTATGTGTTCACTGTATATAATATTATATTTATGAATACTCTGCAAATTTTTAAATTTGTAAATGCAGTTAATTTTATGTAAGATATACCTAAAGGTAAGTACATGACTTCCAAATCTAAATACAGCTATTGATTATTAATCACTCATAGATAACTATTTATATTTATTAACTTGATTTTCTTTGGATAACAAGTTAGATAATCATACATATATCTCAGTGTCAAAACATGACATCCATTCTTAATTTTAAAAAGTGATGATTACTTAAACTTTGTTTGGTGTTGGTTGGTTTCATTAACGGCCCACTAGAAGCAACATGAGGGCTATTGGCGACGGACCTCGTAATTTTCAACCTCGGTCAAGTGACGAGGACGACATCTGAGCTGCCCCTGTCTCCTAACTTCCACAAACGGGAGGATTTTGAGCCGCGACAAATTTAACGTGAATCAGCCCCGGCTAGTCTTTAGTGGCATCAAGGCTTGAACCTACGACTCGAGAAAAGTCACTACCATGACCAATAAGCTACTGCGGCCACTTTGGGGAGGGGAAATAAGTTCATTTTTCGTATTATTTCTTACCAACTGTCACAACTCAAATCTATGGCTCGATTCTTACAACATCATTTAACTAACGACTAAAGACTTTGAATCAAAAATAAAATAGTTAGTTCACACACACACACACCACATTCTCCATCTCACAAAACTCGCTTATTGAATTACTTCACCAATTTGGTATACCTTACGATTTACAAACTCTCTAATACGGCTTGTAAATAATGGAAAAGATAAACTTATTTTAATCTATCTCATGAATTTAAATGATTAGATTCGACTAACAAATAAGTCGAGATAGTTATTCGAATATGAAATAATCAGATTGTGACGAGCTCTTTCATAATCTATCCCTACTTGTAACCTAGTAACCGATATATGAATGTTCATTTCATTATGATTCGACATTTTAGCATCAATGAGAATTAATTATTTAAAATTAAATGCGAGCTAAAGCTGTGAATTTTAGATTCAATATTCATTTAGCAAACATAAGAGGATTGGAATAGGTGGATTATGTCGGTTTATTTTGAAAACGCTGGATCTTTTGATTAATCTTTCCGCGCGTAATACCGTAATTCTTGTATGAAAAGTTTCCTATTCTTAGCGATTTTCTAATTTGCATTCGCTCCCTTGCATAGCTATGTATTAAATTCGGAACGTTTCTCTGATGAAAATAATTAAAAGAATAGAATAGTAACTAGAAGATGAAAAGTGAATAATATATAGCTTTTACAAATCCATTCGAGAGAGTATATCTTTTCTTTAAAAGATAATTTCAGTTTATTCGTGTTTGAAAAACATTTCAGCCACTTCAGTCCCGGCGTCGCCTGTAGGAGACACTAAACAACACTTTCAAAAAATGCCACTAAGTTAAATAAAAGGCATCATTGGTACCCAGAATTAGTTCATTTTCTCGTTAATGGACGGTAGTTCTGAAAAAAAAATGATTTTAGAGAACATTTTGCATTCGTATCTTATTTATGGTAAAATGAAGAAGGCGTTTTCCCGGAGAAAAAAAAACTATACGCTTACACATCGCTAAGTGTTCATATTTTTTATTATTTGTGCAATAAGAATTATTAAACACACTGTTGAATTCCTGAAACTAGCTGTTTATATATAACATTATTAATTTCTTACTCAAATATTCCCACTTCTGATTTAGAATGCTGTTATTTCAGTGTCGCCTGTAGAAGACATGGGTCAATGACTATCAAAATCACTCGATTTGAAACTATAATTAAGGCATATATTTCAGCTCGGAATGATATTCTTTAATTGCTAACTGAATTCACCAATTGTAGAGATTTAAAGGATACAGGAAAGAATCTGTATCTGTCAGAAAATGAAATGAAACATAATTAGTGATCATTGTAATTATGTCTAATTTAAAATTTCTCAGAATTCGAATGTATTGGGCAGAAAAAACTAGAACTCCCGTCCTCGCAGACAACATTTTTTGGAAATCACGAGTTTTCAATAAGAAACAACTTAAAATTGAGAAATTATTTAATAGTTTAAGACGAAGAGAGAGAAGGAGGGAAAAAAAACGAATCATAAATATTAAAAAGTATAAGGCCCCTTCTGCAAACTTTTTGGACAGGAATATTTAGTGATTCAAATTTTACATTATGCAAAAGAATTACTCATTAAATTAAGATTAATGAAAGATTTTTAATTAACATGATGATGTCTCTTCCAGGACGCAATTTCTCAAAAATAAAAATTAAAACAATTTTTAAACATTTTTTTCAGTACTTTTTCATGTATTTAGAACAGAATAATACAAATGATTTTAAAATTTATAATTCAAAGTTGGCCTTGCTTTTAAGGAAGTTAAAACAGAATATTTCAGGCTCACTATAAGTTGAAATGTACTGGTATCAAAGCAAAAATTAATATTTTTGTGATTAAGAAAAATAAAATTATCCGTGCTTTTTTTTCGAAGCAACAAGACTTTTAGACAGTTAAATGGTCTGAAATATCGGCTATTTTTTATTAAACATAGTAATATTCAAAATTAGAATATCGGATATTAGAAAATATTTCAAATAAGTATTATTAATTTAAAAAATAAATCATATACATACAAAAAGAGAGCGTTTCTAACATCCTCATGGTGATACACAGTAAAAATTTCCTAAATTGGTTTTAAAAATATATTTGAAGAAATAATTCTTCAAAGAAAAATTGGTAAATTGAGTAACATAAAAATTAAGAAACTGTATCAAATTTAACTAGAGACAGCAATCTTGTGAATCTTGAATCTAGTGGTTTATAGTGTTACCTAACACGCATCGTACATATACGTAACACTAGTGGTATTGGAGACTAACCTCGTAAATTTGGACATCGGTAAGTAACGAGAACGATATCTGAGCTATAGCACCCAACTCTCCGAACTTCTACTCTAACCCAACGTGAGGACTTTAATCGTCGACAGATTTTGCGGATATCAGCCCTAATACACGATGAGAAAATCTCGAAGCGACGGCATTGTATCACGGCTTTGTCTCTTTGACCAAACTCAAAATAGTTTTTATTTTTCATTTCTTTTTAAATTAAAATATTTTAGTTCGTTGATACAAGTTAATGACGCTTTAGAACTACATAATAACTTTTGGCTTGGATTGTTCATTTTATTGGTCTATATTATTATTTCTATATTATTATATTTATATTATTATATCTGGCAGCACAAAAATCTTGTTCATAAATCAGTATATTAGGTGAAAAGTTGCAACAAATGTGTGTATATCTTATCAAGACGAAAGGTAAATGAAGGGGGAAAGTAAATATATTGGTTGACAAGAAGGGACAAAAACAGATAAAAATCGGGGTAATATGTGTGTGAATATACCAAGAATTTTGGCGCGAGTCCGGGACCTCCCTCACAAAAATTCCTCACCATGCCTACGGGTGGACTTGGAACCTCGACAGATTTAACGGCCATCAACTCCGACTACACGACGGATTATCAGGACTCGAACCAACAACTCGACGGAACACCAGCCACGTCTTCGCGATCATGAACACTAGGCTATCTTGGCCACGAGTGTCTAACTATTACCTAAACGTTATAAATAGGGGAGTAGGGATAAAAAGATGTTAAGAAAAAAAGAGTTGAAAGCAGAGAATGAACGCTAAGGTATCCCGGGAGCACGTCACTCATGTTTACCGAAGACAGCAAACCCCATGGGAAAGAAAAAGATCACTAAGGGACCTCGGTATCATAATTCCAGTGCTTACCTCAAGAGGTAAGCTTCTGTGGGAGCTAAAAATCGTAGAGGAGCAAAGGAGTGAGTGAAAGATAAAATTTATTACGCAAAGCCAAATCTGGCTATGATACTACAAACCATTTGTAACTGTGATCAAGATGGCAGGTAAAAGAGAAACAATTGGTTGACAAGGAGGATCGAAAGAAGAAAATGTTCGCTAAGGTATCCATGAAGCGCACTACCTGCGGGCGTTTACTTAAGACAGTAAACATTATTAGGAAGGAAAATATCACATGGAACCTCGCGGTCACGATTTCCGTTATTACCTGAGAAAGGTAAGCCAATGAGAAGTCAAGAGGGAGCGTCATCTCTTTTTACTAAAAACGGTAAATCTCACAGGACAGAGGAAAAATCACTTGGATACCTCAAGATCGTAAATCCTGTGCTTACCAAAAGCCTCTGTCGGGGTGAAGGTTATAGGGATGGACCTCATAGTTTCGAGTTACAGTCAAGTGACCAAGATAATATCTGACCTGGAACTTCATTCTCTTAACAACAACAACAACACTCCACTTGAGGACTTTGTTACTCAAATTTTATGTTCACCACACCATGAGAAGATTGTGGCCGCAGTACCCAAATGTCATGCTCATGAGATCGTGGCCGGTGTTGTTTCTGTCGAGTAGTGAATTCGAGTTTTGATTCCACTAAAGGTCCGTTGTTTAGCGAGACTAACGTCCGTTAAATCTGTCAGAGCTCAAGTGAGTAACTGTTGTGTTTTGTGACAAAAAAGCCAAATTAGGCTAGGCTATGTCAGAGCTCGAAATCCTAACAGTGGTGGGATGTGGAAGCTACGGGAGATGGGTGCCAGCACAGATATCGTCCATCTTTAATTACGAAGTTTGTATCAATAGCCGTGTTACATCCAAATGAAATATTAGAATAAACTATCAATCAATTAACCCAGAGAAGGCTTTGGAACTCGGATTTAATGAATAGCAACTCTCATCATTCTGTACGACAATCTTTGGTAGAATCGAGGCTCTAATCTGCAGTCTAACGACTGAAAAACGTGACTCTGATCATTTTTAAATTAATGAATTTTTGGAATAAATTCGTTTTTGCTTTTATTTACAGTTTTTAAATGCCCGTATAATATCATACATTCGGTGACTATTTAATCTTTATTGTAATAACTTTTCATTTCTGCGACTATCAAATTCAACGCATTTGAGTTAGTTTCACACTCAACTATTCGTAAATTATCCTCTTCACTTGCTCAAGTTTAAAACATGAAAGCCAATTAGTTATTAATACACAAAGTATTATTCTTACGTCAAAAGTCTCATTATTGTATCATTAACTTTCCCAGCTTGCTATTTGTTTAATTTATGCCAGACGTCTCATGCATTTTTACTTTTTTCAGGGTTTTGTTACCGCTTTATATTTATTCATGACTTCAATGTCATTTATTCAGCAGTTACTTGAATTTTAAATTATTGATAATGAAGGTTTTTAAGAAAAATCATTATAGTGACTTTTTAAAATATGCTTTAAAATTCGAAACCTTTTCATATTGTTTTTTCTGCTTACGTATTTTTTAATAGATTTTCAGTATTAAAACTGTTATTAATTTATACATGCTTTATATATAGTTATATAGTGACATCATAAAGAAGTTAATTTAATCTAAATATTACAGTAATATCTCTGGTGAGAATTACACGACAGTTTTGATGTATAATATTCATTTTTAAATATCTGATTTTACATATATAATAACGGATGTTAAGCTACGAGTAAAAAGTGAATATTTTAAAAGATCTCTTTATGTATATTTCACATTTCACTTCTATTATCTTTTCTGAATATATTTATTACTATGTGTATTTAAGAGAGCATTTACTTACAAAATGTATAAATCCTAAATTATACCCCTGATACATATTTCACTTCCTTAATTTATGATTGAGGTAGTAAATTAAAGATTGATTGTAATTTCCTTAAAAAGAATTTTTTGTGTGTGCGATTTCGTTTTTTTTTTTTCCTATGAACGCTATCCTAAACTGATTATTAATAGTAAATACATATTTCAGTTTTTAATAAAACACTTTTTTTAAAAATTGCTTTTATTTATCAAGGAGCTTGAGTACTATGGATTACAATTCTATTTCAAAGAAAATACTAGAAAGGTCTCGGATCTGAGGTTCAAAGCTCTGTTTCCGGAACAAAGAAATGTACTCATTATTTATTTACTTCACGCGCTAAGAATCATCATGAGGACTTCTGGAGACGAGTCTTGTAATTTTAAACCCAGATCAAGTGATGAGGTCGACACTTGAGTAGGCACCTCTCTTTCCAAACTTCCACGCTACGCCAACAGAAGAACTTGGAAACACGACAGCTATAACGTGCTTCAGCCTCAATACACGACGGTTCTTAAGTGGTATTAGGACTGGAATCCACGATTCGATGGAAACAACGCCAGCCATGAGCTCTCCTCTGTGATAACTCGGCTAACTTGACTCGAAAACCGCTGATCATGAAACTCACGATCTTAACCACTGAGTTGCCAAAGCTCTTAAGAAAGTTAAGAAAACTATCAAATATATATTTGGGAACAATAATTTTTAAGAGGAATTTGACATTCAGACCAGTGCAAAAAAAAATTTTTTAAAGGAAGAACATCTCGTTCTTCTTTAATAACGTTAATTCTCTGTTCAATTAAATTAGGATATGGGCTGATTTTGATGATACCGGCTTACTTGACTCGAAAATCGCTGACCATGAAACTCACGATCTTAACCACTGAGTTGCCAAAGCTCTTAAGAAAGTTAAGAAAACTATCAAACATATATTTGGGAACAATAATTTTTAAGAGGAATTTGACATTCAGACCAGTGCAAAAAAAATCTTAAAAGAAGAACGTCTCGTTCTTTTTTAATAACGTCAATTCTCTATTTAATTAAATTAGGATATGGATCAATTTTGATGAAAATCGGCTCTCTAGAGCTTCTACATCAGATCTATTGAAAACAAGCTCTGTATTTTTGAAACACAGTGAAAACTCAAGTACGACACATGAGCTGGAACTTCTTATCTCTCCTAACTTTTTCAAACACCACACCACTTGAGAACTTATAGGCCATTTCCATTTCACATGCGAAAGTTTTGATTGAATATATTCTGCATATCGAATCATGACTTTAATAACAAGGCTGCTACATGAGACTTATCGTCAATATAAATTTATTTAACCATATTTATTTTGCTTATTTTATCACAGCATGCATTACTTAGCATTTCTGACGAACAACAAGAAGTTAAATTCAAGTTTATTTTTCGATGCTATTATGCGTTTAATTTTTCATAAAATTTTAAATAAAAAAAGTCTTAGAGCAGTTCATTTGTTTTTACTCAAAAGAACAATATGTTTTTATTTAATAGAATATATGTATTTTTGTTTTAAGAGTTATAACAATACATAGAAAATAGGAACTGAAATAATGGTTTTAGTATATTTGGAGATACGACTTTATAATTAGAAAAAGCTGTACGCACAAGAAGAGCAGCGTTAACCTAGTGGTAATGAATTCAATAAATTATATCTGAAAGGGCAAAAAGTAATGTTTTTTTTTTTTTTTTTTTTTTTGGAATCGCGTTTATAAAATATTTTATGAGTATTTAAAACTATTCTTTCACATGGATTTCAGATTTTTTATTATATTGAAATATATTTATGAAAACTGGAGGAAGAATGCAATTCCATCAGATAATTACATTATTTTTTGCTCTTTTGGATACATTTTGCTGCACTCAAATGCTCCAGTTTATATTTGAAGAGGAAAGCTAAAATTCCACAGAATTAACATTATATTCACTCACTCAAAATCGCTGGTAATTGGAAGGTTTAAGACTGAGTGCTCTGTAATCGCTTATATCGAGTTTTGACTCCATCAGAAATCATCGTACGAAACAATGAAGCTGTAATACGCGAAATCGTACCAATCATCATAAGGCGTAGTGAGGAAGTTTGGTAATGAGATCACATATCGCTTCATCTGACTTAAGTCGAAAATTACAAAGTCCGTTTAGAAAAACCTTTGTGATATTTAAGAATTCAGAGCTTGCACACACAAAAGAAAGATTGAACTATTTAAGTCGACCACAACTGATCTTTTGAATAAATTATTCAATCATAAAGAAACTAAATATAAATTTCGAATAATTTAACGAAATGTTAATAGAAGACATTTTCATATAGTCTTTCCGAAACAAAGAATTGTATACCAGAACCTCGTCTATCTGTATTCATAACAAGTACGATATGTGACTTCGGACATCGCCAGGTAACATGGAAGACAGCAACGCTTCATATTATGATTTATGCGTGTAGAAACTTTTAGCAGTCGTAATTGCAGCTAACAACCTATGGTTGGCTACAATATGATTGTACGCTGAGGGACAATTCACATAAAAGCAATTGTGTGGACGAGTGATAGATTAAACTTAACTTCGTTGCCGAGTTTTTCCTGGTTTAATGAAAGTTAATAAAAGTAGTTAAATAAGAGTTACAGATTAATGTACTTATTAAATTGAATTTATTTCAATAGAATCGCTCAAGGACTCTACAATACATTAATGAAGGTAGACTTGTAATTTGAATATACAGTTAAGATGATATGTGAACGAAGTACCTCACACCTCAAATTTTTACACTTTGCCAGCCGAGGACTTTTAAATACACTTAAATTAAGCGATCGCTAACTCCCTTGTAATTCCATACTACGTACCAGTGGAATCGAGTCTTGAACATGCTATTCTGTGCCACCAGAATACCACTACTCCCTTTTCATTAATTTAAATACATATGCTCATAACATGGGGAGAGTATTGTTGTTTACTTTAACGTCACTCTAGATTAACACTATAGGCTATTGTGCAGGACCTTGTAATTTCAAACAACTCCTAGATGTGGTAACATAATTCAATCTAGTACCCCAATTCGCCAAATTTTTTAAGCAAATGGAATCAGAACTCGTAAAGGCAAAAAAAAATGATTTTTATAACTTCGCTTTGAGTAAGCAAAATTAAATGTTCATTCCAATGGAAGTTAACGAATTAAATAAATAAAAAAGCATTAAATCAATTTATTTTTGAATAATCATTATAAAAAGTTTTATAATGTATAACACTTTGAAACAGTTTGTTCAAACGTATATTAAAAATGAAAACTTATTAAATTTTATTTTACGTGTAAAAAGACGTTACGCTGCATTTGCAGGAGCAATACTTAAGATTTTTTTAAAAAATCTGTAATTTCCGTAATTAGAACTCTCTTATACCGCCAATAGTATAAATTACACCAGTTTCTTTTCTTTACTTGTATCTCTACATATTTTACCTCCTTTATTAACGTAATTCAATTAATGAAAATCCTTACTTCTTTTTCACTTAACATTTTCTTTCATTTTTATTATTCGTGTTTCCCATTATTTTAGTTCTAAATAACCTAAATGCTATTGTAATTATTGAACCTAATCAGTGTTATGGAGAGTTCAAAATATTTTATAAATATTGTAAAACTATGCAAGCAAAAATTTAGCTCTTAAAAAAGAAAAGCTTAATTTCACAACGCACTCATTTCCTATAAATTGCAAACTTAATTTTAATTATAAGAGAGCTTTATTTTATTATAAAAGATTTATGTAAAGATCAATATTTTCACACACACTAAGTTTTTATAATCTTTTCTTTAAAAGGCCTCGTATATTTGTAAAGTTGTGCTGCTCTTTATGGAATAAAATGTAATTAACTCAATTAAAAATTCAAGGCAGCACATAATATACAAAAATTTACTTCTAAACTATATATTAGGAATTATTTTCAATCACTTTTTAAGTTTTTCCTCGTGACATTTAGAGTCCAAACCTTTGAAATTTTTAATTACTGATTATAAATCTACTTAAAAGTCAAAATTCAAGTTCGCATTTTTTTTATTTCAAAAATAATTAATTTAACATACTTCATTTGGTTTTATATTACAACCCATTTAAAATACGAAAAAATTCTTTGATTATCCGCAACTATACCGTTTAACACTACATTTTAATGTGTATAACCAATTAATATTAAATTAAAATCGATTCCACATATTTCAATTTCTTAAAAATCATTTTGGTACTTACGTTCAAAAAATATTTTACACAATTTAAAAATAAGAAGTCATAACATCTAAAAGCATTAGAATGGAAGTATTCAAAAAGAGTCTTCAGTTTTAAGAATTACATATTAAAAAAGCACTTACCTGTTTTAATAATTTATCATCAACTCTACTTGTATCCTTTCTCGATAAATATTTACTGTTTCAAGAAAAGTTTTTAGAAGATAGAAATTGAAACTTTTTTCTTAGTTCGTATATTCGTATACAGTTAGTTTCTTCGATTTTATAATTGCGTGTATTTTTTGTTGAACCACAGATTATGTTCGTCCAAAGATATCAATTTTTTAAAATTTTTGAAAACAGATCAGCTGTGCAACACATCGATAAACATTTGATACTCTTAAGTTCTTGGTTGATGTATATAAGTTTGTATTATTCAAGCAGTGTTTGCATAAAAAGAGGAATCATTTTCTATTTGCATTCTTCAACTAAAAGTACGAAAGAAAATTTTCAGCATTTCTATTTCCATACCTTGTATGCTATTAATTTATATCCTTATTAACAAATATAAGCATCGCACAGTTAAATATCTTAAGCTTATCGGTCACTTTCGCAACTTTTATATCAGTTTTAAAAAACTAATGAATAATTCTGTGTCACAATTATTTCAAATTGGATTTCAAACAACAGAAGAAAAAAAAAACAGGTATATAATTCTCTTTCGTAAGAGTTTTTAAATTAAAAGTCAGCTCGAATTCAGATTTTTTTAAACATAAATTAAAAGTTTTTAAATGTTCGTAATTCACAAAAGTTTCAGTTCAAAGTTTTTTCTTCACTTTCCGATTGGAATGATTTAACAAACACTAATTTTCCTGTATGAAACAATAAAAATATCTTTACAAAATGCTAAATTTAAATAAATAATAATCGTTGCGCTGAAACAAAACAAAAAAAAAAGTTTAAGTTGTTGCCGTAAATACAAATCCGGTGAAGTTTATAAAAATCTCCGGTTTGTGTGCAACTGGGTAAAAGACAAACTTTCCACTGTTCGAAGACGAAACGTGACACGCTTGCCGGTAGGGAATGAACACGAAGAGCAAGTTCATGCGCTTCCGGGAGGTTTGCGACTTCGCAAGAGTTTGGAATCCATCGCGCGGTATTTCGAGGTTACAGCTGTTTCGAAGATTTGGAAAGTGATCTTGGCGCATGCGCGATAACAAGAGCGCCAAGAGTATCGCCAAATTCTCGAGAATCTTGAGTGATACGCCAAAGAAAAGTTTTCGTCCGGGCTTCAAAAAGTTTTGTTGTGTCAACTGTTGCAGGCAAAACTTGACTAAGTCTTTTTCTAAATAAGTTTAAAAAGAAAATTATATTAATAATTCCTTAGATTTTATTGTTTAAGTTTCCTTTTTCTTTAAAATGTGGAAGAATAACAAACCTATAAAGTTTTGTTCATAAATATTTATATATTATTAATGATACAGTTTTAGCTGAATGAGTTAGAGTAATAATTATACTTAACTAATTTAGAATTTTTGGAATTATGTTAAGGATCAACAAATTCAAATTTAAATATATATCTAAGCCATTCTTGTTCGAAATTCTTTAAACGAAACTTGTTGAAATAATCTTTCTATACCCTTCAAAGAAATTAAAAAAAACAATAATTTCATTTAAAAATTCGATAGAAAGTTTATTATTGTAATTCAGTCTAGCTATTGAAAGACGGCGCACTGCAATTTTAAATTGTTGTTACTTAAAGTTGACAAACAGCTTTTCTAGAAAAAATAAGAGGAGAGTGTTAAATATTGACTTGATTGTTTATTAACGTTACACTGAGAAGCAACACGTGGGATATTGGTAACGGACCTACTAAATTTCAAACCTCGGTAAAGTGAGGAGGACGATACCTGAGTTGGCACCTCCCTTTCCAAACTTTAATACTACGCCATTGGGAGAGCTTAAAACCTCTATTAGATTTAAAGGTGCTAGGACACCAGAAGGAAGATAAAATGCTAAATTCATGACTTTTTCTTTAGGACATTTATATTTTAAAAATTATTCGTTCAGCTTAGAAATTTTGTGTGCCTGATAATGACATTTTTCTTATTATATTGAACAATAAAAGTATTTTTTGGTCAAAATGTTTTTCTTTCCCATTGAGTTGTAGCGGACAGCGGTTTTCGTTCAGTCGCGGGTTCGATCCTTGGCCGCCAAAGACCCGCCGTGTAGCCGGGGCTGATGCATGTTAAACCTGTTCGGGGCCCAAAGTTCTCCCGTTGGCGTGGTGTGGATGTTAGAAGAGGGGGGTGCCAGCTCAGGTGTCGTCTTCCTCACTTGACCGTGGTTCAAAATTACGAGGTCCGTCGCCAATAGCCCTCGTGTTGCTTCTAGTGCGACGTTAATAAAATCTAAACTAAACTAATTCCCATTGAGTTGACTATGGATATGATTTTTCAGATATATTTGCATTTAAGGTACCATTTTTAAATATAATATTCCATAAATATACAAAATATTTTACTCATCATATAGAAATTATACACTAAATACAGTAAACCTACTTTTTTTGATGATATTACTGCATACTTTCTTTGAAAAAAGAGAACTTCGTAATTTTAGAAAATTTAATTTTTTTCCTCTTTTCATAAAAACAAATTATTTCTTAAAAATTAGGAATTATTTAGAGAAAAAATAGTTTAGGTTCACTATATGCATAAATACCTAATAGAAACATCAAAAAATTTAGAACACCATATATTGTGTAGTAGTTTTCTTTAAAATGGTACCTAAATGCAAATACATCTCGCAAAATAAGTCCATATTCAAATAACAGTGGAAAATAATCTTTATGACGAAAAAATTACTTCTATAGCTGGAAAGAAAGAATTATCATTATTAGACAACACAAAAAATTCTAAACTCTACTAATAATTTGCAAAGATATATATCACAAAAATAAGGAGTCTTAGATTTAATATTCCAGAATTCCTCGGATATCCTGGTACTCATAACATGCGTGTCAGCCCCGCTACACAGTGGGTCTTTAGCGACATCAGGGCTCCAACCCACAGCTCAACGAAAACAACGTCATGATCGTCAACCGTAACCACAAGACTACCGCGGCCACAGTAGAGGGTTTATTATATACCATTTATGTCCTGCAATTGAGAAATTGTGTAATGGAAATGAATATTTCTAAATCAATTTCTCTGGTTCATATGCTAGTACATGTGAACTAAAAACCATTTCTACTATGTTCAATTTTAAACTATAAGATAAACCCTGAGAGATTTTAATGCATCAGACCCTCGATTCTTCATACCACACACTGCAATAGAATGAGTTCGAGCTCAACTTCACTAAAACTACCATGGTGTTCAAAATTAAGAGAATTTTCCGATTTGGTCGATTATCTCTAGAACTACTACTACATAGATTTAAATGAAATTTGGTGTGTACATAGAGTCGATATAATACAAAAAAATAACCATTCAACAATTATTATGCACACGCATGATCGTGAGGAGTCGCAAGATATCAAACAGCAGTTGCAGGATAAAACAAAAAATTTTTTGTTAATTTCGGGTATGGTCCCCTCTTACAGATATATAGGCCTCGCAACGTGATTTTATGCTAGAAATAAAAAAAAGTTTATGATTTCCTGTGGTAATTTGTCCCGCTCCTTCAGCAAGTCTGTTTTCGGGTCTTTGATGGTTCTCGGAAGGGGCTTGCGAATTGCAATTGCCCTTCCCAGAGCGTCCCGGGCATGCTCTATAGGATTGAAGTCTGGAAATCTGGCTGGCCAATACATCCGGCGAATATCCTCCTTTTTTCAGAAATTCGTGGACCAGTTGAGCTCTATGTGACCTCGCGTTGTCATCCATTAACCTTTTCGCTACCGGAGGGAGAAAAAGGAAGTGCTTCTCTGGGCCCGCGACTTCTTACCGCGGAGTGTCACGCTGTGCTCAGACGATTTTAGATACTAAGCCTAATTCGTGAACAAAATTCCTCTAAAATTGGCTATTTATTAAAATATTTTGGTATTTACATATATTATTTAAAATGCATTAAACTTAATATATACAAAAGAAAAAAAATTCAATCGAAAATTGAATGTTTTATACATAAAATTACATAAAAAAATCATACTTTTAAGAAAACACAAAATATATTTATATATGTTACATAAATGTCATGGTGTAATGATGTACCATTATATGGAATATATAGATATAAAAGATAAATCTTATTTTGCTGTATGGTATATTTATATAAAAAAATTCAATGCATAGTACAACGTCATATGTCTTATTTATTTTATCATGTATTTTGACTCTTCACGCAAGATTTTGAGCAAAGGGCACATCTTAGTCCCCCCCCTTTTTTTTTTTACTTTAATGACTACGTACAGATCTGGATTATTTTCGCTAACATTACTGTCAGATTCATTAATTAGTTCACAAATCTCAGTATCAGATAAATACTTTCTTTTCGTCATGACTGTCGCTACAAATAAAAACCTACCGAATGAAACGAACAGCTGGGAGCATCTGCTACTGAAAGTCCTAACCCCTATGAACATCCATAATTCCTCATTCGAACTTCTAAGAAGCAAGCAAGAAAGAAAAAAGCAAACCGAAAGCAAGTGCACCCTTTAAATCATTACATTTAAAGAGCCGCGTCACAACACGTGCTTTTAACAATTACCCCTCTATTGGTAGCCAGAAGTGAAATCCAAGCCCATATCACCAAGGTCAATACTCCAAATAACCTATCTATATAGATTTTGCGGTATTGTAACGCCATATAGTAACATTAAGAAAATCAAATAAAACGTTCTTATCAAGCGTACGTTGGGCCGTAGAAGACACTCACGGAGCGTATCCCCCGTGATACGCTGGGCACAGGAGAGCCAACACGAGCGTATCGCCTGTGATGCGCTGGGAGCGAACGGGTTAAAAGGAAATCAGGACCAACTCCACCTCTGAAAAGGCGATTATAGGGCTCAAAGACCTCTTCCCTATACCTTTCAAGAGTCGCAGTGCCTCTTTCAAAGACATGGAGGTGTGTACGGTCATCCAAAATGATGACTACCCAGACTAACAAGCCTCCGCTGCCTTAATGGTCCATTTCTTGGACAATGTAGGGCAGATAGATCATTTTAAGCTGACTCTCCTGTTCGCAGAACTGAGACGGACGCAAACAACAGGTCTGCTTGCAAACAGCCCTCTCTTATGAAATCTTCTGGAAACATTAACCCTTGAAACTCGGGTTATTGTGGCTGCATACAACTCATGAGATACCTGAGAAGCTGTAGCCTCCCTGTTACACCTCGCTGTAATGGACAAATGGTGATGTTCTCTGGCCGTCAAAGCTCTTGGACGACCTTGCCCAGGTTTTCTCTCGACGGATCCGGTATCCTTAAACTGTTTCCATAAGTTGGACACGATGTTGGGCGTTAAATCGAATTCTCTGCAAATCTGGATTTGAGACTGGCCTGCTTCTACCCTACCCACAATTCGCCACCTCATTCAATCATTTGAACCTTGATCGTTACTCACTCTTACTGTTTGAATTTTTGAATTTTAATTTAAGTGATTGTTGCAAAAAAACACCAAGAAATTCTGCGAAATGCGATAGCGAACGAAATGCGGATTTTGGTACGTGTAGTTATCAATCTTTTTTTCGACTAGTTCCGCCCCCATACACCTATACGCTTACGTATTCGACGTACAAGATTTGCTTCTTCGTTTCGAAGCAGTATTTTTACATTTCGCACAATTCTATTCATAAAATTCTACAAAATATGCAAATTCTCTTAATTTTGAACACCACTGTAGTATAACAGTTTTTTCGCATTATTGTATTTTTGATCACCTTAAATAAGAGTGAAGCTGTTCCTTTTTAAATAAAAATATCGCTTTCACCGAAAAATATTACAAAGATATTACTTCTATGCATCTGCTAAGTAGAATATATTTATAGTATATGCTAGATAAATTTTGGTGAGAGAAGATAGATACAAGATGCACTATGCATTCAAAATTACGAAAATGGGCTTCACATCTACCATTTGGTTCAATTTACTTTCATATAACAATTACTTACTTTTAATATTTAATTAACCATGACCAGATAAATCATCGACCTGAGCTGATATCAATTAGAAGGACATTTTGGGTTCTATCTATCCTATTTCAAAAGATAATTTTAAAAGTACTTGCATTTGAAGATAAATGGCATCATTAAGGCAAATTATTATTTCCATCTATTTTAAACGGAGCCGAAAAAAATTGACATTGATTCATGAGTTAGTTTTGATTTGGTAGTCATTTGCTTCCAAAGTAAAATATGATTGCTGCTACGTCGAGTTGTCATCGTCGGTGAAATCTGGATTCATCATTATGCACCGGAAATCAATGAAAAATCAAAACGTTGGGTTATTGCACTTGAACCTTTTCCAAAAAAAAAGCAAAGATGGTCTCATCGGCAGGAAAAATTACGACGAAGAATTTTTAAGAAGCGTAAAGTGCCATGATCACAAATACGAGTAACTGAAATTTTGATAGTTGTCTAGTGAGTCATGATGTTTAATTAAACCAAATCATTCTCGGTGCTACGAGCATCATCTCTTGGAATTTCTAAGGACTCATATAATGACCCTCATACCACTGTTTCTAATGGTAATCAACACTTATCTTCCTTTTTTCTAAGTTTTCTTTTGTAGGTTTGTCCTGGCGCCACTCAAGGCATACCGTGTAGCGGGGATGTGATGCATGTTAAATCTGTTGAGGCTCAAAGTTCTCCCGTTAGTATGGTGTGGAAGTTTAAAGAGGGTGTTCCAGCTTAGGTATAGTACTAGTCACCCAACCGAAGAGGTGCATTGCCAATAGCCCTCGTGTTGCTTCTAAGGGCAACGTTAATAAGCAATCAGTCAAATAAAATTCAAAGCTTATTTGCAAAAATGTGTGTCTGCGTGTGTGTGTGTGGGGGGGGTAAGTTCTTAATTTAGGGTTTGTAAAGATGACATGGATAATGCCAGAAATGTTAATCCTTAGGCTACCAAAATAGACGAAAATTGGGAATCTGTTCGCGTTAGTGGCATATTCCCCTAATCATTGCAAATCCTTTAAATACTGGAATGAGAATAGTTCGTGGATTGATGCCAAAGACTCAGATAATTGAAAAATATGAATGGAATTTATTCTTCATCACGAGTGTGATGGCAAGGGGGCAAGGGTGTTTTAGTTAACGAGTTCTTATGCCATTACAGCATATGCATACTCATTGCAACTATTGATTTTTAAATTTAACATAATTTTATAAAGCTACATAATTTGAATGATTGATTGTTCATTAATATTGTACTTATAAGCAACTCCAGGACTACTGGCGACGGACCTCGTAATTTTGAACATCGATTAAGTGATGAGGATGATACCTAAGCTTCAAATTTCCACACCATCCCAATGGGAAGTCTTGGAACCTCAAGAGCTTTAACACGCCATAGCCGCGATACTCTATGGGTCTTCAGGGGCATTAGGATTCGAATTTACGACTCGACGGAAACAACGTTGGCCATGATCTCGTTGCCATGACGAAATGATGATTAATCATGTTATTGACATCACACTTAAAAGCATCACAAAGTCGAAAGGCGATGGAATTCGTATTTTTGAATCTCGGTCACGTGACGTGGAAAACACTTTGGCTGGTCCATCCCGCTCCAAACTTCCCCACCACGCCAACGAGAGAATTTGGGACCTCGACCATATTTACATTCAGCCCCGCTACACTGCTGGTCTTTAGTGGCATCAGGGCTCGAACCCATGACTCAACAAAAACAACGCCAGCCCCGATTCCATAATCATGACCATCTGGCTACCACGGCCTAAAAACGATCTAGTTAAAGAGATTTCTCATACCTTGCCCCAAAAAAGCACTTTTCCTGGTGAACAAAATCTTTACAAATCTGCATCTGCTTCCTAACTCAACAAACGTTGACTTGCCGGCTTTATTTCCCTTCCTTAAAATGACATAAAATTAAATTTTAATCTTAAAATTAAAGGTAACTTATAAGAGAAAGGACCACGATTTAGAACTGTAAAAGGAATTCAAAGTGAAGTGATAAAAGAAACGTAACTGCTCTGGAAAGAATAAAGAAGTTGAAAGACAGGGTAAAAATTATTTTGAAGGGCAAATTAAAATAAATTATGTCTGCATAAGAATCTAAGGCTGTTTCATAACTGTTGACGCACTATCTTTATGGCCTGTCTTACAAAATATTACAGTAATTTGACACAGATTACTTTTTGAGTAAAATTATCCTCGTGAAAGCTAAAACTTTTGCATCTTCGCTATATACATTTTAGAGGGTAGTAAATACTTCTATATGCGATTTAATAAAAATATTGTCTTTTATCACAAAGACTTCATGATACTTGAACCTATACTTATCTTTCAACAAAAAGTTCAATAGCAGATTTTTTGAGGTTATTCAAATATATATTCTATTCATTCAAAAAAATGAATCCAAAGTATTAGTTCATATCTTAAGGGGACTTAGTACCTTTGCATCTTCAGAAATTCGATTTTTCAGATTTGTTTTCAAAAAATAGTGTTGAATGTTAGAAGCATTTTAAAGCAAACCGCGTCAAAATCTGACAATTACTACGCCCTGTGCAACAAAAAATGTAAATGTCTAAAGTGGCTTGTTCTATGTAATGTAATGTAAACAAACCTCTTTTTCTCAGTTTGCTATTTTCACACTTTCCCACAGGATTAAAAAAAAATCTTTTGCATGCAGAGCTTTAAAATTTTACATGAGTGGTTGTACTTGTAAATCTTTATTCTGTGAACCTCAATTTTGTTAATAGGATGATTAGATTTTATTTTATAACATGATACATGAAAAAAAAGTTACTAAATACAAATTTGATAACTTTTTTTAATTTTTCAACTTTTTTTAATTTTTCAACTTTTTTTAATGTAAGGTAAATTTAAAATTTGAGGTTTACAGAATAAGGTCATTATTTAGCTTTAATTTGGTATAAGAATTATGGTTCTACTGTACATCTTTCAAAAGTTATCTTGTGGGTAACGTAAAGTAAACTAATTTATTTTTTAAATTTTTGCACGCATATTTCATGTTGTTTAAAAAAATATATTAGTTTAATAGCAAAACTTGAGCCAATATTTTAAACTATACACTTTATTACACAAACTGGCAAAGTTTCATATTGAAATGAGGAAAAATTGTTGATTTATGATGAATCGAAAAAAGTTTGTCAAAATGTTCTACTTTTGATTTCGAAAGGTACTAAGTCCCCTTAATGTAAATATAAAACAAATGCTGATATAAATAAAGAAAAAAAACGTGCGTACTGTAGCTCAAATTCAAAGCTAGAGTTTAGCCTCAAATAATAAATAAAACTGCATGACATTCCCATAAAATTTTGAAAATAAGACGAAATAGGCCCATTTCCCCTTATTCTTTAGTTAACAGCCGGATTTAGCAAGGGCAGAACGTTGAAATGTAGGTACCTCGGAATAATGCAATAAAAGTTTAAGAGTGCTTTTGAGCTTCTGGATGGCTGGCGACATTCTGATTGAAGCAATGAAATGAACAGAAAATTCCCTTCGTAACGATATCCGCAAAAACGCCACTCTCCATCTTTCAACAAAATAAAAATAACGCATTTTTGACGTTTTTCTCGATGTATTCCTTTTTTAAGAGTCTGGATACTTTCCTATTGAAGCAGCAGCCCAACAGAGTCCTACAGTTCGCATCATCGGCTTTCGAAGAGGCCCTTCTTTTAGTTTGTGAAGTGTTTCGCATCCAGAGAAAGATGAGCTCATCATTTCAGCATGTTTTTTTTTTCAATCTTCTGATAAAAAAAAATTTTTTTTTTTTTTCAAGAAATATAATATTCATTTCCCGGAAAACGACGAGCCATTCTCCTCTCCCGTTCAATAGCGCCTTGAACGGAGAATGAAACTGATTTATTTGAAACTAAAGTATGAATTTCTGCTACATGCAATTGAATTTTAGGATTTAATTTCAGTAGCAAGCGATAATATTAGAATGTTGAAGATTTTTAATATAACCTTGACAGTTATTCGTCTGTGTGCGTCATTTTTTTAGAAAATGAAATAAATTTTTGTCACCCACCCCCACACACACTAACTTCATATCAAAAACTTTTTTTTCGTCTTTAGTCATTCGAACACTGATTCGTATATTGCTTTCATATAAGATAGATACGTTCTTGTTTGTTAACGAATAATATATTGTAAAGTCACTGATTTTGCTGTCTAGTGTTTTCATGATACGAGAAAAGAAAATTAAATGTATCTGAATTGAATTAAATTGGATTTCTACGGGATGCTATTTCAAGAATACATTTCAGCCATTTTAAATGCAATGAAAATTTTCACAGCCTCTACGACGGTCTGAAAAGACCCCAGTGGTGAAAAAATTGAACAAATCATGTTTATTTTGTTAATATATATTCGAGAAATATTGTGTATAAGTGTTACGTCTCATTTCATGTCATTTAAAAAAATTATAATGGGTTCTCACGCTTATTTCTATTTAATATAACTCTGGGGCAACTTTACAGCAGTGTTTGATGTGAGAGACTTGCCATGTGAAAGAACCGTGATTCATATGAGGAGAAGATGAAGGAGATTGAGGAGGTATAAGGAAGTCATATGATCTCAATAGAGAGAGATTCTGTCAAGTATAAGAAGGTAATCAAAATGCGTCAAACACTGATTCGGATCCGGTTATTTGTATGAATTGGGTCCACTTATTAGAAATCTATGTTTTACAGTAGGATTCGGATCTAGTCATTATAAAAGTCTTCTTAAATCGGATCCACATATTAGAAATCTACGTCTCATCGTCTGCATGATAAGTAGATATCTTTATTATAGTATTTAGTTGAGCAAGGTTAAGGTAAACGCTCCAAATATATTTAATTTATTTTGATATTGATTTAATGAAATACTTGAATAAATTGGTTACACATCTTGGGCAGATCTTTATTGAGTTATTTTGTCTCTTAATCATAACGAGGACTATTTGTTACAAAAATCTTTGATTTTACTGAAAGCAAATCTCTTGAGTATAAAAAGTTAAATTAAGAACGTAACAAAATTTTTAAAAATAACTGTTGTTTTAGACATTTTATAAATTTTATATACCATTTAATAGCATTTATTTCTCCAGGAATAAAACATACACTGCACTACGATTCAAATCGAGCCCGTGTTAGAAATAAGAAATAAGGCATTAAGAATGGATTCCAAAGAATCATCGTCGTAATATTTCCGAGCAAAGAGACAGTATGTATAATGATGACAGTATGTATGATGACCGGTGTATAATGAGGAATCCAGGTCTCATCGACGGTAACAACTCTGCGCAAAATGACAATTATACACAGCAGCAATCAAATTTTCATTTGGCAGCCAATGGCTATCAAATGAAAATCTGGTGTCAAATTAGTTTTGGGGCTGTTTGACAGATGGCAGCCCACAATGATAACCCCAACTTGCCTTAAAAACGTCATATGTGTGGTCAAAAACTAGTATATTTCATACATATATGACACAGCAAAAAGCTGCAAAAATCAAAACTATGCGCTTGTAGTGAATAATGAGCTTGATGTGATTTAAAGAATGCAAACAAGAAACATTTTTTGGATCCAACGCAATAGTAATCCATGTCTTGCATCAAAATTAGCTGTAAATTACCTTGTGGCAAGCTTTTAGTGAGCTTTTCTTCAAGCACTTGTAAGCGAGGAACTTGTGTTGTTCGACCGTAACATTATCACTCCTTCGGCATAAACTCATTAAGAGAAAATATTTTATATTCATATTTTGAGAACAAAATTGTTTTTCAGCCATGCATAGTAAAAATTATGAGTGTTTCGTTTTAATTTAACAAAGGAAGATTTTATTAAAAATTTAATTTAATTTATTTATTTATTTGTAACAAAAATTAAAAATTAAACATGTTTTTTTCATACATGCTTATAGTTGGGAGGGGAGGGGAGTAATACGAAATATTTAAGCTGGGGATTGAGATAGCAAGACTGAAAGGTTTAAGAACCATAAACAAATAAAAGGTATATCTCAAGCAGATAGATATAGTTAGCTAATATTTATCTTATTTTTAATATATATTTAGAGATAAAAATAATTTCAAATTATTTAGGTATATACATGATCTTATAGTTTTTCAAATTAATTCTAACAAGAATATATTATTCCTGAATTATCCTTTTATCCGTCTGATTTAAATCTGATTAAAACAAATGTAAATTCTTACGAAACAGATTTCTGAGATGTTAATTAAAATTGTTGATAATCGAATTATTAGTAATATTTATGACAAGAGTGATAAATACTGTTTCCATACTAATAAAGTGCCTTCTTTTGATAGAAATTTAAGTTTAAATATTTTTAAATATGTTTCATATAATTATTTACATGTATGAAATAATTATATATATATATATATATATATATATATCTTTTTAATTTAAAATTTTTTCCCCTTGGCTCTGTATATTTTTCTCCATCTATCCTTTATTTCCCTTCCATTTTGTTTTTTTTTTTTAATTTTTACTTATACTACACGTTTTTTATAAATAAATAGGTTTTTTTTCAATCTGGATACTGATTCATTTTAAGTTTTGTTTTCGATCTATTTTTTAAGATGTTATTTATCAGATTTTTTGGGTTTCTTAAAATTTTTAAGATTTTGCATTATTTAAATATCTTTTCTTCAATTTTATAAAGTACTTTCTAAAAAATAATTTTTTTTTGGTTTATTTAAATCAATAAATTTACTGGTATAGTTTCGTATAAATCAATCAATCGGGTTTTTTTTGGCGTTGAATTCTTTCAAAGAGTAGAATTGGTAAGAGAGCATATGTATGAAATTTGTGCAGTGTTTTATATGTATTTAAAATTTTTGTTAATATTAATGCTTATTTTATCTATTTATTTGCAATTTGTCAAAAAAAAATTCATGACTAGAAAATTAATTTCTTTACTCATTTGCTTTTGTAGTCTATAAAAAGCTATAATATTGTTTCTGATACCGTACGATTCGTAATTTTTTATATTACATTTTGATTTAAAATTATTTCTTTTTTTTTTATTAATTTTTGGTTTAGTTAATATTTGCATTTTTATCTAAATTCTTAGTTGATTTAATAATATTTTAAGATGTTTAGTTATGTGTAATTGGTTGTTTGCAGTTCAGTTGAAGATTATTACTATGTTTACCTTCAATTGAAATTATGTTCAATAAAGATTATTTTCCATGCTTGATTTTCTAATTATTGCTGATTTTTGGTCAGTTACCATGTTTGTTATAATATAAGGCACTGAAGTGTGATGGTTTCATCAGTAATTAACGGTATAAACAAGTTGTATTATTCCATTTCAAAGTATGGAATTATTAATTATAGTATTTCCATTATTCTGAATTTTTGCTTTTCTTTCCCTTGACTCTCTCTTATAAATGTGGCCCTCGGTAGCCTAGTGGTCATGGTTTCGGATTATTGGCCCGCGTTTTTCGTTCAATCGCGGGTTCGAGCCTTGGCTGCTAAAGACCAGCCGTGAAGCCGGGGATGATGCACGTTAAATTTGTCGGGACTCAAAGTCCTCCCGTTGGCGTGGTATGGATGTTAGGGGAGGGGAGTGCCAGCTCAGATGTCGTCCTCGTCACTTGATTGAGGTTCAAAATTACGAGATCCATTGCCAATAACCCTCGTGTTGCTTCTAATGCGACGTTAATAAACGCTAAACTTCTCTTATAAGTTTTCTGGTCCAGTAATAGATTTTTTTTTTATTTTGGGCTTTTAGGTTTTAAATTTTGGATTATTAAGTTACTTATAAAAAAAATTATCTAAGTAACATAAATATTATTTTGGTTTCTTAATAATTTATTTAAATACTTAGTTTCTTATGGTATAATTAATAGTATTGTATTTATGATTGATATTATTAGATTGTTATATATATATATATATATATATATATATGGAGGGTGCAATATTATTACACATATAAAAAATTATATAACTAAAATCATACCTTAAAATTTATTTCTATATAACCTCATAAATGCAAATCAACGTAAAGTTCCCAGATGTAATGGATTAGTTATAATTTTATTTTAATTAATAACCCACTTTTCAGCAGTGAAAGCCCATATAATGCACATATTTAAGAAGTAAGTATTTTTCGTTCAAAAGCTTTGTTGAACGTACCCATTTAAAGAATATCTGAAAACATTAGAGACAAATTTAATGAAAAGTACGTACTATCAAAATGCTAAGTGTAGAATATGGCAAAGGAATTAGGAAACTAGACACTAACGCAACATATTGAACCCCATCAAAATGTCCGAAGAAACAATCATAGATTTAAAATAGTATTACTACCACACCTCTGTCAAAACTTCTATGAAGAATTCGCTTATTTTTCATATGGTATTCAAAGAGCTGCAAAAAGCATATCAGTGCGTTTATCATGTATCATGAGTTTGAAATGTGATTAAAAAGATACAAACAATAAACAATTTTTAAATTCAGCGTTTACGACGGTGCTTGTATTTAAAGACAGATGGCATCGTTAAGGTAAGTTGTTGTAACCATCGGGGATTTTCCATCCGATAAGCGGAGTCGAGACAAATATGACATTGATTCATAAGTAGTTTTGAATTGGTAATCATTTGCTACCAAAGCAAAATTTGGTTGCTGCCGCTTCGAGTTGTCGTCGTCGGTGAAACCTGGATTTATCATTATGCCCCGGAAATTCAGCAAAAATCAAAATTTCGGGTTGCTTTTGGTGAATATTTTCCAAAAAAGGCGAAAATGGTCTCCTCGGCCGGAAAAGTTATCATGAAGAATTTTTGAGAACGAAAAGCGTCATGATTACAAAAACGAGTAATTCATTCAAAGACAGATATCTTGTGAGTCATTATGCTTATTAAAAACGAACCATTTTTGTTGCTACGAGCACCATCTCTTAAAATTTGTAAGGTTTATTAAACGACCTTCGTAGGAATTCATCTCTTGCATCAGAATCAGCTGAAACTCACCTTGAGGCTAGCTTTAAATTAGCATTTATGAACGAGGAACATGTACTGTTCGACTATAACATGTTACTCAAATAGCCTTAAACTCACAATTGTCATGATGCTGGAGTGCAGAATGGCAGCGATTGCTAGTGGTCAGTGGTGATCTTGAACTCGCTGCCGGCGTTGTTTCTTCGAGTCGTGAGTTCGAGTCCTAATACCGCTAAAGACCTGTAAAGCAACGGGATTGATACATGTAAAATTTCTCGAGATTCTGCGATCTCACGTTGAAATAGTGTTAAAGTTTGTTTATTGGAATGCAAGCTCATGTGCCTTCCCCGTCACTTGATCGAGGATCAGAATTACGAGGTCTGTTGCCCATAGCCTCATGTTGCTTCTAAATGCCATGTAAATAACCAATCAATCAGCTGGGGGTCCAGAAGCAAATAAAGTGGAAATCATTAGACAAGTCATGATATTTTGAGGACATCATAGTCACTTTACAACATTGACCGAATGTGTATATAAATTTTCAAAACAATTATATCTCAATGTAGATTTTTACAAATCAATTAAAAGGCTTTAAATCAGATAATCATCTTTTTTATTAAAGAATGTGATTCAAAGTTATACGTAAAAATAATATTTTCTTCCATTTCCATAATTAAAAGATTTTCGCAATTATTGTTTTAATTCGTTAAAATATATTTGATATATTTTTGATTAAAATTGATTAATATATATAATGTTATTAAATATCAAAGGACGAGAGTACTGTATAAAACTTGGTACATAGTATTCTTATTTAACTGACATATGTAATATAAATGAGGTAAAATGTCTTTAACATATGTGTTGGACGTGTTTGGTCCAACTCTATTTTATTTCTCCAACTATTTACTAGTAGTTTCAAAATGCGAAGTAATTAATACTAGATAATTGAATAGTAATCGTATTAAGTTTTCACTTCAAATTAAATAATAAAATAAATAGCAAAAACTGAGTTAACACATCCATAGTCTGTGAAGATGTTTGAAAAGAATAATTGTAATCATCAATTTTTCGTCCGTTAACTATAATTATCAATGACTATTACCTAATTAAAGATATTGCATGTTTGTGTGCCACCGTTAACTATTTATTATAATTATTAACATCTAATTATACTTTTCATTTGTAATTCAATACATATCATAACTATTTTATGTATAGTATGGAAATATTTTCAAAAATAATTAGTATTCAGTTCTCCCAAATATTGTTTTTTTTTAATTGAGTTTATAGTATTTAGTACTCCTCTATAATGAATAGTAATTTATTTTCAAAAGAAAATATGAAAACATAAAAGTTATCCCTTTAAATAAAAGATGCAAATAATTAAAAACATTAAGTCTTTGGGACAAAATTCAATAAATCAGAGAAATTTCGGGAATCTTGAAAACTTATGTCACAATCAAAAAAACAGTTATCTAGAATATTTTCAATACCTAGAATACATAC